>VZTZ01002025.1:829089-913906 GCA_013400955.1 Drymodes brunneopygia
GCCCCCTGCCCTCCACCCTCCGCCCTGTTGAGGAGAAAGGCTTTGGCCATGTGCTTTTGTTCTCTTAAGTACTCAGTGATTAACAGCTCATGGGAGAAAAATTCCTGAAGATAAAGAAAAAGAAAGAAAGCCTCCCCAAAAAAAAAAAAACCAAGATCCAAACTCTGACAACAGCGGAAGGGGCTGCAGGAGTAAGAAAAGGCAAATGGCCAAACAGAGAGGGAATCGAGTAGGGAGGGGAGAGTAGAAATGGGTAAGGGTAAAACATAAAAAAAAAAATCAAACTGGGTAACTCATCAGTTGTAACAGGAAAGAACAGGTTCTCCGAATCACCTAATTGTCTTGATTTGTTAATCTGGAATAGTTGAGGGGGTGAGGGGAAAGAGGTGGGGGGAATTGAGGGCTCAGAGGTTTAAAAAAGTATTGTCATAAAATCCGTAGCACAACAGCATGCAATAAGGAGTTCTTGGGATTGAAGTTACAATTTCAGATAATACACGGAAGACTTTTCTAAGCAGGATGATGGTCTTCTCTATTTTTTTCTATAACTTTTAATCCATGTATTATGCACTTTTCAAAGTATTTTTTGCAGATTTTTTAAAAAATGCACTAATACTGTAGCTACAGACAGGAAATGCTTATGTACAACATTATACAAAATCATGTTACAGCACAGCCCCCCCAATGAAAACAGGTCTATTGAAGCTCCAGTTATTTCCTACTATTTATTAAACACTCAAATCCCTTTGTGAAAACATAAACCAAAGACTGCTTTACACAGACTTCCTGGAAATCAATGCACACTATTAAGAACAACTATTTTTTTTGTCCCCAAACTCAAAACATGGATCAGGCTCTCAAGGTTAATGTCCTTGTCACACAACAGTTCTCATCCACTGTACACTAGCCACTGTTGTGAGTCAATACTTCAAATACTCTACAATTTGCAAACCACAAAGCTCTATGCCTCCAGGAAGCCTCAATGGTGTATGCTTTTACTCAGACTTCAAAAAGCTATCAGAACAAACACTGCTGGAAAGGGAAGGTGAAAGGCCCAAGGGATGAATGATCAAAATCAAGTAAATGAGCACAAACAGTTTACAGAAAGGGAGAGAAATTTCATGGAGAGGGGGCAACCTGAATGCATGAATTACCCTTGTGGAGACTTTTAAGAAGATCAAAGTTATGTAAAGCCTTAGAACACAAGTATTTTCCACTCAAATACTGCAAAGCTGTGAGTGAGAACTGTAACATCCAAAAACTAGCATCCCATTTTGTACACAAGAAAGCAGAAATAAAGATGAAGAAAAGAACTCCTTCTTTGGTATTGTATAAATAAACTACAGACCTGGGAATACAAAATTTGGGTTCATAATTTGCATTTCCTTTCTCTACGTAAACAAGAGGGCTCTTAGAGAAAGCTGCCCACTACAAATAGGACAGAGCAAGTTCATCCTGACCAGCTCATCCTGAAACCTCTGGTCTACCTGTCTACAGAGCATTTCAGTCATCTCTCATCAAAAATGTAACCCTTCAAAGTAAAATTCCACCTTAAACATCGAAAGAAACAATTATAAATTGTGTATATCCCCTGCACATTTTCTGGAGAATTTAAGGATCACTTTAAAAAGTACCATATTTGGGTAGTTTGGTCATGTACCTGAATCCACAGGGATCCTCTGAATCCCCCACATTTAGCTGTACTGACATCAGCTAAGTCCTCAGCAAGAAAAAGGGCCCTTCCTTCCCAGAAAGACAATGCTTAACTGAGCAGTAGGAAACCAACAAATTTTCATGACATTTTGTTACTCTTCAGAAGAAACTGTATTTTGTTCCTTCTGTACATTTCTCCAAGGCACTCACTGAAGCATCCCAAACCTGCAAAGGGCAAGTAATGAGAACAAAATCATTATAAAAAAAAGATACCCCCATTTGTTCTAGGAGACACAAGATCTTACCGAATTACTATTTTTTTGATGCTCTAAGGTTGCTCAGCCAACTGTATAGACACATAATAAAACCCACTGTTATATTCTTTTTCAAGAAAAAAATGTTTTCACATTTGAAATTACAGCAAGTGTGTACTGAATCTGTAAAATGAAACACTTAAAAAGAACAACAAAAACCAGACTGAAGGCAGCACATGCATCCTGCTCTTGCGTGCAGGATGTGTGGTACACTAAACTTTTGTACTATTTCATGAAAGTAAGAGCAATAGTGTTGTTCCATGCCATGTTGTAATTCAAACTGTTTACAACTTCAGCAGCATAAACCCAGTGAAGTCAAAATTAAATGACAAATTCGGTCTGTAAGGAACAAAATATTTGGGTTGCAGTGACTGTGCAAGGTATCTCCACTTAAAATGAAAAATATCCAAAATAAAAAAGCAGCAGAAATTTTAAAACCTGAATATGGTTCTATTCTGCAGCTGTATGTTTACAGAACCATCACATATGCAAAAGAGGGTAGGATTGCTTTTATGGGGGAAATAAACTCGTTCAGTTCCTCATTTTGAATATTAAATTTTGCCTCTCACCCACATGTTGGATTTTTTCCTCCTTTTTTCTTCAAAAAGGTAATCTTTAGTAAAGGACCCCCATTGAACTAAGGATTTCCTAAGCACACAAAGCAAGACTCATGACAGCCTGATGGGCAGTTTACACAATAGCAGCATGGAGTCAAAAGGTATTCGATAATTTGAAAATGGTGCCCAATTAAGTTAGTGGTGATGTGATGGCAAATACAAGCACAGAACAAATACAGGCAAATGGAGCAGCCTGTTTTGCCACATCCACTGCAGACGTGTCCTGCCAGAGAGCTGGACTGGGCAATAGGCTCCAAGAGCTCACAGTTGCTGCTATAATTATTCAAAATTCAGCAAAATAACAGCCCTAAATATGCAAGATGCTTATTCTTTCCCAGGGAATGCAACTTCCCACAATAACTACATTCCCCCAAAATAACAAAGCCTGGATTAACTGTAAAGACTTATGACCACAAGAGACTCTACACAGAAGTAAGGTTATTATACACAGCAGCATTTCCAGCTCTTGAGTTTTACCACAAATCTCAAGATAAGTGCACCTCTTTTGAAATCCCAGATCCTAAAAACATGCAAGTGAGTGCAAATCTCAGTTTGTTTAATTTATGTATCTAGCTCCTGTGGCTTAGGAGAATCTTACATATAACCTGAGTTTATCTAAGAAAAGAAACAATCTTTACAGATTTCTTTCTTTTAATAAAAGGAAAATTATTCTTTGGGGGCTTACCATTGTGAGTACTTGAACAGCTGACTACCAATGTCACTGCCAACTGAAACAACAACTGTTCAGTTTCAAAAATACTTGTAAAAACCCACAGTCATCTCCCAAGCTTTCCCCACACTATCAGATCCCGATTTTATCCTCAAATTAAGATATACAAATTCTATTATAACATCTTTCTATTTTGGAACAGGGATTTAAAACTTAACTTCAGGATAACGAGTAGAGCAATTGCTGTTCTTGGCGGCAAAAAAGGAAACTTTATTAGAATGCACTTGGAGCAGACTGTTTTGGCAGCTCAGTTCCCAATAGCATCCATCTGCAGAAGGCAATCTCAGGCACAGAGGTGGACTGGATTTTCCCTTCAGCCCTTCCTTTCAAGAGCTCACAATTTTGCCGCACTAGAACATCCACAGGTCAGAAAAATCCCCTCTACCTTGTACATCTCTGCAGAAGCCTGAAAATGCTGGTAGAAATATTTGAGGGCAAAACAAGCTTTTAGTGGCATCTAACTTCAGGGACCAAGAAAGATGGGCAGGGGATGAAGTAGCAGATGAATGAAGAACAGAAGCAAACAGGAAAGAGGTGAGAGCATTAGCAAAACCTTAGCCAAAGTGAATGGAGGCTCAATGGAGATTGGAAGCAAATATTAAGAAAAGGAAAATGTGTGCAAGTGATTACAAGTGAGGTTTCTTTTGGTTGTGGGTTGCAGTTTTTTGTTTCTTTCCCAAGTGTTAGAATCTGTATAAGATACCCTATGGTCAAACAAATCCTATCTGCTGGAATTTTTTTTATTTTCTTAATAGGATTTTTTTCCCATAAATGGACAAAAAATAATTTCATATTTACAGCAGGACTCAAGTGAAATGCAAAAAATAAAGAAGTTGATTACTCACCAAGGAGAAAGAATTCCTCAGTACAGGACAAAGGGTCAATTACAAAGCATCACTCAGAAGCAGCAAAGTTTTCCTTGTATGTGTCAGTGTGGGGAATGCAACCACCTAATTAGACCTGGTATCATAATGCCTCTCACAATGGAGAGCTAACTAAGATATTCTTTTTTATATCTGAAGTTCTAAATGCTTAACTTCACCATCTTGTCTTTTCAAGGTAATTTTCTTTATAGATCGAGGCAGCACATCCATCCTGACTACTTTCCACAAACAAACAGCTCAGAAAAACATGCTCTACTGAGTCATATAGAAATAAACTAAGCACAAACCCAACAGGCAGCAAAGCCCAGAGTGAAAGCTCAGTTTGCTGTGGGGCTGAGCTCACATTTGTGAAGGTATGAGGTGCTTTGCTATTCAGGAGAGCAAAAAGGGTTCAGTACACACTGCTCTTTACTGCCATGGCAGGATTGGTCAGAGAGCAAAAGGACTTTTTCCTGAAGGCCACCCAATAGCCCTGTCCTTGAAGGGAGTGTGATGGCCACTGGTGTGATGTGGTCTGTAGGGAAGAAACACTGCAGTTACATCATGTGGTGCAGAACCACCAATGTTCCTTCTGCTGCACTAACGACACTTCCATTAAGCTCCTCTTGCACAAGAATAGGAAGGGTGGGTGTCAGTAAAATAAAAGGCTCCCTCTCACTCTTTTCAATGCCCCAGAGGATCACTGCCTAGCCCATATTGTACCCATCAAAAGGGCTTACACAGGAGCTGGACTCTTTTCTTGCAGATGCACTCAAATGCTGCTACATCACCTGATGCCTGATAATTCCATAATCCATGTCTGCTTGATCCCAGAAAAACAGCCTGCTGGACATACACCCCAATGGAAACTTCAAATCCAAAGAAGAGTCATAAACTCCCCCAGGAACAGCATCTGCTCTAGTGTGCTACGACCTACTGCCTGTGAAACTAATCTTACTATCAACACATCCCCCTTCAGAGCTCTCAGTTCAGAGATTCCATCCTGCAGTTCTGTCATTGCAGACAAGACCAGGATCTCCCAATCCTAACATGAATGAGGCAGACAGGCAGTTAGTAAGTTAATAGTTCCTTGACTTCTGTTTTCATTGAAAAGGAATGTGCACAGATTTTGACTTTGATTCTACAAGAACATTCTAAGTTCGAAAAATCTGGTTATTCAGCTTCAAAGGTCAATATAGGTTCTCATGATGTCATCACTCAAAAGGTAGGCTCAATTCCTTCAGGCCAACCTTTTTGTGTAAATGCAGTACAAATTCCTAGTTCCTATGTGGTCACCAGGACTTCCACATCACTACAGTTTAATCTGCTCAAGAGGGGATCATAGAAGTGATGCCTCCCTGGCAACAATCCTCTCCCAGCCTCTGTCCATACCACACCAGCCAGCTTTCACAAAAAGGAGAAAAGGAGATTTATGCCTGAAGTACCCCTTAAGAATTTTAGGTTTTGTTTGGTTTAGAGGGTAGGGGAAAAGAGACTGTGAAAGAACAAGCAGAGCTAATCTCCAATTTTTAAATAAAACACAGCTACACAGATTTCTTTGCCCTTGGGCTTTTGTTTTTCCTCTTGACTGAAATCCTGCTCAGCCTCACCTGACACTGACAGGAATGGCAACCCACCAGACCCTTGCAGTCAACAATTTTTCATTTTCCTTTATTAAAACAGGAACCAGGCCGGGAAAACAAGGACATTAAATGTGCCTAAATTCCATCTGGCCTAAGAGAAGATTATCCTATTCTAATGCAACACAAGCAAAGAATTCCAAATGTCAAGATCTCCCACAAAAAAGGTATGCTGCTTAGTGACAGGACGTATAATTATTCTCAGTACAATGAAAAGGTTTTGGCTGCCCCATTCCTACTGATGTCAGTAAGGAGTGTCCTCCAAATCACAGAGCTGGGAATATGACATTTATCTACAGTCAACCATTTAAAGCTCGTCTCCTACAGTTGTTAAGAAAAACCCAAACCCCTGAAAGTAATATTCCACAAATGCCAGCTACACTGGTGTGTTGAAACCTACCTGAACAAAGCGACATATACCTTGAATAGTAATGAAAAAAAAATTAAATATCAAAAAAGAATACAATTAAGATAGCTCTTAAGGAGGAGGTTACAGAAGACAATGTGATACACTAATTATTTCACTGTTGTATTTTTCAATCTTCACATAACTTGCATTTCCCTTATACTATTTAACCTCTAGTCAACTTCCTTGATAAGTAGAATGCTAAAAAATACTGAAAAAAATTGAAATCCAATTGAATTTAAAACCCTCCCTTTTTAACTGGAATTGAAATCATGCAGAGTAGTGCTGCTCATGTACACTTACATCATAGCTCTCCCACTGTGCCATTAAGTACTTTGCAAGCCAATGTGGGATCTCATCCAATGAAAAAAGTGGTAAAATATAAAAACACCAAAGACACATCAAATCCACAATATGCTAAGGGGGAAACATATTCTGCATTTCTACCCTTAATTTCACATGTAAGAACACAAGGAATTCTCAATAATAAGACACTGTGCTGAATTCTGACCACTTCATGTCATGTTATACCAACAATGCAGCATCCCAGAGGTGCTGTGTCCTGGGTAAGGGAGATCTGTGCTGTTACTTCAGAACAGACTTTTATGACACATTCAGTCCCTCTTACCATGACAAGCAGTGGAAACTGAAATGGACTTGTTCTCTCAAGTGCAAAGCAAAAAGTTACTGGCAACAAAAGACAAAGTCATAAACCAGTTTGTTTTCATCTATTTTAAGAAAGTTAAAACTCTTGTTATCCTGTATGACTAAAAAGAACAGAGAAGCCACAAAGCTTGTACTCCAATAGTCTCATTTGCATCTCTTCTTATGAAAAGTCTCTTTTATTACATTTAAATTTGCTCAATTTAGAATTGTGTTCACCTCTTAGGAGTGTTAGACATGCACTGCATCTTTGGCATTAATAAGGTAGCTCTTAAGTAAGTCAGGTACACCAAATTTCAGTCAAAAAGAGGAGAATGGCAGTGAAACACATTCCAGTGCCTCAGAAAGGATGAACACTTCACTAGAAATTAGACAGAAATGGAAGTGAACCATGCCTGAGATATCACACACACTCCAATTAGATTTTAAAAGTTGCTACATTTTACAATTATCAAGCACAAGACAAATGCAACAAGCCAAAACCAAAGAAATGGGCATATCTAAAGTCAATCTTTTAGAAGATGTCAAGACACACAGCAACAGATCATGATTTTGCAAACCAAGCACAATTTTACAGGGTCAGTTCTTGGGGGAGAAACAGTTATATAAAATCCACAATTAGCACTAGGTTATTCAAATGATTTGCTGAACTTTCCTCTAAATGTCTTATCAACTGGCACAACATTCCTTAGTGCAAGGTACGTTGAAATAAGCATTTTCCAGACTCATTGTTCGCTTTTATCTTCTTTAGAATAAAACAATTAAACATACAGTTCCTGCCTCCCCAAACTTGTTCTTGAACAATACTTTTCACTGATTTACCCTATACAGTGTTCCATTTACAACTAAAACAGCTGCCACATATCACCCACCTCAGCAAGTAGAACCCCAACAGTAGCTTACTCCCTCATCTACATAAAGCCTAACTTTAAAAGCAGTGTAGTTTAAATTGCCTTTCAAACCCTGTTTGCTTTTTAAGGAGCTTGTTAAACTATGCAAAACTCTCTTGTAAGTTTAAAGATTATGTCCCCCTTTTTATGCATTTGATCATGCAACCATTCTGGAAAGGAAGAGTCATCCTGTCAATTAACAGGCCTTGAAACTTTGCCTCCAGTTAAAGCACAAACAGCTCCACAACTTCACAACTGAGCCCTACAGAACAGCAGATCTGCCAGCAAATACTTTTTTTCTTTTACATGCTGCTGCAAGGATTCTAGAAAGTAGGTTATACCTTATGAATCAAGTAATAAAAGCATGCCTGGACACGAAACCAAAAGTGAGATGAAAAATAAATTGTTCTTCCACTTACCATCCCACTGCCTGCCTGTTTTACCCTGCACCAGCAAACAACCAGGCAAACTACACATGAGTATTGTCAAACTGGAATACATCATCTTCCATTGCAAAGAAATCTGGCAGTGCAAGACATCTCTGCTAAATAGCATCTCTCAGTAGTCAAGTTACACTTTGCTTTATTTCATGTTATTAAGCTTTGCTTCCACCTCCTTGGACCACCCGAAGGGATTCTTTTCCATTTTGTTCTTCAAATACTTGCAGATAATAATATCTCCCACTTAGAGATCATTTAGCCAAGTTTCATGCATTTCTTTTCAACTTCTTTCCCTCACAAATCAATCCCTTCAGCCTCTCCAGCATTCTCGCTGCTCTTCCCTGAATTTCTTCCAAACTACTCACATCTTTCAGCAACGGAGGAACTTCCAATTGCATGCTGTACTCTAGATGTGATGTTTTGTACCCTAAAGAAAGATAATTATGTCTTTTCAAGAAATATTAATGCCCTAAGCCTGGAATAAATCTAAATCAGGAATTCCATTATTTTGAGTCCTTTTCCAGAATGGATAGTAATTATTCCCATTTCAGAAAGAGAAGAGCAGAGAGAAGTAACTGACTTATTACTGCACACAAGCAGTGCCAGAATAAGAAACAGATCCACGTTCTGCCATTCCCAGTCGTGGTCTGCCAAGTTTCAGCCCACAGATGACATAAGACAATGTTCCCAGGCTGACCTATAGCAAACACAAGCCATTTCCAAGTGAGTAGGGAACAACACTTGGAGTGGCCAACACTTGCTCATGTGAACTGGTGGTGTTGGTACCAGCGGGACCGTGCAGCACCCTAAGATGTGCCACAGTCCAATAGTACCTTTAGTAGTCAGGACACAAATCTCTGACATGTCTACTTGAATTTTACTGCCATGGAGAGATTTGTTTTTAAAATGAGCCCTCAGCTATCATCAGGTCAACTAGGTGAACAGGCTAACTCAGTTCCAGAGGTTAACTGGTTTTAAATATGAGAGGATTGATGGACTGCCAGGCTGAGGCAGTACAAGGCAGTTTTTAACCTGAACATTTCCTTCCCTTCCCTCGCACTCCCTGATACATTTCTGAAGGAATCACAGAAAAATAACTTTAGAAAAAATTTTTAAAAGGCTCTACCCAAAAATCTGTAAGACACTGTATGAGAGGAGGCAAGGATGAAGAATGGGGTAGGGGTAAGGAAGAGAAGAGTCTGACCAGCTAAATTAAAAAAAATCCCAACCCACAAACAGGATGCAGACGCATTAAAAAAGCAACACTGATCTTACAAAGGAATGTGAACTGCAGTTGACTCAAGCAGTATCACAGCAATGGGTCTCCCCCTACACACAAACCTCTGCAACTCTTAAAGATACGGGTTTTTAGGCTCTTTCAAATTCTGTGCTTCTTTCCCATTCCTCGATACCCTCAACTTGAGTTAATTTAACTTATTGCCTTTTCTTTCCAGACAACAAGAGCACCCAAGTTTGACCCAGACTAAAGCAAAGCAACCTAAGTTGTATTGTTCTGCCTACCTTAGAGAGGTATTAAATTCTAGCATTCTGCTACATATTCTTCTCATTGAAAGAACAAACCATAAAGGGTCCTCTGTTTCAATGTCTGCTGTTGAACACCAGATGAGTGTAACCAAGATTACATAATGAACACCTTGGTGAAAGGTATCATTTCTTCCCACTAACTCAATAGACAGAGCAACATGCCATTATCTAAATCTATATACAATTTTCTTAATGTAACTGCTGGTTCACAATTACAGTTCCTGCTTAAATACACAAGAGTGCCAGAGACTCCTTATAAGGCTTCTCTTTGTCCCAGGAAGAACTATTGCCTCCATCCAAAAATGCAGAAATAGCAACGTAAATGCTTTCCTCCTGTTCTTTTTGTTCATCAAATTTTTGCCTCCAGGAGAGAAAAGTTACTAAGAACATTACATAATTACATTTTTAAGCAAACATCAGGTTGATTTTCAGCTTTTCAGCTCTAAGGCCATCAGTGCATCATTTCATTGCCTACCTAAAGGTACCTCATTGAATCCCTACAAGCTTTCTATACCAGAAAACTAAAAGCAAACACGCATCTGGTGCAACCTTTTCCTTTAAATGTGAAGTGTGCTTGCTAATTAGGCTCTGAGACCTATTTGGAAAATATAGCATTTGGTGACAAAATTGGAAGTACAGCTAGGATAGAGCACATGAGATATTTTATGTAGTCGGAAATTCTTATCCTGTAATACAAAGAAGAAAGGAAAATAGGCAGAGGGTCAAAATTACAGCAGTAGCATCACACTCTTAAGTTAAATGGAAAGAGAGTACATTTTCTGCAAGGAATCAGGAAACTTCACCTTTCTCTGAAGATCAATTGCTATGTTGACTATTTGCTGTCATAGAACATTATAATTTCTTTTCTCCACTTGTTCAACAGAAGTAATCTTGCTCATCTCCCTAAGAGGGCAGGGGATTAACTAGTGACAAATGGGCTGAAGACAAAACAGAAATACAAAAGTACTGCCTGGTATCCTTAAAATATTATCCTGCAATCCGAGTTAAATGCAACACCTATTACTGCCTTTTGAAAAGGCTCAGAACTACTCTCCTGCCTTAAAAGAAGGATAAAAAAATCCCAGTAATGACACTTATAAACTCTAGCGCCCACCATTTCCCATGCTCTAACCTAAGGAGGCATAAATCCTTCCTGTAATTCACCAAGGATGAAAAATACAGTCATATATAATATTATAAAACCAGGAGACACAAGGAATAAAAAAACTCTCAAGATGTCCAAAAACCCATTTATTAAGCAGTTTTTGCTTGAAGGCAAGTGAAGTAATAACATGCAGAACAGAGCAAATTTAAGGAAATGCATTGAATATACTACATTTAATAACCAGCTACAGGTAAAAATGATTGCAGGTTTTCCTTTTTTTATTTGTTCAGAAGGGCTCTGGTGCAAATCATACATACATTAAGAGAGGAGAGATTACCACAAACCTTTCTGGGCACAGCATGATTTCTGTGTTACTGCCACTTAGCAAGAAGTCATTTTGAGTTTGTTGACACAGGGGATGTGGCTTTAGGCCATTTGGTCTCACTGTAAGTCACAGCCACCATAATGTAACTAGAAGAGGTACAGACCCCACCAGATCACTGCTCCAACTGGGTATGAGCTGATTTCAAAACTTCAGGAGATTACTGGTAGCACTTCACCTTGAAATATGGAAAGATCCTCTACATTTGATATAGATAATATTTGTTAACTGCTAAGCACCTACCTGGAATTCGGATTTTAAATTTACCACTTTGTCCAAAACCACCATCTATTATTCCATCTTCTCCTGTAGACAGTTTCACTTTCAGACCCACAAAAATCTGGATGTTTGTTTCCTTTTTAAACAACGAACGACCAATCACACTGTAATCATCCATCACCTGCAAAAAAAAAAATTAGGGATTCATAACTCTACAACCTAAAGTGACAAGAAATTATCCATGTTACATGCTAAGTTAGGCAACTTCTACCACTTCACCTTTGACAAACCATTTACCCTCAAATGAGCAAAACTCTAGGTGGGTCATCTAAACTGCTGAGTTTAAGGCGATTTGTGCCTAAAACCACAGAAGACTTTATGAACTAACACATTTCTGCTTCCACCTCCCTTATCAAAATATAAGAAGAATAAAACATGTATCAGAACATGCTGTAAAGATCAGGTAATTAAAATCTTTTTTCTGCTTTGAAACTTTCCTATGAAAGTCACTTAAGTATCTATGCTCACAAGAAGTTTATTCCATTATTTATTCCACGTTATCACCTTCATAAACATTTTTTCTCTTAAATCCAGACCTGCACTCCAACAGCTACACTTCCAAAGAAATGACAGAGTTTCTAAATGGAGCCTTTTAAATACTCACCTTTACATACATATTGTTTTATTAAAACAAGAGCCTTATGGCCATTGTATCCAACTTTAATTTCAAGGTTTATAATCCAATGTGAAGAACCATTCCAATGAAGCTACCAGGAACAAGAGGCAGTGAGGTTGGTGGGTAAGGAAAGATAAACAACCCTCCCTTAGGCATTACAAAGTATAAGGCATAGTCAGGTGAGCCTGTAGGTGTGAATATCCTCATGTACCCCACGCCTGCAGTTACTCTACCTTGTAGATGTGGAAAGAACATTTATTTATCAGAATAAGTATGAGGATATTACTCAAATCTTTCGAAGATTATTTTTTGTGGTAAAAGTTGCAGCTCTTCCTCATATCTCATGAGTGATTTTTAGCATACCTAAGAGTTGCAAAGACCAAAGTGACTTAGAACAGTAAAGAATTACAATCGGTTTTGAGCACTCCCCTTTACTCAGTTTAAATGAACTCAAAATATTGATGACTCAAATATTGCCAATTTATTAAGCAACTGTCCTTCCCTGAAGCCTCCTCCATAAACTATAATGCATATACAGACTCGAATCCCTAGAATAGTTATTATTTTTGTTACATATATATGCCTCCATTTTAATGCCAATCTCAGTATGGTAGTAAATCTAACATCAGAAATTTAATTTTTGTTTTATTTTAAAAAGAGCTTACTTGCTCAACTATAAACAGTTTTGAAAGGGCTGTGCAGTATTAGAGACCACTGGCAGAGGTCCTGCTCAGGCCAGATGCAGGACGAGAAATATCTACAGCCCTTCTTGCTTCTGTCACATGGAGATGACACCAGGACAGGGAGCTCTGCTCTGGGCTGGCTGCAGCCAAGGCTGTAGGCAGAAACACTCACATGCCTCAACCACATTCACTGCCTGAACATCCACTCCTCATCTTTCCCCAGTAGGACACATTTATGCTTTTTTTGCTGTGTCAGTCCTCTCCCACTGCTTCAAAATAGCTTGTGAACTATTGATGGCAGTATCGCTGTTCGGCAATGTTTTCGCTTAAATGTAAAACTGAACAATGTCTTTTCCTACAGTCCCTGACAATAGGTGGTGGTAGAGGGGAGAGATAAGTTTTCAGGCACACTCGCCTTTCTTCAGGTCTGAAACAGAAAACTAGAAGAAAAAGAAGCTATTAATTCCAAACTGAAGAAGCACTTACATTCTCAAAACCTACTTTTTTTTCCAGTTGCAGTGGCTGGAGACATTAAAATGTTACTTCATCCTATAAGTCTTTTATTCCTAAAACAAGAATTTCAAAACTGTTCATCCCTCTTGTCCACTTCTGGCTAGTGTTTCTTTCTCCTGTGTTTGAAATAGAGATGGTACAATATGCTCCAGGGAGGACCTCTAATGTATCTATTATTTTTGCAGTTATCCCTCAAGTGGCACAGGAAGCCAACTTTAAAGGCCACATAAACATCTTTCATTTTTCCAAGAGCACTTCAAAGTTATCTTTAACTTAATTAGAAATGGAATTACAGGGTGAGCAATCATCCTAGGGTAGCATAGTTTCAGTTTAGAGTCTTCCTAGCAAGGTTGTCAGGAAAAACTCCAGTGATTTCTGTGAACAAGTGTTAAAGGCATCAAGTGCCTTAGAGTAAACCAGCAATGATAACCTTTAATTGATTATTAGAACAGAAACAAAATCTATCAGCATTTAGTTATGCCACACTCACTTAAAACCTTTGAATTAAAAAACCCTTATCTTTTATAAAGAAAGGTGCTTTTTAGGGTCTTGCTCTTGTACATTCAGTATGTGAGTAACAAAGGGCTCCAGCTGCACCGTTCTTTTCACTCTAATGGTCAACTCATTTAAAAAAAAAAAATCCCTCCTTTAACCAATCAATATGTTCTGTAGGTATCACCATGATTCCTTGGGCATCTCTACAGGCCATTAGAAACAAAACCACTTTAGTGGTGCTGCGATAATAAGTGATCAGTGACTTGCCTGAGTGGCTGTTTGGAATAAAACCTTTATGACCCAAAGTCTCTGTCTTGCACACTAAATACTACACAGCCCATCCTGTGCCATCCACACCCTCCAGTAAGCCTATCATCAATTTATCCCTGACAAAGACAAAATAACTAAAGAATGTCTAACCTAATAGGAACTAAGATAACTGGATCAGTATTTGCATTAAAATAAATGAGTGTAGCAGAGAACTGCTATGAAGGAAAGCTCATTTTCTCAACTTTAAGATTGCACTAGAAAAGAATAAAAGAAAAAGTATATTTTTGGTTTAGCTTTGCTTTGTAAAAAGGCACATTGCTCTCTCAAACTGAAACTCAACACTTCCAATTACTTTACCAGCAATTTACCTCCAATCGTGGGATTTTAAGTTAATCCCCTTTGAGTTCTCAGAACATCTACAATGGCAATCACTTTGCCTATTAGCTGAACAGCCTTTTGGGAGAGCTTTCTGCTTTTCTCTCAAACACTCTTTTATTTGGTATAAAATATTATGAACTTACAAAGCCAAATGCCACAAAGACAGTAAGGGATATGCAGTCTGCTCTGAAGCAGCAGCAAGGGGCCTAGCAGTGAGGGCAGACTAATTTTATTAACTTCAGGGAAACTTCAAAAAGCTTTAGGGCTTTAATGCCAGACAGAGACGACCCCAAAAGTCAGTTTAAGTGCTGCATAAACAAAGGATTAGGGCAAGAAAAAGCTGAAGGCTCCTTGCATTTCTTGTTTATATTGTCATATGACCTAGTAGGAGTGTGAGAGGGCTGCCTCTCTGACTTTAATCCCCCATGGTGTACAGTGGCGTTTCAGTTCACTGACCTACATTACGATAATATTTTTTTAAATTTATGGACAGAGGTGCAGCATCAAACTCACTTAAGGACTTTTAAAAAAGAAAAGGGGTGGGATGGGAAAAATACCCAGAAGAGAAATTTTCTGGCTAGGCCCCTTGCTGCTGGTATAGTCTCCCCCTTTCACTTAGGTTAGATCAGCAGCTTAGAAAAGGATTTCAAGTTCAAAGGGAACATCTCTGTTACTCTTGTTTTATGGCTTAGACCAGAGGACACAATAGCATTGAGTTTATGAAATATCCCTTCCCACTTGGCTTTTGTGTTTGCACAAAAAAAGTAAACAGTGCTTTATAACCGTAGGTGAAGTATGTGCATCTCTGGCACATAACCCTTGTGCTAAAACCAAGAAGTTCACAAAAAAAACAACCAACTCGCACTCCCTATCTCTTCAGTACTTACCCTGCCTTACACTGTTTGCAAAATCGAAGTTCACATTATGTGTTGGAATTCAGTGCAAACCACAGTATTAATTCCAAGGAAAAACAACTCCAGGATGGCCCCTTCGAGCAGGATAGCAAGTTACACTGTCCAGCCTGTTAAACAATCCTCCTTTTTAGGATAATTTAGAAATGACTGTCATCTGAACACCCTCTCAAACAATCCATCACACACATTTTGAGAGCAAGTAACTGCCATCTCTTAATGTATCTACAGGAAACAAAAAAGTAGATCAGAACAGAAACACACAAGAGGAAACGAAGTGGTGCCAGTATGAGAGAGAAATAAGGAAAGGTTTAAGACAGAGAAAGTAAAAGCACAGAATATTAAATACTAGAAAAGATACAGAGACAGAGAAGGAATAACCTTTTCTGATCTAATAAAAAATTACATGAGTTTAAAAAAATACTTTTAAAGGCCTAAGGATTATTCTCAGCAAACTGATAAAAGGTTCATAGCAACTAAAGCAGAAAAACAACAGGAGAGGAAAAAGAACTAAAAGAATCTGTGACTAACAGTAAAAATACAAAGCATTTTTATTACTTTTTTGTACTTCAGAAGAAGTACACTTGAGACATCTTCATCATGATCAGTGACAGCTCATTTATTTCTAGAGAACAGCTACAAGCACTTTCCATTTCTGTGTCAGAAATGGGAATATTTTTGAGGCTGCAAATTCCTGTTCTTTTTTTAAAAAAAGTTTCACGCATTGAGAAAATGATGCTACATGAGGCCACAAAAAGGGTGAAGGAGAAAGGAACTGAGAGGATTGCATCAATGATCAAGTTTCCAGCTTTTCTGACTCCACAAAGACTTCTAGCTTATAGCTGGTTACTGAGAACTAGCTGAACAACTTGGTACAAAGAAAGAATGATTTGGTCAGCCACAGCTTTTTCTCGAGAGTTTACTTACAGCAGCATAAAAACTTTTCTTTATGCAACTCCCTCCAGCACTAGAAGCCTTCAGCTTCATGTCTCATTACTGCTGTTTTAATGGAAGTCATCACATCAACATCTCCATATATCCATTAACTTGGTTTTCAGATGTTTGTCCCATCTCTCACCAGCCTACGTTTCTTATATCAAAGAAACATTTTCTTTTCTCTGCCTTTCTGAGTAAAGGGACAATTGAGTTTGGGAATATTTAACAAGCAGCCATAAAATACCTTTCTCTTTGCTGAGCATTGTGCCACCACTAGAGCCTGGTAAAACCTTGCATGGCAGCAAAAAAAAGGAGTGTTGAATACTGAGTCAGGACAATGAGTGAGAGGTGCACAACCAGACTGCTTTAGGATCTAAAAGCTCTACACCTCCCCAACAGCATTCTCCAGGCACATTCAGGTTATCAACAGGGCATTATTCATTCATTATGCACCTTTATAGTGCAAGTTTCTTTCACATCTGTTTAAAGCTTAGAAAGGTTGAATCCCAAAACAAACACAGGCACTGAATTCCTGACATGGTCTGAATGAACACATTAGTTTTTACCAAGTGAGAAGAAATTGGTTCATGTCATGACATCATTTTTTATTAATCTATGTTACATCCCCATAATGTGGAAAAAGCAACATCAACAGATATGGGAAAGAAGAAGCTCAAGACTGTTACTAATGTTATCCTACACCATCCATCTCCAGCCAGCCCTGGCTAGATACACAGGTTAAAAACCCTACTATTCTTACTATCCAAGAAAAAACCCCAAGAAACAGGCTGTTCTGTAGATAAGATGGTATGCACAGGTCTTGACCTGGCTTTATAAGCATGACACAGAGAGGACTGCCAAGCTGAAGAGGGTCCTTCTTCCTGGAGAAGGTTCTGAGCAGCCAGGAAGACTCTGATGGTACCTTCATAACTTAAAAATACACAGGCAATTTCTTAACGATTTTGAAGTATTTTAACTGTGGTGATCTCAGGTTCTTAGATCTTAAACATTCAAAAGGAGACATCAGTGGAACATGGCAAGTTTCATTTGGAACACTGCATAGACCTGGCTCATAGCAGGAGGTCAGGTATAGCAACAGTAAGTTAAATTTCTTTGTAAAGGAAACTACCCACAAATAGCTTGAGGAGGGCAGAAGGGAACAAAGAGCAGTGGCTTACAAAATCCTCACTGGAAGGAGGCAACAAGGACAGGACAGGCCTGGAAAGAACTGCCTGAAGCAACTGATGCTGAGGAAGAAGAGAAGAGCTGACTCTGACAGACTTGCACTCCCCTCTCAAGACCCAGCACAGACATATAAATACCTTGAGTCTGTCCCCTCCCCTGAGGATCTCTAACTCCAGTGTTGCCCAGGTGCTGCCCAAAGCCACCTATCAGGTAATAGCTTCCTTCTGCAATTTGGATAACAGGGTTTGTGCTATCAAGCAACACAAGCCTGTGCTACACTGTTGGATGTTTGTAACTCCAGCCCCAGTGAAGGTGTACAGTAAAGGGATGGCTATGCTTCAGCAATATGGAGGTTGACTTTTACTTCATCTTTCCACTTTAAAAATACCTAGGAAATTAAATAACTTAGGTTTTATATAAATGTAAGTTGCAGAATTGGGCACTTAAGAAGTTAAGAAATGCCAGATGTCCATACAACCTTATCCCTGTTCCTCTTTAGTATGCCCTATGATATAGCCTTTACATGACCACATCAAAAAAAATTTCAGAGGAACCCTGCTTTATTACGTGCACAGGGTAGAGGCACAGGGGAACAGAATTAATGTGGCATAAGCAACGGTAAATCTGGTATTTCCTAACTTTCAAGTTCTTGATTTTGCAACCTAAGTAACATTCTTAATTTATTTTTGTATTCAATAAATAAAATGTTGTATTGGTTGCCTTGCTGACAAACTGATTCCCCCACAGGTGACTGTTACACAACCTCAGAAAAATTAAGACCAGCTGTCCACATACTTGCCAGACTCAAAAGCATGTCTGCATTTTAAATTTAATAATATAAATAGTAACCATAGGTGTTACTCAAACCTTGCAAAATTCTACTACCCAGTCATGTGAAGTAAGCCATTCTTCTGCTGGTGAGTGAACAAAACATTTTTTCCTATGGGTAAGAAGGTACATTCTGCAACTTACCTGGTACAGTTTTATGACAAATTTATTGTAGTGTGTTAATCTGGATGCTGAGTTAGGAGATGTTGGGAAACATCACCATCCTTTTCTCAGCATTGTTTAACAGAAATGGTATTTCTCTTAAAAGGGCATTCTCCCTTTCCCCACTAAACTTCTCAAACACTAAACAAGAGTCAAAAAAATCAATGCATCGTTTATATTCCTATTTAACAGTGCATTTTAACTAGTGAATGTGCTGTGCACTTTTATTCACCTGATTGCCTTCATCTCTGTATTATTACTGTATTTAGCATACCATCAGCAGCCAAGCAGAACCAAACAAACTCATGTTCAGACTTCAAAGCAGGAAAAATATTAATTGTGGCGTCTGTGTGTTTACAGAGTGACATCCACCACTTCTTCCAGCCAGAGTCACAAAGGGTTCTGCAGACAGCCCAGGTCACTGCTTGTGCCTGCAGGCAGCACTCAATCAGATTTCACAGTTTGGCCTTGTTACTCACATTGTGCCCCTATCAGTCTGCACACCCCACCTCAGTCACCCAGAAAGCACCATTACCTGGCTGATGCAGGATTTTACTTGCTATCCCCCTGGCACTGCACTGCCACTGTAAGAAAATAGCAGATGCAACCTTAGCTCCAGTAAGACAATGAAACATTCTGTACTTAGAAATAAGTTAGATGGAAGAGTCTAACTATCCGAGAAGGTAAAATTTTCTTCATTCATAGCAGCACCATGCAACCACACAACAGAAAATTCAAGGAACAGTATTTCTGTCACACATACTTTGAAAACAGTCCATAGGCACAACTCTGTGAAACAAATTCTGGTATTACGGGTATCTGGAAAGGATTAAGTGAAAAAAGTACCAGTGTTGTTTATAAATTATCCACTACCCAGGAATCTTTCCAGATAGGAATACTCTGGCACTCCTGTAACTTACCTACTGCCTCCCCAAGCAAAGGTAACCTCCACAGAACTGGTCCCATCCCTTAAATGAATCACATCAGATGTTCCTATTGACTCATGGGCAAGTCCATTTTTCCCATTTGCACTCTCCTTTAGCAGTCTGGTTAAGCGTGTGGCTGAGCCACTACAAACCCGGCATGTGCTCAGTAACTAAATGTGCTGTTTCCACTCAAATATTGCTCATAGTTTTTAAAAACCCACCACTTTCAAAACTGCTGCTTTTGAAAACGTCTAGTTCCCTGAGGGACAGTCTGGGTCACTGCTGGTCATCAACAAATTTCATACCATTTTCTCACAGTTCCTGTAGTTGCTTACTGGCACTCATCTCCACAATATCCCATCCTTCTTCTGAAAGGCCAGAAAGATCTGTAAAACGACGGTGACAAAGACCTTCCCTTCGACCACTCAGGTAAAGTATTTGTTCTGAAAAAGCTCTTCCTATCCTGCTGGAAGGAGAGGAAAGAACCCAACACTTCTAAAAGATGCTGAAAATTAAGCTTTCTCTCTTCCATTCAGGCTTCAGAAGAGATGCACTGATAAAGATCTCGATAATTTACCCTGTTTTCACTTCTTGCTCTTGCAACAATGTGTTTCTCCTTGGGGACACTTAGATCACACCAATGTTCAAACAATTAGTAACTTGTTGTTATTAAGCAAGGAATCCCTAGAAACTAAGCATGCTGACTACATGATGTCCTCACTCCCCAGGAGAGTAAGTACAACAAGAAAACTCACTATCCAGCAAGCCACAAAACCTGTGAATAGAGTGGCTATGAACAAAACCAGGACATCACGCACCATGATTACCATGAAGTAAAGCCTAAGAGCAAGGCAAATAATGAGAAAGATACATTAAAAACTTTGAAATAGAGAGAACTAATTCTTCTAATTGACAGAGGAACACAGATAAAATATTTTCATAAAGGACAAGCCCATTATGATAGGAAAGCATTCTGCTACACTTAAAATGGGAAATCATTCCAGCTAAAACACATATATTTTTCACTACACAAGCCTGAAAGCACAGAAGGTGCAACTCACACTGTGCAAGGCAGAGTTTTCCTTCTCCTTTTGTTTCTGCCACAGAGCAGCCACGGATTTATGAGGACCCTTGACAATAGGACCATGTGGCAACCATCCTATGATAAATTGTGCTTGTACAAACGTTTTCAAAACAGGCAGAATATCTGAGTCATGCAGGAAAGCATGATGCACTCCTATGATTCACCTTTCAGTTGAAACTCTCTGCACTCAACCTGTACATTCATGGAAGCCAGACAAATATAAAGGATTTATTCGGGGTACTGAGTAACTGCTTCATGAGTCAGACTGGAATTAACCTGCAAGGCTGCATAGAGGTTAAATTCAAAGAAGGTATTTCAGAGATGATGCTAGGATTAACACAAGTCTCTCTTCCCAGAGAACTGTGAAGAGCTGAACAGCAAGCAGCCTGTCTCCAGAAACACAAGACCAAGGACAACAGTTGCTGATTAACTTTGTAATTTGTCTCTAACTCCAGGAGCTGCTGAACCTGCAACGGTTCAGCAAGCCCACATCCACCACCAGCACTGAATGGCAAATCAGAGGGACAAAACCTCTTTTACACTCACTTGCCATTTTTTCACCAAGATTCCCACATCACACTCCTTAGAGTCACACTGGTATTCACAATAGCACTCTTTTACCTTTTTATCAGTACAAGCCACTTGTTGCCAGCCTAGTTTTTCCTATTGAAAGCATGTTTGTCAGGCAGCCAAGGGTTTGCAAAAATAAAATGACCAGGGGGCGACAGTCTCTGCCTCCACATAAACACAGCAGAAAGATGCTCTTGACAGAAATTTCCTCCCACTGAAGTTCTCACCTCTCTCAAGTCCTCTCTGCAAGAGAAATTTGGACTAATATTTCCCACTATTTTTGAAACCATCAAGTTAAGCAAATACAAACCTCTGCCACTGTCCTCTTAGTTCTGATGGAATAGCATATTTTGATTTTCCTTAAAACTTACCATTCTTACTTTAACATAAAAAAAAACCCCTGTGGTCTAAAACAAAATGGAGCATTCACACATTTTTCTAACAGCTCAAAAATATCAAATGGTATAATACCAGATAAAAACCATTACTGCAATAGAATCATGAAACCTTTTCATAACCAAGATGCAATCCCCGCACCTCAATTTCATGCACTAAGCTGCACCTCAGACAACACCAACTTCTCATAGACCAACATGTCATAGATCACAGTAAAACATATTCCCCTCTACCCTCCTTCCCTCCAAAAAAGTCAGTAGATAAATAAATAAGGATGCATTGCAGGCAGATAAATATTTTGATGAGCAATAGTAGTCAAGTTTGATTCTTTCTCTCCCAGTGTTCCACCCAGTCTTGGCATTAGAGAAGTAAGATACCAAAAGGGAAAAGTGAGCAGTAAAAAATGCAATGACAGGGTACTTGAATTTCTGTAGAACATTTCCCACCACTTCAGCAGATGGGAAAAAACAGGAAGCTTAGGCATGAAATTTCAGTAAAATGTAATACTTGAAGACTGTTTGCTAGCTTACATATAATTTTTTTACTTTAAAATATGGTGTAGTAAATGCCTTATTTTCCATGGATTTGATTTCTATGTGAAACAGGAAAAATGTCACACTTTCTTGTACAGAGACAAAAAATGTCAGAGAATAAATATTTTTGTTTTATTAAAAAAAATTTAACCTTACAATCCAGAAGGGGCACACAGGAAAAATATTGTGAAGCTGAAACTTAATGAATTTACAGTTCATACTATTCCATCAGTGCCCTGAAAGTAATCAGAATAAGAACAAAAAAACCAAACCATAAATGCCTGATTTCTCCTGGGTAAACTGGTAGTTAAACTGCAGGGAATTTATTTTAAATCCAGCACCAAGCAGGGGGGCTTGGGAGATCCCACATCAGATTAGCAGCAATGTTTTACAATTGGGCACTATTGAATTCCACTGCATCCCAGTTATGGGGGTATGTTTCAATCATGAACCTGGGAAGGCGGACATTACATGCCCCTGCCTCCCTCTCTCCCAGCCTTTTAGGAAGCTATGAAGCTAATTTTCCCCAGCAGTGTTCTCTGAAGGAAAAGTTCGCTTCTTGTGAAGGTAACATGTATTTTTAAATTATTATTATTATTATTATTATTATTTTATGCCTCCCCAGGGAAGGTGAGGAGGGGAGAGCTTCCTTGCTCAACAGAGAAAGAAATTTTCCTGTATCAGTGCCAAGAATAGACACCCTAAATTCAGCGATCCTAATCTCCAGCCATCCATCAGCAGCAGGGTGGGACCAGCTGATTCAGATTTTCTATTAGCTGGTGACTTTGTGTGCTAAAATAAGTCTCTGCACCACCCAACTGTTCCTGCTGCTGTGCTAGGCAAAGCACAGACTAAACCAGCAGCTACCTCGGCTGTAAGTACTTCCCCAGCACGCCCTTTATACCAGGCACAATCCTCTTCCCACCAACTCTTCCAAGACCCCAAGTGCTCCCGGGACTTTACACCATGAGCCTTTCCTACAATATTTGCTCCATCATCCCTTCAGCATGCATCAGGGAAAATTCTAGCTCCAAGTACCTGCAGTACTGCAGGAGGCAGAATCTGGGTACAAACAAAGCTGCAGAAACTACTCAATGGCAATTGTCCCTTTACAGGACCAATCAGTATCCATACACATAGTGATCAAGGCACATATATAGGGCACGCTGTGGTACAAAGGCAGGATAAAATAATAAACCTCCCTGACCTACATTTTAAAAGGAAGATAAAACGGTTCACTAATATAGCCTAATAAATTATTCTGTTGGTCAGATATTACATAAAGCATGTTCATTGGTTATTGTTTGGGCCAGAAAATAAAGTATGTGTAATTGATTAATGTTACTCCATTATTTACACAGTAAAATCAAGAGCAGAATATATAAACTGGCAAAGAGTTTGAAAATAACACTAAATAAGAACAATTAAAATTGTATGACCAGGGCTAACAGCAAACTATTAACCCCATCAGACAACTCACACAGTTGGTACTCTGCAAGTTTACAAGTACCATAGATTAGTGCCGTATATTGGGAACAAAAATAAAGAATGTGAGACCAGTTCACCTCAGTCAGAGAAAAGCATCTGTCTCCATGGCTCACACAAACTTCTGCTCCCATTGTTATTGTAAGCCAGGTCTCACTGGATCCTGGCAGCATGGGCCACGCACAAGTGAGTCAATTTTCAGCCAAGATAAAGGCAAATGTTTCACGAGTTCAGAAAGCTCCTGAGTGCCAGAAGAATGACATACATATATATTTGGTCTAGAGCTTCTCTGCAACTTAGAGCTCAGAACACTTTGGACTCCTGGTTCTAATTCAGTACCTCCATCAGCCAGAGAGAAAGGCAGCTAGACATGCGAAACAAAGGAGACAATACATCTGCTACCAAAATCGTGAAGAGTGACTGTGGATTTTGGGTGTTTCAGATAACTCATATAAACAAAGACAAAAATTCAGAAAGCTACAGACATCCCCCTGCTATCTACCTCCCTTCCTAGTGGCAAAACTGGCATCCAAAAAAACAACACAATGCCATAGGTCTGTCATGTCTTTGAAATAAAAGGCCTCCAAAATCAGTAGTGGAAATTCAAAGGAGAAACACATATTTTCTTTTTTTTGAGCTAAAAATGCAATCTCAGGAAAAAAAGGAAAAAATATGAATTAGCTATTTGGTCAATTAATTTAGTGAGGCATTTTGAAGAACCTCACTAATCATGCCCTAGCAGGGATCTTTCTACTATTAAATTAGTAAAACAAACAAACAATATTCAAGGAGTCTGCATTATATGCTGCAAACATGGTATCATATGCCAAGTATTTAGTCTCCTATAGCAAATTAAGGAGAGATATTACACAATCCTCAACTCACCTTTATGGAATTTTGAAAAGAACAATGCTAAACATTTTGTTCAAACAAAGAAGTTCTGAGTTAGGAAAATCCAAATTAAAAGAGCTCTTTAGCCAATATTTAATAGACCACCTATCATACCAGTACCTCAAGTACCCAAACGCTGACGTTTGCATCAACTCTGTTCACAAAGGGATAAACAATTAAGTTATTAATATATTGTACATCTACACCTAAACCATTCATCATGAAAAATTCCACTATGCAATGTATAACAAAAGTGATTCTCCACTGTTGACTGAACGGTAACCACTATCAAGGCCCAACCTATGCCAGCAATGTAACACCAACCACTACAGACAGTGCATCTCTCCANTTTAACCTTACAATCCAGAAGGGGCACACAGGAAAAATATTGTGAAGCTGAAACTTAATGAATTTACAGTTCATACTATTCCATCAGTGCCCTGAAAGTAATCAGAATAAGAACAAAAAAACCAAACCATAAATGCCTGATTTCTCCTGGGTAAACTGGTAGTTAAACTGCAGGGAATTTATTTTAAATCCAGCACCAAGCAGGGGGGCTTGGGAGATCCCACATCAGATTAGCAGCAATGTTTTACAATTGGGCACTATTGAATTCCACTGCATCCCAGTTATGGGGGTATGTTTCAATCATGAACCTGGGAAGGCGGACATTACATGCCCCTGCCTCCCTCTCTCCCAGCCTTTTAGGAAGCTATGAAGCTAATTTTCCCCAGCAGTGTTCTCTGAAGGAAAAGTTCGCTTCTTGTGAAGGTAACATGTATTTTTAAATTATTATTATTATTATTATTATTATTTTATGCCTCCCCAGGGAAGGTGAGGAGGGGAGAGCTTCCTTGCTCAACAGAGAAAGAAATTTTCCTGTATCAGTGCCAAGAATAGACACCCTAAATTCAGCGATCCTAATCTCCAGCCATCCATCAGCAGCAGGGTGGGACCAGCTGATTCAGATTTTCTATTAGCTGGTGACTTTGTGTGCTAAAATAAGTCTCTGCACCACCCAACTGTTCCTGCTGCTGTGCTAGGCAAAGCACAGACTAAACCAGCAGCTACCTCGGCTGTAAGTACTTCCCCAGCACGCCCTTTATACCAGGCACAATCCTCTTCCCACCAACTCTTCCAAGACCCCAAGTGCTCCCGGGACTTTACACCATGAGCCTTTCCTACAATATTTGCTCCATCATCCCTTCAGCATGCATCAGGGAAAATTCTAGCTCCAAGTACCTGCAGTACTGCAGGAGGCAGAATCTGGGTACAAACAAAGCTGCAGAAACTACTCAATGGCAATTGTCCCTTTACAGGACCAATCAGTATCCATACACATAGTGATCAAGGCACATATATAGGGCACGCTGTGGTACAAAGGCAGGATAAAATAATAAACCTCCCTGACCTACATTTTAAAAGGAAGATAAAACGGTTCACTAATATAGCCTAATAAATTATTCTGTTGGTCAGATATTACATAAAGCATGTTCATTGGTTATTGTTTGGGCCAGAAAATAAAGTATGTGTAATTGATTAATGTTACTCCATTATTTACACAGTAAAATCAAGAGCAGAATATATAAACTGGCAAAGAGTTTGAAAATAACACTAAATAAGAACAATTAAAATTGTATGACCAGGGCTAACAGCAAACTATTAACCCCATCAGACAACTCACACAGTTGGTACTCTGCAAGTTTACAAGTACCATAGATTAGTGCCGTATATTGGGAACAAAAATAAAGAATGTGAGACCAGTTCACCTCAGTCAGAGAAAAGCATCTGTCTCCATGGCTCACACAAACTTCTGCTCCCATTGTTATTGTAAGCCAGGTCTCACTGGATCCTGGCAGCATGGGCCACGCACAAGTGAGTCAATTTTCAGCCAAGATAAAGGCAAATGTTTCACGAGTTCAGAAAGCTCCTGAGTGCCAGAAGAATGACATACATATATATTTGGTCTAGAGCTTCTCTGCAACTTAGAGCTCAGAACACTTTGGACTCCTGGTTCTAATTCAGTACCTCCATCAGCCAGAGAGAAAGGCAGCTAGACATGCGAAACAAAGGAGACAATACATCTGCTACCAAAATCGTGAAGAGTGACTGTGGATTTTGGGTGTTTCAGATAACTCATGTAAACAAAGACAAAAATTCAGAAAGCTACAGACATCCCCCTGCTATCTACCTCCCTTCCTAGTGGCAAAACTGGCATCCAAAAAAACAACACAATGCCATAGGTCTGTCATGTCTTTGAAATAAAAGGCCTCCAAAATCAGTAGTGGAAATTCAAAGGAGAAACACATATTTTCTTTTTTTTGAGCTAAAAATGCAATCTCAGGAAAAAAAGGAAAAAATATGAATTAGCTATTTGGTCAATTAATTTAGTGAGGCATTTTGAAGAACCTCACTAATCATGCCCTAGCAGGGATCTTTCTACTATTAAATTAGTAAAACAAACAAACAATATTCAAGGAGTCTGCATTATATGCTGCAAACATGGTATCATATGCCAAGTATTTAGTCTCCTATAGCAAATTAAGGAGAGATATTACACAATCCTCAACTCACCTTTATGGAATTTTGAAAAGAACAATGCTAAACATTTTGTTCAAACAAAGAAGTTCTGAGTTAGGAAAATCCAAATTAAAAGAGCTCTTTAGCCAATATTTAATAGACCACCTATCATACCAGTACCTCAAGTACCCAAACGCTGACGTTTGCATCAACTCTGTTCACAAAGGGATAAACAATTAAGTTATTAATATATTGTACATCTACACCTAAACCATTCATCATGAAAAATTCCACTATGCAATGTATAACAAAAGTGATTCTCCACTGTTGACTGAACGGTAACCACTATCAAGGCCCAACCTATGCCAGCAATGTAACACCAACCACTACAGACAGTGCATCTCTCCATACTGATGGTTGAGTACACACAAATCCTCTAATTTTCACTGTAGCTGCTAACTCCTCCAGAAAGCACCTCTGCTTTCTGCTACACTGAGATGGGTCAAATACAAGCTCTATAGTAGATGATGATGATGATGATTATTACCTGTGTGACATAGAAACAACATGCATTAGGCACGGCTTAAGTTCTCCGTGTCAGGAACCTGATTCCAATTTCAATGTGCTATCACTTGTAAGGCATCCTGTAGGAAATTTCTTTTTGCCTACTAAAATAAACGCTCTTATTTATTAAAATGTGAAAATACAAAAAAATAATTACTTGTGTTCTTTGTGTTATTTAACCAAATGCTACTTTGTTTTCCACTGTCTTTACATTTTTCAATGTACTGCAGACTGTGTAAAATACATCAATGGAAAGCTGGAAGTTTTGTCACTTAGGAAGGTGCACAAAGCCAGTCTCTGGGAGAACACACTGATCAGACCTCAAAATGATCAGTGAAAAAACAGCATCAGATTACTCAGCACTGGATTGCACTGAATAAACCAGACACTTTAAACAGTGATTTCTGTCTGCAAGCAGGCCGGATGTAATACACTGGCTAACACAAACATTAGAAAAACCTGTGTAAGGGCTCTGGAAGATAGCAGTGACAATTCTGTAGCCCACCAACAGATGTACAGGACAAATATTTCCAGTTCCCATATACTGCATAGAGAGATAACTTACCCTTTCTACTTGTCCTTCTTTGTGTTTTTGTTTGTACACTTTTAGCTTCGGAAGGAAAGTCTCTGTGTAGTTCTTGTCTTCCATGCCTTGGAGCAGTACTCCATGGAATGCCAGTCTGCAGGTATTGGCATGAATATCTGTATCCAGCTTAGAGCCAATCACAAGGCACAGTTTAGGACAAGTGACTGGTTTTTCAAACTCCAGCAAAGCCCACTGTTGTTTTGGGAGCTGGACTTCTCCTGCCTGGTCATTTTCTTTGTTCTCCTCTGAAGAAACTGAGTCTTTGGACAAATATTCCTCTTGATAAAGATAATCTTTTTCAAAATCAAAAACATTTTCTTGAATTTCTTCATTGAAGTCAGCAGGGGCTGGACTGAAAAACATCACTCTTCCCATAACTGTTTCATGACCGACTGTGATGTGGAACTTGGCCTTAGTCTGAAGAGCTCCTCGAAAATACTGAATTTTCTTCAAGGAAATTATGGCAGCATGGATGGTGTGAAGTGAATCTGGGGTGCAAATTAGGCCTCGTTCCAGCAGTTTGGGATCAAACTGGGTCACACAGACACCTACTCTATCACCCTGCATTGCATAAGTCACAGGAGTATGGAACATCTGCATGGACTTGACCTTCTTTGTCACCTATGGGAGAAGGGGGAACAAAAAGAAAGAAACAATTAATTGCACATGAGTGCATCAATAAGCATGATACATGCTTATGTTGTGATGTGTCAGCCACACATGACACCCTGTGTCTTGTAAGACAACTGACCTTCTAGAAGAGTCCACAACCCAAAAAGTAGAAAGCCAATAGTCTGAGAACTCCATAATTTAAAATTATCACATATTTGAGCTCCCTAGCTTATTCTTCTTCTGTTCATGAGACTGGAAGATTATCATGACCACAATTATGTTGATATTTACATCATCTGTGCTGCAGTACCCACAACACTAACTGCAAATAATCAGATATACCCACACCGTGGAATAGCTTAAATATACTCCCTCAATCATCTGCAGCATCAAAAGTATAGCACTACAATAGCAATTCATGCACCTATGTGCCTGCTTTCCCACCCCTTCCATGAAAATCCTTTCACACACTTTGACATGGTTGAATAAACTGTAAAATGTGCAGAGCAAAAAAAAAACTTGTGATGTACTTGCACAGCACCAAGCACAATGAACTTTCATGAACCATCACTACAAAATAATCAGTAATACAAAACCTACCCTTTCCTAGTCTATAGTATTTTGTATCCTAAAAAAGAAAATCCTCAAAGCTTTCTTAGGAAGATTTGAATATTCATAAATATATAGCTAGCATTGCTGTCACTAAAATGTGGGGCTCCATATCTCAGGAATATTGCAGGAAAAGTGCAGCACCAATCACTACTTATACTAAAATTTCCCAGATGCTATCAAAGCTTGGTCTTAATGAGCTTGCTACTGTATTACTTATTTCAAGGAGAGGAGAAGAATGAAATAAGCTTTTAAAAGATCAGTCTAAGCTCAGCTTGATCAGACTAAACTGGTTTAGTTTAATAAGGATTCATTTTTGTCTTTTTTGTTTTTCAGTTCAGCAAACCATCACCCTTCATAAGTATCCCCATTCCCTCAAGTTGCATGTAAAAGTTTTTTCTGGTAGTATGTTGCATTTTTGCTAATGTTGGATGCTTGGATAGGTAACCACTGTGTTTCAAGTCCCTACATTAGATAGCTTTTAATATTGAAATGATATCTTTGGCAATAAAAAAAAAAAATTGTCCTAAATAAATATTGTGTACCCGGACAAGAGTCCTTAGTACAGAAAAGTTATTCACAGAATTTTTGAAGGGCTGAAACATCAACATTCAGATACAAGAACTGAACTATCTATGAGAATGCTCACCTCCAGAGATAATTTTTTTAGGATGCTTTTATCTATATACAATAGATTATACTGCGAATGTGCACAGAACAACAACATTGCTAGGGCAGATCTCAACTGTCAGCATAATTTCTTCTTCCATCTCCTTTCACTTAGCATAAATTCTACAGCTAGCAAAAAGGTTCATGCCAAATGCGACTGTGCAACTCTCAGCATTCAAGCCTTTACTTTCTTACTTAGCTGGAACTATTCTCAAATCAATCTCCAACCACTGCATGTTCCTTAGTAGCCCATCTTCTAATCCCAGCCCATCCACTTATCTTCTAAGTCCTGAAAATAAAAAATCAAAATATGCAAGCACTTATGAAGAGAATTCCAAACCAAAGGACTGGACTCAGAGCTGGGCTTCATCCTCTTCATCCTCACATGTCACACAGCTTCAGAGCACAGCATTTAGGCTGGACAATTCAAAGAGTCTAGGGAACTTAATTATTTTAATCACAGGGTGATTTACTCAGTAATTCATAATACTGAAAATACCTGCTTTTTTTCTGCATCTTAGCTGCAGTGCATAAGTGGAAACAAAGCCATGTTTTTCACCTTCTCCTTTTCTACAAAGCCTGCTGCCCTGTATGGAGGACATCCCACTTGGCTCAAGAAAATCTGTCTACGCCTATTCCCAACATCACCCAACTCAGAGGGGAACAAATTGCAGAAACTTAGATCAAAATAGAAAAGCAGATGAAAATTCTACTGACTGAACTAAAACCTTCAGTAACTGAAATATAAAGAGGTCTTCAAATAAGTCAGCAAAAAATGGTCACAGGTAATATATAGAAAGCTGTTAAAAAAAAAAAGAGAGACAATCTAGCAGCTACATGCCTTCTGGAAAACAACAAAAATCTTGTATTCCTTTTGGAAATCATAATTATACAAATAACAATACCCATGAGCTTCACCACTATGAACATTATTTGGGTTCCCTGAGCCTCTGGCTGCTAACCAAAATCAAAAGAAACACACTTTTATGGATTATGATGTTATTATTACAACATTTTTTAAATCAAATGCCACATCAATACCTGTGAATTCTTGAAGAATCCATGAAATATTATGAGAAAGGAGATCAAGAGGTATGTTCATGTAAGAGAAAAAACTCTCACTGAACCAAAATAGTTTGTCAAGATATTAACTTACGTCAAAACAGACTTGAAAGGCCATTGTAAATAGTTGGTAGTTCCAGTTTCAAGCATTTTTTGTACTCAAATATACATTCATTACCCCTTTAGCCAAACCTCCTCAACAGTACTATCCATAGAGATAAATTTGAGACAAACAATTTAGCATTTACCTCCAGCTTTATATTGACTTTTAAGATTGTATTTTTAAAAGCTGGAAGTACAGGGGCTTGAATCAAACCTTTCCCAAATACTTACTTCTTTCATCCACTACCCTTCCCTCTCCAGTTTCAATCACTCTTATAGTTGTAACAATGGTGATACAAGTAATGTTTCAGAACTTCAAGAAGAAAAATAAAACATAAAAACCCCAAGGTTTTCTACACTTAAGTGCTTCAAAAACATTACAAGCACTACAAGAATGAAACTGCCATATGAAAAGTACCAGCCCAAATCATTTTGAAAGACTTCTGTGATTTCACGTATGAAAATACTGGCAGTAAATCTTTCCTCTTCTACAACCATGGATGGGGTCAATAAATTGGTAAGAATTAACGAATCTTCCAGCATTGTCACTCCTCAAAACAAAACTGGAACCAGAAGATGCACAAGAGATCTGTCTAGTTTTCTATTTTAAATGAAGTCACAAAGATTTTATTATTAGTGTTCCAGTTTATAATATTATTTTTTAGAAATTACCCACCTAAATAGATGAATGAAAGTATTACAGAAATGGTCTATGTATATTAATCTGAAATATCTTTAACAGAATTTAGATAACTTTTAAGAATAAAAAATGCGATTAGAAAACACAATTGTGTGCATATATTCAGAACACATATTAGCTTTTAATTAGGCATCCATGAAACTTCCCTCAGTCTTATGCCTACTCTCTCCTCTTAAATTAACTCAAATGATTAGGCACATCTGACATGCAGCCCATAAACAGTGATCAGAAGGAGAATGAACAAGTACTTTTGAAATATTCACTTCCCATGATTAACCTTTTTTCATTGTGATTTACAGTTCTCAACCATGGCATACAGAGCTGGCTTGTATCAGAATATAAGCGGTGTTCTGCCACATTCCTCAGTGTTCAACTTCATTAAACAATACACAGTTGGAAAGCATCACTTCCTGTGACAGAAAGTCTGCTGTAATTCCTATGTATAGGATAAACGTTACAGTGGAGTTGCACACCAAAGTATTTTCCAGGGTTGACTGAGGCTCCTGTTAATACATTTGCTCATGGTCTTCACAGTTTCAAATGCCAGGTCAAGAATAGTTTGGATCCTGACTAACTCTCTTTCAGAAAACATTATCCTAATTTAAAACACATTGAAAATTTGCAGGATCACGCAAACATCCACTCACCTTGCTCCCCCTGCCAACCAAAGCAGGTTCTGTGCTGCCCCCACCTCTCTCCCAGGAGGGAAGCCCTGCACATGGTGGCTGTGCTCACCCAGAGCCCTAAGAATCACCTCATTTCCTTGTAGCTAGGTCTGGTTTTCAGACAGATCTGCTTGTCCTCAGACACGAGGAGATGAGATTACATCATTCAACCTACTGACAATCACCACTTCATGCTGATCTATCCAGTACCCTGCAGATTATTTAATCAGCCCATCTATATTTGTTCTAATCAGTATCTATTACTGTATCTGAAGTTTCCATAGACCCATCATAAAAAGAATACATTCAAGCCCATTCTTTTTTCCCCGTCCTGTTCTCAGTGCCAGAACTGTCAAAGGAGCACACATCACAGTATCTTAACTGACCATAACCTCTGTTCCAAGAGCATAATGTTTGTAGGAATTAGAATGTGACCAGAACAATGCCAGAGTGTGATTGGGGGAGTGGATTAAATCACCCAAAGTGAGTGGGAGATGCATCTCCTTCAAAAGGTCAGACCTGGAACTGGCAGAGAAGTGAATCAGGGAGTTGGTCTGCACCCATTGGAACAAAAAATGAGAGTCAGAGCAGCTTTAAATCACTGATTTCCCGTTTTCAGAGCAGACCAAGAACATTAGTACAGTATTTCATACCATTTCACTCTGATCCTGACTGAGACATTTGCCCATGGTTTAAAATACTCCAAATGTAGAGTTTTTCTTCAAGAGGCTCAAGTACACAAGTAAAACTCATCTTTTGCCTCACTCATCATAAGAGTAAAACTCTTATTTTGCCTGGCCTTTAAAATACAAACCCAAAAGCACTGAAAAGGATGCAAGTGACCCCCAGTATTAGATTTGTTTCTCTTATGCATACCTAGTTTCCCTGTGTAAGGGATCCCTACAAGCTGTAACAGTGCTAAGCTTTCACATATTTTCTTCAGCTTTACAGCAATGGATTTTTCAAGTATGAAGTTGGGGCTGGATCAGTCAGTCCATCCCTCTACCACCAGAATGAGGTAAAATACTTCAGAGCACTGTCCTGAGCAACAGGAATTTGTAACTGAGACCAGCTATGACAAATACCTTTGGCATTTCTTTGCATTTATTTCAAGCACCCCATTTTAGTTCTCAAAATGCTATCTGGAAAAAAACTTCTATCTTATATTATCCATGAAAATTGCACAAGGCCCATTTTAGCAATCCACTCAAAGTGGGAAAATTAGGTCTTCAAACACAGGAAGTGAACAACATTGAGTGCAACTTTAAGATGACAGGCTTTACTGTATGTGAACCATGTAGGTAAACATGGAGAACTTGGATACCAGTACAAAACTTGCCACAAACTTTGCTAAGAAATTCACTCACATTTTGTTTTCCTGTCGCACAGGGGAATTGATTATATGTCAACATATAAATCAGGAGCCACATGTTGAAATCTTACATCATTTGCAGAGATTTGCTTCCTGGTTTAAATTTTAATTTGTATAATCACATTAATGTTCCTACAGCTTTATATAAAGAGCCACAAAAAGGGTGAGAAAGAAATTTGTGTTCAAATGCAGACTGAAAAACACAAAACAGAAATCAAAAGCACCCAAACAGTTCAGCCCTTGAGATAAACAAATGTATCCAATATAAGAGAACCTGTTATTTTAAGACCAAAGGAAAAGTTCATGAAGATTTTCAAAGCAGTTTACTACACACTAATAGAAAACAGGGTACAGAAAAAGTTCACTAATGACTTTTTGCACTGATATGTCAGACCTTTTTTCCTTTATTTATCCAACTTCCATTAAGTTATCAGCCATATGCCATTGCTCATAGCTTCTTTAGATAAAAACCTAGCCATCCTGCTGCCTCTTAATGCTGTAAGTGCATCTTTTTGATATGATACACAGCAACCATGCTTCCCTGTAATGCTGATGAGAAACTGCAAAGTTAAAATAATTAGCCTCAAAAGTATGTTAGAGAAAATACTGATTATGAGTGCAGTACTTATAAAAAGAGATTGCATATGTATTATAAAAAGTGACCCCACTTCAAATACTGAGGACTCCAACAAGTTTAAAAATAAAAACCACACTTCAGAGCCCAGCTAAGAGCTGCATCTTTAAACTTACATCCAAGAAAGAACTGAAATTAAGAAAGCACCATTTCAGCCCTGAGGTTTAAAAATACACCAAGTGCAAGCCTGCCTGAATCAGTACCCTAGCAAGAAAAAACATTCTTGAGAAGTATAAGCAGAGTGCCAAATACACGAAACACCACCTCAGTAATCCACAAGTGCAGAAGGGGAGCAGCAAACTTCCAACTACATAACCAAAATGCATCCCCATACCTGCTGTTGCTGAAAACTAGAACTTCCTTCCTACCTATTGATCTACTACAAATTCAAATAAAGAATAAGGTATCTTATCTTCTCTCTTCCAGTATCCTCTCTTGGTGGTCAGAAGACACCAAACTACACTGGCCTCTTATCTGAAAGGCTACCACAAAGGCTGAAAATTGTTCTAGGTATTTTCTATATTCTCTGAAATGCCTTTATGGTTCATGTAGTAACTCATTAGTTCCAAAATTTTAACCAGGATTTCAAAACAGCATAAAATGGAGATAAACCAGGTGTCAATAATAAAAGAGTTGTCAATAATACATTTGAACAGCAAATCACACAATGTAAACTCTGCCCAGTGCTCAGGTTGTGGAGAGTTTCCTCTTCTGAGTCAACATCACAAGAGCAACTAGGACCAGCTACAAAGAGTAGAAACCTCAAAGAGTCAAAAATAATTCCAAGTTTGTGGGTTCCAGCAAGATCATGTGGCTTAGTAGCAATTTGCTGAAAGACCTTGAATATTTCTAGAATCTATTATTTCTGTATGGCCTCACTTACCTCCATGTGGGAAAGGAATATAGCATCTGGAGAAAAAAAAAAGTTTCACATTGAATGAATTTTAATTTAATTTTTTTGAAGTGAGTTTTATAAGGGCATTCACCATATGACCACTGTGGTGCTTATGTAACACCACACACATGCTATCAGATTTTATTTAATATACTCCTCCTTTTGGATAAAATAACACCAGAGCCTAAAGAACCTGCACTGCAACACGAGAATAAAGCGCTATAAAAGGGGATACTAAAATCCATTTAGGTTATTTCCTTTCCCAGCATCTAAAATATGCACCCAGTAAATAAAGAAGCAGGTCAATGACCTTACTCTCATGCTACTTTGCTTCAATACCATTATTTTAAATCATATTACATGTATGCTATATTCATGCAGACAGTCACAAATCAAAAATTAGCAAGTGTTAAGATTAAGATTTTGCAGGTAAACTTAAGTGACCTTCTGTGCTTAAGCAGTTGCCTCTAGCCTTTAAATATATAAACCAAATTTTTTTTCAACAGAACCTAATCTATCCCATGTACAGGCTGGACAAATCTCACTGAATAAAAAAACCTATCCTCTATTTATTTTCTTCTCATGACTGAACTGCCCAGAATTCATTATTTACTGTAAACCATCAAATTCCCACTGTATTAGATGTTGGCTATCTTACTGGAGTATTTATTTGGTAAACTCCAGTAATCTTGTCACCCTTGTGATATAACATGGCATAACGCCTCACTGCAGATAAACTCAGCTGCATCATTTGTCACAATCCAGATTCTCAAGAAAAAAAAACAACTATGTCCACTTTTTAAGAGGGAAAGGTTAATTTTTCAGAATTATAATTTCATAGCAATTTTCCTCATCCACAGCAAAGCTTCCAATTGACTTAACACTTCAGGCAACTTTTACCTCACACCAACCCCCTCGAATCCATCCCATCCCTCCCCAGCTGCCACATGAGAATGTTGTGAGAGATGTTGCTGAAACCTCACTCAACTCATGATTCCTCCTGTCTCTTTCTTCTGCCCCAGAAGACAATCAGGCTGCTCTCAAGCACCATTTATCTCTGCAGCATTTCCCAGTAACACCAGTTCTTAACACACTTGTCGGTTCCGACCCCTCACCTCTGCCAAGCCCCACTGCACTTTTATTTTCTCTCTGCTTTGCCTCTTCTAGATCTGGTTGAATCTTTTCACACAGGAGAGGACGACCTCCCATTTCAGTCCTCTGGCCAAAAGAGCCTAAGAGCCATATACATCAAATGTCTGGTACATAGGGAATACCAATCCACTCCCTGGATGTGTGGAAGGATGCAGAAGGCAGACACCTACCACAATCCTTTCATCTCCACATGATTAAAATACCACAGGTTTTTTTGTCAGGGTTTTTTTTTTGTAAGAAGAAAGGAATATTAAGATGTCAAGTGTCCTAAATTAAGTGGTACTGCTTGTGCCACTTATCACTACAGATGACAAAGTATGCATTTTAAAAGCATGACGTCAGTGAGTTTAGGTAGCAAGTATCTATGCAGAGAATGTCAGACCCAAAGTAAAACTATGGCACAAAAGCAGTTTAACATTTACATTCCAATTAAAATTTCTGCAACTTATCAAAAATATTTCAATAAAAGATTTTTCAAAGAAAAAAAAGTCAAAACCAATGCAAAATTATAGGTTAAAGAAAGGCTGTCTGGAGTTTTCTTCTTCCAACAGAACAAACTGAATTATTTTTTCCAAATAGATTTAGGTTTAGAACAATAATAATACTTTTATCTGAAGACTTCAAAGTCACACGCAAAAGAATATATCACAGTAAACACAGGGGTGAAGGTTTTATAGAAGAATTTCTACTGGCTTTTTTTTTTCCTTCTTCTTTAAAAGAAATTTGTTTACTACCAGTCTTTGAAAAGCATAAAAGAGAGGAAACTATAGGGAAAAGAAGTAAAACTTTTATGTGTAAGGAACATTTGGAGCTTTGTGAGAAGGCTGGTTTTGATAGAATATGCGACATGTAGCCCAATGTGAGTAATATTATATCTCAAATAAAAATCAGCCCATGAATATACATAATCCAAAAGGTAATTCTCCCAATCTCTGAAATGTAATGGAGCCACTCTAGATCACTGAGGCATGAATATTTACCGTATTCAGGCTTTACTGCTCTCAATCTGGGTTCAATTTTGCAAATTAAAATGAAGGCTCTGTGGATAGAGAGATTAAAGAAGAGCATCCCAAAGCCTGTCTGTTTCCTTGGTGTGGTAGCAGTGATCTGGTTACCCTTCTGTTGGGTTATTTCTTTTTACTTATTGGAGTAGGTCAAAAGCAATTGAGAGTGGAAAAGGAGGTCATTATTGGGTCACAACCTTGGAGTTAAAGGCTCACTAAGGAAAACAAACATAAAGTGAACATAAAGCTGCATTTAAAAATAAAACCTGTAATGAAAAATAGTATTTTCAACTCTTTTCCTTTCTATTTTGACAGGCCAAGGGGAGAAATAAGAAAAAAGTTGTTTTGCTCATTTCTTTCTCATGAACAAAGTTCTCCTGTCCTTTCTCTAAAATAAGCCTGTTAATAGAAGCCATGATTTATACGAAATGAAACAAAGGTGATGAATAATTACTGAGAGATCTGGTAGCTTCATTAGCTATGGCAAACGTTAACATTAATTGTGATGATTTGTACATTTTCTAGGAACTGCTTGGAATATAAATACAGCAGCACTCCAGTGCAATACACCAAACAAGCAAACACAATACGCACAACAGTACAAATCAAATGATACGGTGCTACTCCTGGTGAATTCCTTCTACTAATTACAATCAAAACAAAGGCTACCTCTGCTAGGAGAAGAAAAGAAAAAGGAATTAAATACAATCATACAAGTATTTTTTGCAATACCTTTTAGTTTACGAAATAAAAAAAAGTTGGCATTCAAAATCTTTATAGCTTTCCCTCAAGGCAGGATTTTCTTAGTGGCAAATTTTAAAGAGTTCAACTGGTAAGCAATTTTCTATTACAAGTCAGTAACAGTGATTAAGATTAGACAAGTAAATTTATATTCTCTGGACCTTTGCAAGTCCTTAGGATATTTGGAAATCTAAGCAGCTAAGTGTAGAGTAAAGAACAAATGGATTTATCCCTACCACCTTGGCAAATATTAGTAAGCTATTAAAGGAACAAAGCAGTGCAGTGCAAAGTTTCATGCAGCAAAAATAAATTCTAGTGCAAAGACACCTGGTAAAAAAAAGTCAGGTTTACAGTAATAATTCTGATTACTTCATTCAAGTGCAGCCAAGGGAAAATGGAGGTAAAAGGTCAGGAAAATGGATGAAAAAAATTGGGGAAAGAATGAAGATACTCCCTCTTCTAAAACTGGAAATAAAGGCAAAATGTAGTTGTCATCAGCTAACAAAAACTGCATTTACTATATAGAGGTGCCATGTGATAGCTTATGAAACAAGAAATTCACACTTTTTTGCCTCTGAGCTACGTCATGGTACCAAAGGGTTACTGTGCTTTGAAACCTTCAGCAACAGCCTTACTAAACATTTAATATTTTTATTTCTGCTTTCTTAAAGGCCCCAGATGTGTTCTTGCAGATCAAAAGAGACCAACTTATAAAGTTAAACAAAATCAAGGGCTTTTGTTCCGAGGCATCGTTGCTGAACTAATTATTCCTGGATGCTGTTTAATGAAATAGCAGGGCCATATATTAAAACAGTTAACAGGATGAGTTGCGTGAGTTATAGAAAAGGTCTGATCTGGGATTATAAATTTTAGGTTTTCTTCAAAGGAGATGAAACAAACTACTCACAACTCCCCAGTCCTTTCTGTCACTGAAAGACTGAAATAAAAGAACTCCAAAGCGTATGAAAGTTGAAATATCATTCTACATATTTACCCTTCCCTGAATGATAGAGAACTGAAGATGAGGGAGTTAAAAAACCTCCCAAGATACTTTGAGATGAGGAAATGAAGATCTAAATTATCCCATCTATTCCCTGAATGCTACAAAGCACAAGTCAAAATAAATATTGGTAGGTCTTAGGAGAAACTTCATTTAGATGTACATGTGCAAAACAAGAAAGTATTCCCTTCTTAAAGCAACCCAACACAAATAGTTAACAGAACAATTAAGTATATTTATTATCAGGGAAGAATGCAGGAAGGTAGGTAGAAAAAGAGATATTCCAGCATCAAATTATTAGCAGAACTAGATGTTTTACATTATTCTGCAACCCCCAACTGCACTATTGTTTTTGGTAAAATGCATATTTAACTGTACAGTTACCTTACTGAGAGAAACAAAAGACCCTTAAGATCCTTATGGATATCTCAGGCTAGGAAGGCAACTTCTCACTCTTACACATTTAGACAATAAACACTTTACTTCCCTACTGATAGTCTCTTCTGTGTTTGTATTTTACAGCCTGACACAGGCCAACCCAACACTTGACACCTAATTAACAGACCTAGGAGCTGGAGGTCTGTATATTGATCACACTGAATGGGATTAGTGTGAAATAAAAAGTTCAAAGGGTCTTGACCAAACTTCACCACAGCCCAGCTGTGACAGCTGCTATGAATTTGTGTATCCAGTGCCTCACGTTTTTATTAAGGGGGGTCTGATGCACAAGAGTTTGCAGTAGCCTATGAGATCACAAAGGTTCACTAACAATGTCAGGCTCTGTAACTGTAGTGACTGACTGAAGAAAAAAATCCTCTTGCTTGTTTGCATAGGTCTTTTTGATTAACTCATGAAAAGGGTCCCTCACCTCTGATACAACAAGCATTTACAATAAATGTAGAGTTGTGACTTTGCCTCTCAAGGATTTGTTAACTTGCTATGGAAGAGCTGTCCAATTTGAAAAACCCTAGGTTTGACTATAAAAGAAATAATTCCTGTTACATGCTGCAAGCACACCTAGTATATTCTGACAACGACAGACAGGAGCTGTGTTAAAATGACAGAAGTACAAACTATTATCTTCTAAACACTTCTAATCTTCTATTATTTTTCTATTTGCCTAAACCTTTCAGCTGTCATCAGGTAAATAAATATTTCTACATTTTGCACACAGGCACTTCTTACTGGCAGTCCTATTGACATGATTTTTAAAGCCTTCATCAAGATGGAAAGAAATTACAACTATCATCAACATATTTTAGTATGTCTGAGTATCTATGGAAATTCATTTCTTATTTAAAACAAGCAGCCTCATTTTCCAGGATCAAATATCACAGACACCTGTAACAAACACAGGAAAATCCACTGCAACTCAGGAAAGGGAACAAACCCATTGAGCAGAGATGTGTAAGCAGCACTGAGGGACAGTGAATGCTCAACAGGCTTCTCTTGGCTAATACGATGTTTACCAAAATATTCACAATAAAATATGAACAAAATGCTGTTTTGCTTTTGCTGGCGTTTTTATTTATTCATTTGTTTTAGAACACTCTATCAGAATACCTTCTGAGAAATACTAGTTCTAGGCATTTATACATCAATTATAAGGAAACAGTCATCAATCAGGAGAAAGAAATGGTAAACAGCTGTCAATTTATAAATAATTTTAATCTATTATGGGTCTTTTAAAGGGAAGCTAGATGTGGTCCATGAGGGAACTTTAAAAATAGGCTCACTGGGGTTGAGCAGTTTAACAGAGGAGGCAGCTTCAGAGCCACCAGCAAGAACACCTGACAGCAAATCACCAAGGACAAAAGCTTGGTAAACATAACGTGGGCAGCTTGAAGCCTGTGAAAGAACAGTAGCCTGTTGGCACATAAAGGTATTTCACAGAGTAAAGAACAACTCTTCATGTAGTATAGGAGAACACAAAAAAACAGCTTTTCATTTCCTTTTTATTTTTTTTTCTATGTATCTCTCTTCTGCTCAATTTCTTTCTTCACAGTCTGTCACCTCCTGTGCTTTGGATCTCAGGACTGTAGCTGCCCAATCACACCTGCTGAGACAACCTTCCCTAAAATGGCCAATGACATTTCAGAGTATCACAATTAGGTTTCAAAATTAACATTCCAAGACTGGGAGAATTCACATGTGACTACTCTGCCTGCACTCAAGACTGGAAAACTGCAACTGTCACTCCCTTCCAAGTCCTGAAAGCTAGAACATTTTATCTTTAAAATAAACTTGAAATTACATGTAATCCAAAGTGTGCAGGCCACAAAAAATTCTTTGAGATGACTGAATCCAGTCCAAAGAAGTTTATCTAGCCTATCCAGCAATGCAAAAATTTTTCATTATTAGAAACTAGATAGTTAAAATTGAGTGTTTGGGTTTTTTGGGGGAGGGGGCAATGTCTTTTTAGAAGTTTCATCAGATTTTTTAGAAGTACTTCTTCATGATCAGGCTTCCTTATCTGCAGATTTTTTTCATCATAGTCACTAGCTCTCATAGCTCCAATACAGCAAAAAGCACTGTGGCTTCCTATGTTATCAGTTTATTTTCGCTGTATTAAAAGTTGCATTAATGTTCATCTACAGTAAATGTAAATATAGAAGATACTCATATCACAGTGAGACTGCAATATTCAGTTACTTGGAGACTGCATAAAGATATAATTTGGGATGCACCATCCCAGTCCTGTATGACTTTTTTAGCACAATGCAAGGGGCTTGAAAAGAAAACACAATTTCATTGGAAGTGACTGAGCACATTTAGGAAGTAAAATGTCTACCAGAAAAGCCTATGACTAAGTCCAGAGTGAATCTGAAACTAAAAACTGACCATATCATTCGAAAGAAAAACATCAATGTTAGAAACTCTTGCTACTACAGCCAATGTTCATTAGAGGAAATTAAGTCAGCAAGTTGGTACAACTGGTGGAAGTTTTATCACTGTCTTTGAACAGCAGGAGTGCAGGAAAGATAATTTAAACAGAGATGAGGCCAAAGATAAACAGAAAAATAAGAAACCCTTTTAGCTTGGCCAGTAAGCCAAGTTTCTCAAGTCTCTCTAAGGAGATTCTTGCTTCAAACTGACAAGACTCAGCTTCAAGAATCAGTACAACAAAAATGAGAAAAAAATATACATGCAATATTTAAGCATACATTTATATCCCACTGGCTCTAGATTCTATGTGTAACATATGTACATTTCATATTCCTTCAGAAAATTAGATTTAGTGGAGAAAAGTTTTTACATAAAGTTGGACAAAACAGGTACTATTAGTCACTTAATTTCAATTTTCTGTCTTTCTTAAAAGGCAAAAGAATACTGTACTCCTGAAATATTCTGTTCAGCCATCATAATTTTTTGCATCCCATTTGGATATCATATTTCAAAACTATGATAGTTTTTTTTCCCCTTTTTCTACAAAAGATAGGTAACACATTGCCGTCAGGGATTTTTTATTTTATAAAAATAGGATAAATCGCGTGCATTGCTTACAAAAAAATCTCATTCCCTTATTTTTATGAAAACATTATTTAAAATCCCAAAAGGATGCTAATATTTAACAAAAAGCATAGGGTTAGCCCATCAGGATACCAAGTCCGACAAGTTATCTAAGGCAAACACTTATTGGAGTCATTTCAGAAGAAAAACATGAAACCCCAGTACCTTACCAACCATGCAACAATAGAAACAAGGCTCCAATGAATTCCAGCCTAAACCTCAGGAGTGGATTCCAACTACCATGCTCACAGGAGAAGGAAAAATATTGACAAAATGTAACACCATTTTTTCAGATACAGTAGTGAATGCTGCTGCAGAAAACATAGCCCAGATGTAAATCTACAAAGAAATTCAGGTACCCACTCAAACTTCACTCTTTTTAGTCTTGTTAGACCCCTGGTACATGAAAGGATGAGCTCTCACTCTGCACAGACACAAGGGAATGAAAAAGGGATGCTAGTGTGTGGTTTAGCAGCAAATAAATAGCTTTACTGTTATAAATGTTAGTAGAAACATTATTAGTTAAACTTAGTGGGCTTTGTGGTTTAATGTATATTCAGCACCAAACATTTTTCTGCAAGCCTTTGGCTCCATCTGCTGACTTTTAATATTAAAAATAACTGACGAGGTTGAAAATGTTCATGGTTTTGGAACACGTAAATCACCTACATTTCTGTAAGTGTGGTTCAAAAAGTACAACTAAATATACCAAGTGTGTGGTCTTGTAAATTTGTCAGTTAAAATTACCTTAAAGCAACAGCATTCCAGCTCTGAGGAGAAAGTATCTGAGTGAGCCTTGGATATACAAGGGGTAAACAAGTCTTGCTTGGGAGTCTGGCTGGAATCAGATTTAAACAACAGGTAGACATCTGGATGTTTATGCCACAGAATCACCCAGCAATTAAGTACAAACCTGAGAAGTGAGATTCCGAGCAGACTAATAAAAAGAATCAAAAATCTGTAACACAACCCTTGTGAGAGCTCATCGGCGACATTTGCTCAACGCCTGACTGGGCTGGTTTCAGCTTCTTCCATTTGCAGAGAGATGTCTGCTTCGAAGAAACTAAAGCTTGTTTTATTTATGACAAATTAAAAAAAAAAAAAAAGATAAAAAATAAACCTGCAGGTTCAAAAGCACAAATATTTGCCTATTCCAACTCTGATTTATTTTTCATCATTGCAGATTTTCTGATTGTTATCAGAGAACTACAAACTCAGTCTAGGTAAAATTGCCACATGAAAAATTGCATATGAGAAATGTATCTAATATGCTCTTTAAATATAACGGGGGAAAGTGTTAGTCCCAAAATAAAACACATTTATGATACTTCATCGGCCTCTTTTTACAATTAAACTACTAAATTCGTCATTAAAACACAGCAGTCTGCTTTATATTAACACTGAGCTCTTGTGGCTACAAATTATTTGAGTGGTAACTGAGATAATCAGCATCTCTTGGAATTTGTTTTCCTTTGTGACTTGAACTTTTAATATCTGTATCAGAAAAATCTAACAACCATACTCTCACAACCATCCCCCACAAAAAACAAAAAACCCCAACACACTCAACTTTCAAGACTTGCTGTGACGTCTCCGTGCATTCTGAAATTTTCCTGTAACTATCAGTGCAAGAGATATACATTCAGCCTCTCAAACCAAATCCCACTTGTTGCAATTGCTACATATGGAAATTGTTTTTTCACACGCTGTTCTTACTTTCTTTATCAACCTATCTTAGTAGTCTTAGTAGGTGACTTACAAACACAGGTAAAAAACAATAAATGGAATAAATTATGTTGGCAAGGGGATTTAAACATGGAATGACATCTTACCTATGTTATAGCTATGATTAAACAGAGTTTGAAACAGGTCCTAAAGCTCAGTCTTTACATAAAAAAAGTCTCATCCTCATAGGTTTCTAGAAAAAAACCCCACCTCTTCTGAAATGAAAATATAAAAACCCCTCTTAGATATAGCACATACCACAGATACTAAAAAACTTCTAAAAGGTTTCTTTTAAAACTATGAAATGTTTATAATGTCTCCTTCAGATCCAAGACTGAACCTAAGAAATCCATTACTTTCAAAAACTTAAAACACAGGAATACAAATTCTGAACAAAGATTGCCAATGAATGTTAATGGTCTACAAAACATTAGAAAGATACAAGACTCATTTCTACATGGCCATGCTCAGATATAGGTATGGCTCCAATAGGTTTAAAACTGTATTTATGCAAATGTTCACAGTGGGGGAAATTATCACCACACAACTGAGATTGAGGGAGACATTAATGAAAACTTAAAATATAATCACATTTAAACATAAATCTAATCTGAAAAATTGATTCTTCATACGTAGGAAAACAGCAAGAAAATCAGTGCATACTCTGAAGGACTTCGCACAACTATAAAAATTTAAATCACATCAGTGAGTTCTCTGTCGAAGTGTATCTAAATCCTGACTCAAAAAGCCCTGGTTGGTGTCAGCATCACTAGATGGCATGGAAAAAATGAAAGGAAGGATTAAAACTTCATTTCTGAGCTGATCAGAAGGGACATTGTCCATCAGGGACAACAAAGTAATGTAAAAGAAAAAGCAGCAATACAGTGTTTGATTTGCAGCATTACACTCGCTGTGCCAGAAAACGTGAACGTTATGGATTCAAAATAACATTAACTCAGCCCACTCCTCATTCTGGACATCAAACGGCATGTTTTTACAACTGTTTGTAATGTATGTGTCAGATGGACTAAATCTTTCTTGTGAGTCACACTATAACCACAAAACTATGCCTGAGCATTAACTTTTCTTTCTCCCCTACTCCATTCAAATCTGACATAAAAACTTTTTTGCCTCTTTCCCCATATCTGCACCTTCAAAGCATCTTGTCAATGTTGAACACATGAAACCCTCAGACAAGGATTAGAACCACCCTTATTTAAATAAACAAAATAAACAAAAAAACCCGAGCCCCCATCCTCCTGAAAATTAAAAAAAAACCAAATAAACATGAACAAACAAAAAAGAAAACCAAAACACCACAAAGTCCCACAAACCAAGTGAATAGAACCCTTACCTTCACATTCTTATTTGTGTATTTTTACTAGAGAATTACTGTAATTTTTCAAAAATACTGCTTACTTTCCAAAAAATCCCTTTAAAAATTAAGAAAAAGCACCTCAATGTTTCTTGTAATCCCCCAAATCAGTTCAGCATATCCATGTTTTACAGAGGTAGAGGCTACTGAAGCCACAATTGCCTTCCCTAAACATGATCTCCTTACTCTTATTAACCCCATTCTCTCTAGTCCCGATAGTCAATCTCAAGTTGGGGAAAAAACTCCCCCCCTACCCCAAAGACTTTAAAATCTCCAAAGACCTCTCCAGAAGTGCAGCCTGAGCCTGTGATCTCAGCTCTGACAACCAGGAACATGCTACCTGCACAGATCACACATCTGGAAAGCAGATTTAAAACAGAAGTTCAACAACCTCCACCGAAAGGATGAGTAGGCAGGAAAGGTGAGGACAAAAACAAAGCAAAGACAAGTGAAAAGAAAGACCTGAAAAAAAGAATTTGTACTACAAAAAGGTGTTTGACCATAATCGTATTTTAGAACTTTTGGCTAATCTGTTAGCACTTTCTGCAAGAAAGAAAAGCAGACACTGAGATTTCTAGCAACCTAGGCGTTTTCCACCATTTTCCTACTATTTAGGGAAATACATGCCCAAAAAATATTAACACACCAGAATAAATTATGTTGAACATCAATCTTACATAACGTCTCAGACTCACCAGAGGGCTCAGAACAAGTTGGGGCCTTGCTCTGTATCCCTATGTTGGAGAACTTTCTTCACCCCCACCCATGAGAGATTAAAGACCTACCCTGGGGTGAAGAGAGCTAATAACCTCCTCTAGAGCCCAAACTATAGAGCAGCCTTTGACAAGACTGGAAAGAAGCCTTAATATGAGTGACCTTGCCACCTTAATACGCTTTGTACACACTACTGCTTTTCCCCAAACAAGAACATCGTGTCAACAACAGAAAAGGAACATTTGAAACAGAAACACATGGTGTACAAAACATAATTCTTGTTCAACCACCACTTGACTCCAACTCTCTCCTGAAACTGAATACAAAATAGTTCACTGTGGGATTTACTGTTTCATTTTACTTTATTTTACAAAGATTTACATTTAGACAAAACCAGCGGGTGTAGCTCTGTGCTGACACAAGGCCAAACTGCACATTTATTTTAGTTGCATTGAGCATTTATTTCAATCCTTTAGTAAAAATACATATTTTCAAGCTTCTCTTCTCTGTGGTTTTATTTTGAGTGTTTGTGGTATACCTGCATATTCCTCAGTCCCTCAAGACTTTAAATTGTTGTCAGCTAATCTCTACAAGCAGGATCGATGTCTTCAACTAGGCAAGGAAAATCTCTCATGAGTAATACCCATATTTCAAAAATTAACTGATTTATAACACAACCTATTTTTTTCCTTAAGCCACCATTTAACTTTTTGCAGTCCTATGTATTAGGTGTTGCATATCAGACAAAAACCTCCTCTAGGGATGCTTAGCAAAACAGTTTACTGAAATTCATTATATAATTAATATTAAGAAAAAGCAACTCGAACACAGTAGTTGACATTAAGAAAACAAAAGCAAGTAAGTTAAAGGAGTACCAAGAAAGAGCAGAAAAACTCATAGACATTCTGAAGCCCCACACAAAACTTAAGACAAACAAATTTCTGACTTGTTTTCCCTACCTCTATCCCCTTTCTGTTGAAGAAAAAACCTTGACAGCTGTATATATATACACCAAGGTTATTTTATTCCCAGGAGTTAATCTGTTCTCATGGCTGATTTCTGCCACCTAAACTGCACAAGGATTAAGGCCACCTCTGCCATTCTTCTGCAGAACCTATTACATACCCTACACACATACACTGAGAGAACAGATCTTAAATACAGGTTGCCTAGAGAGAAACAGCTTGACTATTAAATCGAACTTCCACAAAGATCTGAAAGTTTTCAAGTCTACAATTCTAGCATTTAAAAATGTATTGGCTACAGAGACTCTTTAAAAGGCTATTTGGCCTTTCCTTGTTATTTCTAAAGTGTGAAATGTTTATTCTTGATTATTTATTCATGAGAGGAGAAAGAAAGAGAAGCCAATTTTATGTCATACACTTTGAAGCTAATCTTTACTCCCATGAAGAGCCTGGGAGTTTGTAGCTTTCATTTCAGACAGCTGCAAATGAAAATCTGTATCTAGGCATTCGTATCATGTTCATCACAGTACTATCTGGGCAGCTAAACTAATTATATCATACTAGCCAATCCTGTAAATATTGGCTCTCTCTAGTATTACCTTTTCCAATTCAAGCTGCACCAACTATTATAACATGAAGTTATGGGAATATTTTAGTGAAGAGATGCATCTCACATTTAGTTTCAACAATACATGTAATTGTCACAGGCATATGATGACAGATTCAAGTGATGAGCTGAATAAACATTTAAAGAGCAAAGTAAATTCTCATGTAATTTTCATGACAGTATCAAGGAATAAAATGTAGAGAGTTCTCTAAGTGAAGCCATCTCAGAAACACACAGTACAAGGCATGAAATCCAGAGGACTTGCTATGGTGTTATAGCAATACTTCAAGAAAGTACTCTGGTAATAGAGTAAATACAGATTTCTGGGCACTTATGCACTAATCCATTTTCTTCTGTCTCTGGGTCAAATTTATTTTCAGCAGCATTGGTTAAACAAAGTTTTCAACATTCAGATCCTTTCTTTGCCAGTGGCCAGAACTGAGCAGAACTTTGTAAAATACAGACCACAGCTTAGTTAATATGGCACTTGCTGAGCTGTTCTGCTTCTAAAAGCCTCATCAAATGAGGAATTGTACTGTGTATGGATGACCAAGGAAGAAGAGTGTTATTCCCTTCCTTCATTCTGTTTACTGAAATTTTGCCAAAGCCTCCAGCACTTGAATTTAAATATTTAAAACATGAGAGATCCTCTCTGCCCCTAACTAAGCCTTCTCATAATGTTACATTCCCAGCAGCAATGCCATGTGAAGGCTGTGTGTACCATACAGGAGGTCAGCTTCCCAATTACTACTCAAGCGTCCCACTAAGATTCCTGCTCAGTTTGTGTACGTGCATGGGGTCTGCTTTCAATTGAACTGCATTGAGAACAATTCTACCTGATAAATTAAAAGCAATAAAAATGAAGTTAACGATCTGGCAGCAGCAATGCTTAAGCAAACAAGTTATGCAAACACAATCCAGCCATCCTTTAAGGAGTTACCATAAACTTAAACAAAAAGGCATTTGAATGAAACCTGTGATTACTACAGCAATGTCCATTAACTTAGTTTCAAACTGATCTTGAAGCTCAGGGTACACAAAGCCAAGAACACAACACTTGATTCCTGGAGCCGCAATGGTTCAACAGGAAAGATGTTAACTACTAATTCCCAGGATGCCTTTTTTGTTCAGCTGCATCCCAGTCACAGCTCAAAACTGCAACAGCAGATGAGAAAATGCAAGAAGAAGAAAGTTTCTTCAATCTATGGTGTAAGTAGAAAAGACCAAACACTTTGAAGAGCAAACTCTGAGACTGGAAAAGAGCTAGAAATAGACAAAAAAGGACAGGCAGGAAAAAAAATAGAGTGAGCAGATAAAGAAAGTTGAGACAATATAGAAAAATCTAGATGTCAGGAGTAACATCAATAGCTCATTAGATGTTTAGTTTTCTTTTCAACCTTATTTTGGAGTACCAAACCTGCATATTTGTTTATCCTTATGTGTTGCTATACCACAGCCAAACTGCTCACTCATACAGCGTACAAGAACATAAGCCATCTCTCCATTTGTGGCACACTTGGAGGCTTTACCATCAGATCCTGCAACCCAGCATGTTGGTAATTCCAAAAGAGCTACAGAATACTGAGCATGAGAGACTACACATGGACATCACATCTGCCAGCAGTCTCCAGGAGTCCGAGGAGGATACTAATGTGGCAAATTAGTAGGGAGAATGCCTACATACATGGGACAGCACATGCAGTCACCAGTGAAACTATCACACTTCAGGGCCAAGACCAACCTCGGAACAACTCTGCCTGTGTCATTTTCCTGTCAGTACAATGGTTTCTTCTTCAGCTCAGTTTCTTTCCCACCTTGTATTTCTGTCACAACTTTCTTTAGCTTTTCTAACAGTTCTCATGGGACAAAATGTTTACTGAAACCTTGACAGAAAAAATGTATCTAAGAAAATTGGTCATTATATCAAATAAAAGTATGACATTCCTATCAACACAGTATTTTCTTCTATTTAGAGTCGAGATCATCTTGCATTATTTCTTCACCTAAAACCCCACTGAAGGGTGTACCAGCTCTCTGCACTAGCTAACTATTAAGGCAAAATTATCTGCATGGCAGTGGCACAAAATACCCACTCCAAATTAATCTCACACATTAACCACTAACAGCATTGCAGAGAACCCTGCACAAGCAAGCAGTGGCATGGAAATGGTGCAGAAGTTAAGTCTACCTTGGAGAGCAATACTGTTTCCAGCAATGCTGCATGTCCACGTAGAGCCTTGATCCCAACAGTCATTTCAAGATGATTTAAATGGACAGAAGCAACACAGAAGTTACAAATCCCTTCCTCTTCTGATTCACTGTAGGAAGAAACTCATATGCTTTGCCTTCTAGAGGATGAGAAAAACTACCCCATCTTGCACCCCAACTCCTTCTATCTGGCAGGGAGCACAGAGTACACCTAGACCTCCAAGAAAAGCTGAAGATGAATTTCAGTATTTGAAGAGTTAATTGGCCAGCACTGACTGGGCCACTTTTCTGCCTACAGAGATCACATTAGACACACAAGCTCCAAAAATAGTGTATGGTTTGGATTAGCACTGCTCAGGTTGGCTGCTCTCCCCTGGCTTCCTTCCCTTCTGCTCGGACCAAGTAGAAAAAAATTAAAAGCCCCACGACATATGTCAAGACTCCTTTCTATTATGTATTATCCCTGGTCCTGAATAAAACAAACCTTAATGTACAAAGTCCTTTATCTTGCTCCCTTACTTTACTGTACTTACATGATACTCAAAAAATTCCAAGTGATCTGAACTAAACACTGTACTTTGGTAATAGGTAGTTAATGAATAGCAACATACACATCTCTCGCTGAACATTTTTATTCCTGAGGATTTTTTTGTGAGTCTAAAGGTCTAAAGTTAACCAAAAGTTTGTATGTTTTAATACAAACTTAAAATGTATTTTGTGCTTCACAGTCTTCAAGTTTTGTTGGCTTTTTCTTTTTTTTGAGGGCTTGGTGTTGGTTTGGTTTTTTAAAAATGTGACCTAAAACAGAAATAAAAAACAAAACCAAAAAACCACACAGTAAAAAGTTACAAAACCATACTTGAAAATGAGGGAACTGATCTTCAGAAAGAGCTCAGCATCTGCTACTCTTATTCTCTTAAGAGACTGAGCCAAAAAGATTTGAGAAGTTTTTATTGCCACATCTAAATTTCATTCCACAGGCACAGGATCAGATCTTTAATCCTTTACTTAACCACAAAGAACTGTGCAGAACAGTTTAGTTCTTCCAAAACAACTGATAACATCCTAAACGCTCAAAGCACAGTACTTTCCAGTATAAGCCAAATCCTGCATATTTTGCTTTTAAGTAATGCCACAGCAGATGCAAAACCAGTAGGATTCCTGCTGGTGCTTTCTAGGAAAGAAGAAAATCTCCAAAAAAACATAACCCATGCCTTACAAGCAGCAGAAAAAAAAGTTTAATTCTGGTACTGAATTAAACCGCATTATGTTTATACGTTTAATTTATTGCTTTAGGATTTAGGATTCTTGCATTTTTGCATCCACATCTTTTAATATGCACCATAAACTGCCTTTTCACAATTTTACCAGCTACATCTAGGTGATTCTCCCCTAACCCAATTTGCTGAACTTCTTCACAGCATTCTAATGAAAGGAAAATGTTCAAGACAAGCAAAACTCCCTTCCCAGCAGAGGAACTGTTGCATCTGAAAGGCTGTTTATATCGGTATTGGGCAAGAAAAACCCAAGCAGCACAGGAAGAAAAGGATGTAAAAACAGTATTCAGACATACTCTCAGAATACACAGCAAGGGTTCTCTCTATTCACAGAGCAAAAAGCAGTCAACATTGACTGCAATTTGGAAGGGGCATATTAGGAGGCCCAAAGTGCTCAAAATGGTAAAAGCAAAAACTTCTTTACGATTGCACCAAGTCCACATACAAATGTCTTTGTGATCCAGTTCAATGGGGTTTGATCCAAGTTTGTTTTCTGAGATTTAAATGTCCTCTGACAAGGTTTAACTGTGCAACTCTGACTGTGCAGAAGTCCTTAAATAAACTAAAATTAGTTCTTACTACATGTATATACATACTAAAGCTCACTAATCACAGGTCCTGGGACATCAGATAGATTGAAGTACTCACACGGACAAAAGCAGATCTCTCTGTTACAATTTTAACAGCTACACGGGTTTGAAGGAAATAGTCTTGCAAATACTATTTGAGCTATTCTATCAGACAGTGGAGAATTTTTCTGTTATACTAGCCATAAAAGCTACAGAATGTTTGCCAAAACACAGACCAATATTATCTAGCCAACAAAAAAAGCTTAGAAGAAAATCTCTCTTTTCATACCATGAAAGTATATGAAGCCATGAAGGTTCTCAGTATCACACAAAACAATGCATCTTGAAAGTTCATAAAGTCAGTATAATTTGACAGTCAATAGGCTCTTGCCAAGACAGAACCACTACTGCTTTAAACCAACACTCTTATTTACTAGGAGTCTTGACCAGATAAACAGAAGCAAATTCCTCACATTTTTCATACCTGAGTCTCACATGACCATTTGAAAGTTCATCTGAGTACTGAAACAATCCATATGACTACTCTCCAATATAAGGGGAGCATTTCATAAATGTGCTTGCAACTTTTGAGACTGAGATGCTCCATACTAATAATGGCAATTGGCCATTACCCATCTCCAGGATGGTCAAGGTTGGAGCTGGTAAGAATATTTATCTTTCCTTTTAATGAGACTTATTATGTGAGAAACAACTTTTAACCATACAACACCAGATACGTTATTCAGATTCAGCACAGAGCGAGAATCCCCACATGAACCCCTAGAGAAAAACATGAATGTAACCACTCAGCAGGAACACAGCCACTCAGCATTCAAGACACTCACAACTTCTGACATATACACAGTACAAAAGGCAGCACACTGGACTTTACGGAGGCTCCACCAGCCACTCAGCTTGCATCAATCTGGTCCAGCATTTGTCAGCAATTCATTAAACAGGACAGACAGGAACCTGACTATAAGACAAAGAGAAAAGTTTCTACTTCTTACAATTCCTGAAATAGAGCTCCAGCAGTGGTCTTCATACTTGGCTGCCACATCTGTGCTCTGGCTCTTGTATACCCCAGTCACAGGTAAGGCAATGCCAAGTGGACACTTTCAGGATAACCAGAGCCGTAAGCTGTGTACATCTCTCTTTGCCTCCTCACACTCAATTCAGACTTGACCTCTTTTATAATCTTCCACAACTCTTAAGACAGAGGGACTGATTCTTATAAACCAATCTGGAACATTTTCTGTGCCCTAAAATATCTTTAGATGCTACCTTACTATGTCTTTGTTTCACCTAATCTTCCAGTATTTCAAATGTGCTTGCAACTGTGAAATCCAAAGCTAGAATCACGAACTCTGATTTCCCCTCTCACTTGGATAAGGAAGGCAAAAGATACCTTTCCCCCATTGAAAAGAAAACATTTTCCTTTTTCAGTTAAAGTGGCTATAAAAAGACCCAGCAGCACTGGAGTTTGACATTCATCCTCATTTAAACAAAAATCTCTAAACAACATATACTTTAGATATCAGTAAAATAAAAACCTATCAGTAAAACAAAATGAAACTAAATTGCAAAAAATCCTTATTATTCAAACTCCAGTAACTTTACAAGCATCACAAGTTGTTGCAGTTTGTAAACTCAAAGACTATAGAGATTGAAAGACCACTGAAATAATCTTAAATGACATTCAGAATTCTGCCAACACTATGTTTTTGCTGCAGAAAACCTAGCTTCATGCTCTTCAAGGTGGATTTCAAATACTAAGGAGCAAATAGTACTAACTCAATTGGATAGTGAACTGTTTGCTGTGTCAAAGCTTTTTGCCAAACACATATATATAATTTTTCTTTTCACTATATGGATAATCAACCCCAGATGGCAATTTACATAGGCAAAGCATAAAGGAATCCATGCACTGCTGGTGCTCTCAGCCTCAATCAGAGCAAGCATGGGCTTTTGAGAATGTCACTGTTTATTTTTAATTGCTATGTCCCTTCTTTGTGCAGGTTCAAGCGGTCAAAGATGTCGAAGTCCATTAGTAGAACTGGAAGGTGATGCCACTTCATTTGGTAAGAGGGTTCTTCAAATTTAAAAAAAGCAGCTGGTTTGTAACGTCCCTAAATGCCCAGCGGGTACCAGCTGTCAATCTCAGTTACCATTGGGTCAGGGCAAAAAAAGGTCAGAGAGAGTAATAAACCACAATGTGCTGTGAAATGTGCTTCCTCTGTTACCTTGTAGGCCTGAGAAAGGTTTGACCTTTTATAGGTATCCTAACCCAGCTCTGCATGATGCTGGCAGGGGTAAGTACAACACACAGATCAAACTTACAAACATTGCTTCCTTTTACTGTGCCTTGCTTTCCATACCTGTGCAACATGAAGGTGAATGTCCACAAGTTGCTGGTGCCAAAATGCAAAATCCTGCCCACCACTATTATCATTCAGGACACATCTTTTATTTCACACACAGCAGTGGGAATGTTTAATTCATTAACAGCGACTAGAAAAATACCTAAAACTTTGAGGGAAGTTGTTAATGCCATATGAGCCAAGTGATCTGGCTTTTCTTAGCAAAAGACCTGTTTATCTGCTAAGTTGTCTGTCACTTTAGTGACTACTCTCCCAGTCACCTGGGAAGAAAGCCCACTAAAAAAGTCACACTTAAAGACTTTTCCACTGTCCTTTTAAACACCAATTTACAAGTTATTTACTATATTTTTGTCATTTCCTTCTTCATATGGTTTCTCAAAAAGCACACTTATTCATAAACACATTTCTTCAAAACATTCTTGGACTACAGATGAAAAGCCGAATAGTCATTTCCAGATATAATCTAGTGATGCATTCTTTTCTTTTCAAGAAATAATTACTCTGCCCTGTCACTCCCATCTCCTGAAGCACAAAATTACAGAAAGTTTGGCAAAGGCTATGCCAAAAAGAAAGCAGTGAACTCGCTACACGAGGCCATGTTTGGGCAGGAGCCATCACCCACTCCTTGGACTCCTAACTATTTATCTCTCTTTGCACACCAAGCACAGGCAGGCCCAACACTGAGAACAGGACACAACAGTAAAGGAAAGAACACTGGCAAGTGGAAACCACGAGAGGTTGAAGCTAGAGCTACAATCCCAGCAAGCATATTCCCTGTAGGAATTGAAAGCATGGCTCCCAAAATAGGCTGCATGGTGTAAATAAGAATATAGGCAGTGAGGAACTCCACTGGGGAAGCAGAAACGACAGAGTACGTATCCTACAAATCACTTCTATGCAAAGGACAATAGGATATAAACTAGATGGCCACAGGTATCACTGAAGAGGCTGCCAGAAATGAATTGTCCGCTAATCAGCCAAATACTCCAGGTGAAATCAGAATGCCTCACATAGTCCTTCACTCGTCCAAACGGTACAGTCAAAAATGGGAAAACAGAACATTCACACAATGAAATAGTAAGGTGATTAGAGTAAAATGACTTGAAGAGAAAACTGACAGCATCAAAAGAGTCCCATTCTGGCTTATTAGGCCAAAACTTGTCTGCCCACAGAATGTAATCAGCTGGGTCCACTTTTAAGAGGTAGCTGCAAAATACTCCTCAAGTCTTGATTCATTTTGGGCAATTAATACCAAGGGAAAATCAAAGCAGTGATAATCAGCAACTGTGAAATAGATTTCACATGTTCCAAGCATAAAGTCACTTTGCTTTCTTTTAAAGGAAATTAATATATTTTAGGAATATTTTAGGAAAAAATATATTTTAAGGAAATTAAATGGTAACTACAGTTGAGCAGTTCAAAGACTATTGGAAGGTCTCTTTGACTTTCTACAGGTTCTCTGAAGAGCCCAATGGCAGCAAGCCACCTACTGCATCCCAGCAGGTCTCTCAGAATATGCTGACACAAATTAAAGCCTCAGCAAACAAAAAGAACATGCATTAAGCATTTCAATGCCCTCTTCTTGTCATTTCCTTTGCTTTCAGACATTTCTGGAAGCCTACGTACATGGATTCTTTTGCAAACCTTATTGCTGTAGCACATCTCAAATGAAAGTAACCTCCCTCAAACCTTGTTCAGTCCTTGGGCGCATCCCATCTTGGAAACTTGCCCACTTGGCTTTTCTGAATTTGAAAGCCTAACGTGTTAATCTAGATCAGTCTTCCCTTCATCCAACTGAATTATTGAGCAGGTAACTTTACTGACTGCCTTATTTAAAAATCACTATGCCTCTTCCTGCTATAAGCTGGGTTATAATAGAGTACAAAAATAAAAATTGAAAATAACTGAATAATTTCAAACTGGATGAGAACACTCTCTTCTTTGTTGAGTGTCTCTTTCTATCGGGAAAACCAGGGGGAATGAAAATGAGAGACTCACCTTCAGGGCAGGAATCTCCACATTGTCACCAAGGCTAACAGAGCCAGAAAGAATGGTCCCTGTCATCACTGTGCCTTGACCCTTGATTGAGAAACAGTGGTCAACTGCCATAAGGAAGTGTCCCGAGGGGTCTCTTGATGGCAGGTAAGCCTGAGACTTCAAGACCTGAAAAAAAAATAAAAGCAGCACCATGCTTAGGTGAAAAGTCATGACAGCAACACAGCAGAAGGAAAGCAAGCGGATGATTGATTGAACAAGCTTGCAATTTTACTGATTTCAGACATCTCCCAATGAGCTTAGAACTCACCAGTATCAAATTAACTGTGTGTGCCATAGAGGAGGTGCACACGTAGCAGCAGGAACAGTTCGATTTTCTGCCTTAGAAAGATTTGGTGCTACACATTTAGCTTGGTTAGCAAAACCTCACTGGCGATAAAGTTGCTGCCAAACTCAATATAAACACTGCAGCAAAGCAAAGAGGAAAAAAAACTGTACATATGTCATCTCCCCCTTTTTCCCCCCTCTCTCAAAAGTACAATTTTACAGTGTGTTTTGCTACTTCAGCTTTTTTGGATTTTGTGAAAATGAACTTATGTACAGATATTAGGGCCCCATAAAGCCCATCTCAGTCTCCCTCCCAGAAAAACTGCAATATAGGGTTAACTTTTCAAATTCAACTTCCCTTTCAGATTTTTGTTAGTGCTTCTTGAAGGATCAATCCACTAAGAAAAACTACTTAAGTACCATTTTCTAGAGAAATTCTCTGAGTTAAGCATTTTTCTTTTGCTGACAAATACTACATTTCTTAAAATATATCATCAGACAAAAGATTTTAATTATAGAAAGGAAGTCATGTACTCAACAGTGCTTCAAAGGAACTGGTTCCTCCTGTCTCAAATCACTTTTGATCTGTTATATCACCTGCATATACACTAGGTATTGCGTTTAATGTCTGTTTTTAAGGTCAAAAACTGCAGCCCAAGCCCAGGTTGTAATGGCAGAACAATGAAGGGTCTCTTAGGAAGGACAGAAGGGATAATAGCTCGAATTTCAATGGCAGGGCTCACACAGCATTTTCCAGCTTGTCTAATATTAGGTCTCAGTTGACAGAACAGTTGCAATGAGTGTTTCCTTCAAAGGTTTTAACCCTGGAGAACATCCCAGTAAATCTAACAGGAACCAGATAAAGGCAGAAGTAAGCACTTGGATATCTCCTCATCTCTAGAAACTGCTGGGGGCAGACTGGTCCTAGCTAAGTCTAGTCTAAGGCCATACTACATCACATCCCCATGCCCATCCTGAGTAATACGAGCCTGGGAGGTGATACAGCATTCAGTACTCAGCAGCCCTGTGGAATATCCTGCCTTTATACAAGCCTGGCTGCCCGGGGCCAGGTATCCCTAAAGTTTTTGATAACTGATGGTGCACCTTAACTTCAGCAATTTCCAAGTACTTTAAACCTGGCGGCATCCAAATCAGAATTTGGTAAGTCTTCAAAGAAAGATGCCTTTATTTGGGGACTATTTTCTGCTGTCTGAAGTAACAGTGGCATCCCTCCAGGGCAAAGATGTTCCTTTCCCTAAGCTAATTACAGAAAGGGTGACAAGTCTATTGCAAGCTAGAAACTGTTCTCAGTTATTTTAGGTGTCCTGCCCTTCACAGTGTAAGTGTCATGCCATGTAACTAAGGGTTTTGAACATCTGAGAATAGATGCTTCCATGTTATTATTATGTTGTTCAGCAAGTACCTCAATTAATTCAGAAACACCCAGTGGATTCTCAGACTCTGGGGCTTCTGGTCCACCAGGCTTTGCTGCAACAGGAACAATAGGACACCCAGAGAATCTGAAAGAGAGAAAGACTTCCACCATTAGACCACAGAACTCCTACACATGTCAATATAAAGAAACTCCAGGCTCATCTGAAGGCTAGGAAGCTCCCTCAGTATCCAATTTATCTGCTCTTCCCCCAGTGTGACTGACAATTTCTTCCTGAATTACCAGCAGATCAGCACTACTGGACTTCACTATGAAAGCTTCAGTCCTGTTCCACATTAGCTACTGATTGAATGCTGTAACAGTCAAATGCAAGATTCAGTTTATTTCAGAAGCAAAGATCTGTTGTTACCCAGTCTTAATGCAGTGGATTGCATCCTAAGTCTTTTACCCAGAGACTAGCACATTTTTAACTTTCATTAAAACAATTAAAATTCTAACTGTAATGTCACGACCTTCAAAACAGGAGCCAAATGCAAGATGCCACAAGATGCCTACCCGAGTCTGCAAGATCTGAAGACAACAGAAATCAAAGTCAGCAAAACTCATAAATCTCAAACATGCAAAGGTTCAGAGAGGAGCAGTACAGCCAGCTGACCTCAGTTTACCTTTTATCCTACAATCAGTTTTATTCTTCAAGTCCTTAACTTACACAGCAGATTTTCCTTTTTTTTTTACAAATTCAGTCAGCAGAACTTTTGCTCCCTAAAATAAAATCTAGTGGTTTTTATTGCATTTTTGCAAAAATCAGAATTAACCACATTAAATATATATTAAAGTAATGGAATAATAATCAGTAATTACATCAAAAAGTGACTGGTTCTCACAGGTACTTAATTCTTGTGCAACAGATTCAGACCAAAATTAATTATTTTGGTCGTCCTCTTGACACCCATCCCCTCTGATCTTCTCTCAAAAGGGAGCAAACTGGAGGGAAGAGATGATTCCTTGCTAAAGAAGAAATGTTAAGTTCTATAAAGGGTATGAGGTATTTTCTTTGTTTATATGCCATGAGCCTGAGGCATCTAAGGACAAAGGGTAATAAAAATGTGCACTGAAGATTCCTGTGATTAACCACAAAACTTTTGGCAATTTATTTTCATACAAGTATTTCAGAGCCCTGTATTGCAATAAACAGAAATTTATGCTGAACCAGATGCTTTACTCCTCTTCCTATGCACCAGAGCAAACTGGAGTAATTGTATAGGGCATTTGGAGGCATTTCTAAACACAATCCAGCCCTACTGAAACTCTTACTCCATCACATCAGATTTCTCTCAGAATTTAGATCCTGCTGGAGAAAGGGAGAAGCTGATGTGCAAAAAACTTTTTATGAAATAGAAATTCCGTTCATAGAGACAGTTTGCTTTTAGTTTTGGTATCAATTCACAGAAAACCAAGTTTTTATTAGGTAAATTCACAAGTATCAAACTATTCAAATATACAACAGTTACTTTCCTCTGCCTTTTTTTTTGCCATCCATACAATTTCCTGACAACACTACAGTGATTTCCCCAGCATTGGTGGAAACATCTCTACAACTGCAACATTCTTCAGCTTTGCTTACTTCTATGGAATACCACCTGTGTGTGCAGTGAAAACATTTCAACAAGTAAACTGTTTGAAAGAAAAACAAAAAGACTTCATTGCCATGTGTTGGGGTTAGAGGCAATTGTCAAATTGTATCAGCATATATCTTGCTAATAACAATAGTTTAGGAAAAGAAAAGCATTTTAAAACCACACATTTGGAGATTCAAAGTCAAGTGGGAAAAAGACTTTTGAGAAACTCCACGTGCCCAAGATAGCACTTTGCAATCACACCCAGATCAGCAGTGTTTTCAAAGCACTAGCAAGCACAGATTGCATATGTGAAAACTGAATTTTGGTTCTCTCTCCTCTGTACTTTGAACTCTGTTCTTTAGATTCTTCAACTCAAAATGTGACCGGAATAGTTATATCCCTTTACATCCCTGAGCAAAGCCAAGACGTGCTGCAGTTTCTGTAACCACACCACCAGTTCTTCACCTGGGTATCCTGGCTTTGTATTACCCTATCCAAACTCCAAGCAGCCCTTTAAATCAAAAAGCTTAATTACAGGAAAATATTTCTCTACACATGATACTTGGAAATGTGAACTTGGAATTGCACCTGAGTTTCTGTAAATCTTTTCATTCTCTTCTCATCATTTTTGCTAGATGTGCCAATATGTTTAGAAGCACGTTGGAAGAGAAATATTGGTATTTTTGCCAAACATTTTGTTACAAGTTACCTGTTGGTATTACTGTTCACTTACTTGGTATTTTCCAAGGTCTTCTGCATTTTCTTAGTCATCTTCTCAATGGCACTCTGTCTCTTCCCCTCTGGAAGGAGATCTATTTTGTTCAGAACTACCACCATCTTCTCGCAGGCAATTTGCCCAATTACCAAGCACTCTGCTGACTGTGTCTGCATCCCTTTTGTCACATCTATCACAAGCATCATTAAATCAATAATCTGGGCACCTGGAGGAGAACTCACAGTCAGTATTGCCACAGCATAAAAAGATTAAGGATCATTTTCTCAAATCATTTCCATTTAAAATTGTCAGCATATATACAAATGCCCAGAAAGACAAACAAAACACAAGTCAAAGTAAGCACTGAATGCCACAGCTCTTTTGAAATTAAGACCTTGGGAACTTAAGCTATTATAGGCTATCATGAGGTCATTAGAAGCAGGGAAGAACGTGATAGTTCGAGTCAAAGGCTGTTATCACTGCATTTAAAAAAAACTGAGAAAATTAAGCTTGCAGCAACACAGGCAAGACATTTACCTCAATTAAAAATTATAATCTAAGTAGCCAAGCAAGAATCTGATACAGCCACAGAAATACACAGCAACACTGCAGGGAACTGCATACTCACAGCAACCCCAACAAGAGCCAACCCGGTACCCCATAAAAACATCTACAAGCCTCAGTCCCTACCTGCTTCTCACCATTTTTCTTTCCATGTCCAAAATTTCATAAAAGTGAAAACCATGATCACCACCAGAGACAGGTTTAACCCAAGCCTAAAGAAATTCTTGAATCCCTCAGTGTTAGGGAGAGGCAATTTAAAACCTGCAATATATTGCCATTCACTCCCAATTCCGATCCACATGACTTGAACAATGAATTTCAAACACAGGAACAGAGATCTGATTCCTAGATCTCCTCGTGGAAAAGCTCCTAAATTTTAAGCTGAAGTTACCTATCACACTTAAGGACTATTTTTATTTTTCAAAGTATTATTGTCATGAACCCTTAATATTTTGATTGAAGCAACCTGAATTTCATGGATTTAAATTAGTTTTCAAGGAAGCTTTTGATGAACATTGGGCCTTCCATTACTGAAGTATTTTCTTGTTTCATTTGAGGTAACTGAAATACTCTGAATACCAAAATCGAACTAAGTGCAACAGACTCAAGTGTTGAGAAAGTTTAAAGATAAAAAAGTAAAAAAATTTAAATCTGAAGTCCTAGAAAGTCATATGCCAAAAAAGCACATTTTGAAAGACGATAAAAGCTAGAAATCATGTAAAATTCCAGCACTCTAACTTAAGTAGTTTTAATATTGGCCTTAAAATTAGAAGAACAAGAGATCAACACAACTGTTCCTTGTTCCTTTGCGCTCCCCAGCCTTCCCCTTGCCTTTTTTTGGTTTTAAGGCTTTTACAATGGCTATCACAACAGCTACCCTTGTTCCTAATTCCCATGAACTCAGGATAGGAAATCACTCCGAGGTTGAAGTGCATGGGTGAATGAGCGTGTGGGAACTACAAGTAAAAAAAAAAAAATATGGGTACAAATTACTATTTCAACCTACCAGAGCTTTCATCTTGTAATAATGAATGCTAAGCCCTTCAGAGCACTAGTTGGATAATTATGGTATTTCCAGTACTCCTGCAGAATTTTCACCAATCATTTCAAATACCTCTCCCTGACAAATCGAAGATGGGCTTTGTATCTTTAAAAGTAGTTTGCATTTTTATTGCTTCAGGAATTGTTTTGATTTAGAACTTGCTTAAATTTCAACACAAACATCATCAAGACTGTACAAAAGGCTCAGACTTTATACACCACCCAAGTGCAGGCCTAAAGGTCAGAAACCAAGGGAAACAAACAGCATGAAAATAGTTTGGGTGGGACAAAGCACTTAACAATCAGAATGGATCCATTTTTGTGAATACATACAGCAGGACTGTTTTGAACTTAACACCCATACTTTGTATTACACTATTCTACACAGCAGACATCCTCAAAAGGAAATGGAATCAAGAAAACAAAACCATCAAGTCCAATTCTTCATTAACACTATAAAAAGGACATTCTGGTAACACAGCAATGCTGCAGCTTGAGCCTTACCAAACATTACTGTGACTAGTAAAGCACAGCAATCTTCATGCTCCAGAACTAAGCCCAAGCAACCAGACCCAAACCTGGCCTTGAAAAGGGCAGCTGTTAAGACCCATTATACACAGTATGGTATAATTTTTCCCTCCAAAAGAACACAAAATCTGCACTGAACTGTAATAGCAGTTTCAGTAAAAGGGGTCACTTTACCTTGAAACTATAAATCAACTGCTTCAAATTAATTTGTTATAAAGCAAATGCTTGCAATTGCTGTATTTATGAATCTATTAGCAACACTTTGAAAGAGCCATAAAAATCATCAACCCAGTTGCTAGAAGGTCGAGAATGTCTGCCTTGGGGCATTGAATAGCAACAAGATGAACAAAGAAAAGTAACTGTACAGTCCATGGAATAACTCCAGAAATACCAGAAGACATACCATGACACTCCAGACAAAAAATACTTCAAGTCAAGGAAGCAGCAGCACACACAAGCTCACAAACACTGTCAGCACAATTACTGTGCCTCCTCCAAAGCCCCAACGCGCTGACTGGCCACAGCTCCTAAGAGATGGCACAAGATGGGACAGAAGGCAAGGCAGGCAGAGCTGGCATATCAGCTCTGTGGGTGGGAAGCTGCTGCCCTTCAAAGGAGTTCTGGAGCCAAGGCAAAGATCTCGACAGCATTGACAGAAATACTTGAAGTGTGTTCTCGCCGAGGCATAAGGATGTTTTGTAATGTTTTGTGTCTACTCATGCATATCAAGCACAGGAGTGCTCAGGTTTACAGGCCCCTTGAGTAACAAGGCGAAAAAATAATGCTAAAACTTAGATATTCAACTGTCCTTTTTGAGCTGTTTAATAAACCATCATTGACAATTCACCTTCTTTCCAATCCCCCATCTTCTCCTACATAGTTTTACATTTTTTTTTTATTCTAGAACCCATTTCCTTCATTGCCCTTCAGCCATGCAAAAAGTTCATTAAATACTAAAACAAAATCATCTAGAGAAGTGTTCAAGGATTCACTAATGTCACATTTCAGATCAGGAAAGTTGGCAATATGACAAAGCTGTAACCCTCTCCCACCAACCACAGAACACCTCATTCAGTACATTTTCTCCTCATAACATATAAATAGTAATAGCAGACTTAGAATAGGTTTTACTTCATATTCACTACTTAAATAATCTCTAGTAAACAATCAGCTCACTATCATATCAGAGTTCAGTCAACAAAATGAACAATATTGCTGAATAATTTTCTGCAGCAGAGTAAAATTTAACAAGGAACAGTGAAGCAAGGATGGATTATATGAGTATTCACACGAATACAATCTCACTTGGAAAGATTTTCAATTGGGACATAAAAATATTACAGATATACTATGTGGAGACTACAAAAACAGTAATAAGAATAAAAAAGGTGACAATACTACAACACCTGCCGTATCTGACAAGAAAATGTCAGCCATGGGGTCTTGTGCAAAATGGAACAGAACAACTGAAAGAACAGAGAACTGAACTTCTCAAAAAAGGAGACAGAGTATGGGCCCACACAGTTAAGAACAGTAACAGGAAAGAGATTATGGATCGTTTGAGTGTTGCTCAAGCTTTCAGAGCAAGAAAATGGCTTGAAATTACTTTGAACAAAGCAGACACATGCAAAGGACAGGTCTGCATACAAGGAAGCACAGCAACCAAAAATATTTTATCTGCACTGAAGCAGGTCACATAAAATCAATGAAAAAGTTAAACTAAGATACTCAAATTATTTCTTCTACAGAGAAAACAGGGGTGTAACCTTTTATTTGCTACTTCATCCATGAAAGACATGTTCAAGAACATTTAGAAAGATAAATCCTGACGTGATTTCTCACTTTGCTTGAAAATGAAAGATCAATTATTGGAGTACCTTTTGTGTGATGACACACAGCTCAGATGAAGCCCTATAAAAAGCAAATGAAATAAACTGGTTGTCATCAGAAAACACAAGGGGGTGGAGAAAGATGGGAATTATATTTCAAAGATAAGCAGCTAAACCACAGCAAAAATAAAGGAGATAGTCTGAGTGAAGAAAAACAAACAAGAAAGATAAAACATGAACTGAGAGATTCTGGATGACAGCCAGATTAAGGAAAAACACAAGACCAGCAGCACAGCATCACAAAGACTGCAAGTGTCAGCTAAACCTGGAGGCAGCAGCACTCATTTGTACCACAAAAGTGACAGGGAACACAAAACACAGAAAATAAGAAAAATACCTTCACAGAGAAGATAAAGAAAAGGTCCAGCTACTGCTTTGAACACACAATCCATGCTAGCTCCTGAATTTTGAGGAGTATCTGATTATAAAAAGTCACCAAGGAAGTATTTTATTACTCTTTACTCAGGAGATTAGTTGAATCACAGATGTCAGATATTATGACAAGTTTCCAAAGAGTAGAAGGCAGCAACTGAAGCTTCCCTAAAGTGGCCATCAGCTCAATTTTTTTCACAGGAAGAGCAAAATTATACCACTTGCAACATCATTCCTAGCTAGCTCTCACTCTTGGATCCTGAAAGAACTCACCAGCTGCTGCCTGAGCACACTGAAAAGGAACAATATGCATTTTAAAAGTATGTTTTGATGAACTATGAATCTTTAGGAGAAAATTCACTGCATTCTCTATATTTGCATTATTTAGTATAATATATCTACAAGCCTTTGCTGAAATAGGAAAAAAAAGTCTACCCAGAGTTCTAGGCAACAAGGCTGCAGACCTTCATCCCCTCTATCAAATTCACTCCTCATAAACATGTTTAGTGTCACACACAAACAGTAAAAAACAACTCTTATGCCAGTGTTCACAGGGAAACACCATGGGAATACGCAAGACATCAGATGCACTTTCAAAAACTGTAAAGCACTATAATTACCATGTTTTATTCTGGAACAGAACATTATATCTTAAATAACAAACCTCCTTCAACCTCAGCCACAGAGGCAGTTGCAGTTCTGCATGTACATGAACTCAAAACGAGTTCCATTTGTGCAGCCTGTTGCATGCTTGTAAATTTTACACCTGAACTCCCAGACCCTACTTGCAAAATATAGTGACCTTACTTGCAAAATACAGTATTAACACAAATTTAGAAAAAGAGGACATTATTAGATCTAGGAAGACAAATAAACAAACACTTCAGCTTCATGTACTAGTTTATCTGTTCCAAAAATGTATTACTATTTTATTATACATGCACTGAGCCCACTTTCAGAACCATCAAGTTAAAATCTCCAAGCATTAAATTAGTTACCAATTCCTTACTGAAAAGTTCACCCAAAAGGCAGTTTCAATAAATAAGCAGAATCTCAATTGGTTTGTCTTTACCAAATGTAGATCAAGAATACAAGAGCATTTTTAAGCTGCATTATTTTGGCAAGCATAACTAAAGTACTGCATTAGATTCCCTGTAATACATCAATATAGAGCTGACTTGGCTTCAAAAGGTAAAACCTGGTGAGTGGAGGGAAGAGGAGGGGGATCAGGTCCCTGTGTCAACAAAGGGGAGGTTTTGCATGCCACACAAACATGGAATATAGATAGAGATTTTGACTTCTTTAAGCTACTGTGTCCTGTCCTGTTTGTGGTAATCTTTTTAGCTGACTTTGCACAAACACTACAACTCTCCTTCACAGGCAGCAAAAGGAAGCAGAAAATGCAATTTGAAATGTAAAAATAAAATAACTGTGGGCCATGGGCTATAATTTGATTTCATGCTCTACAAGGAAATGAAAGAGGACTTCCTTAAACATACTTTTTTTAAAAAATATGCTTTTTACCATGTTAGGATTTCCTCTAGTGTAGAAGAGAAAATAGGATTGTAGAAAATGTACCGTTCTCAAGTATCATTGCTACTCAGGGGCAAAGCTCTGTTTTAATGTGCACTTCCCATTCTGGGGAAGAGGAAATTCTTCAATTAATAAACCGGGTGGACTGAGGCGAGTTTTTAAGGTTTAATCAATTTCATCTGTACATGGGATAAAAAGACCAACTATTCTACAATTTTTACCTTCACTATTCCACATTCAAAAAAAGAGAAAAAAATTAAATCAATGTTTTACTTTAAATTCTTTGAGGTTAGTATCTCCTGTCTCAGGAAATATTGTCTATATCAAGCAGCGAGTATCCAACTTCCCTGTTCCCATCCCCCTCCTCCCTTTTTGTTAAGAAACTATTCAGAAACTAAATTATTCCCTGTTTTCATATACAGTTGGACCCTGGGAGACGCTGCAAGTCACACAGGCTTTTACTAGTTACCTTAGGGGAGGCACTGTGATGAATAAGGAAGATGTTTTACGGGACATGGAATCCTCCAAAATTCAAACAGAAATAGGAGGTGTGAGGCAGGGAGAGGTATGCACTCAACTGGGCAACATGAATTACACATGAAGAAACCTTCTGTAAAGCAATGCAAATCATGGATCAAAACCAATACAACTCCTGTTAGGAAACAGGAAACTCCTGGAGTTCAAGCATCCCACCATCATTTCCAAAGCAGGTAATCAGCAGCTCAGAGCACAAACTGGGAGCTGTGCAGCTTCAAACTACAGATCACTTGTAACATCAGATAGAAAGCATCAGACTGGCAATCCACAACATTTGAGTGCACAGTAAAGCTTAAAATTAGAAGCATTATGTCATTGCATGAATTCTCTTCAGATGAAAACCAGCCACCACGGTCGGTCTGTAACTGAGAGCTAGAAAGGAAAGCAGGGTGGCCATAAGGGCATATTTGTAAGAAGTCCATTTCTTGTATGTCAAATAACACATCCATTAGAGTTATTCATTTGTAAACATGAGTCCAACTCAACTACAAGTAGTAAGTGATAACTGCTAACAAGAAATAAAAGGGTTCTTTTGCAAAAGATGCCACACAAGAATCCCTTTGAATATACTTTATACTTCATCTGCCAGAAGAAACAGTGTGCCATATTTTTCTGAAGAGGTTAAAGGCACGAATTTCTCTACCATCTCCTTTATCAAGTCATTCAAGGATTTATCTTGTTTGAGTAAGTTCTAACTACATGTCAGAAACAAGTATGTGTTCTTCAAAGTGAGGAAATGCCTGTAATGATTGGAGTATGTCAATAAGCTTGATCAGGCACGCTGAAGTAGCACGAACAAAGCTGATAAAGCCTCTGTAAAGGTCATGCTAAGAAAGACTGAGGAATATCTTCCAATAATTTACTATATGCTAGTCTATTGCAATATTGTTCACAGAATTAAACTTATATTAAATGGATGAGTTATTGAGAAAAAAAATCACAAACAAACCTTAAAGTGAAAATGCTCTCAAAAAACGTAGAACAACACAGGAAGAAAGAAGGTTATCAAGAGATCCTTTGCAAGGATTTACAGAATGTAAGGAGTCCTATGTTGTCTTCAGCCTCTTCAAAGGAAGGCCAAAAGCACGAGTCAGAGAAATGTCTAAACACTTTGGTAGTTTCCACCACTTATGGAATAGAGACTATTCTTAAACAAGACAAATACAGGATGCCCTTATTGCAATCTGACTAAATTCACTGGTTAAACACATTAAAAATACATGTAGTTTTGTAAAAAAAATGTAAAATTATAGAGAACCTTCCTCCAAAGACTTCCAAATAGAAACTCACTACTAAAGAGAGACTGCTATGAACCTTTTAATTAAGGTAAAAAATTAATTTCCTACACTTGCCCTCTTCTCCCCAACATGAACAGAAGGTAAGAACACCTCACTTCCTCCCAGCCTGAGCATAAGCTAGAGCAGCACAAGTAATGGCCACTGCTAAGGATACATCCTTCTCCAGCCAAGGAAAGGCCACAACCAATATCCTTCACTTCCTTTGTAAAGACAAAACATGCAAGGTAAAAAGGCAATTTTACCAATGTGGTTTCAAGCCAGGGCAATCACACACTTTACTTTGTTTTGTGCTGATCTACATCACTACCTGTACACAGGCAGTGATCTACAAACAGCTGTCAGTGAAATATAGCAGTGAAAAGGCTCTGGCACCTGGTCATGAAGGCTGCAGTTCCATGAGCTGGGAAGTTCCTGCTCCCAGTTATGCTTTCCCAGTTGTTTTTTTCCATACGTTTCCCAGTTGTTTATTCAGGCCTCCCACAGCTTATGGAGGGTCCAATGAAAGACAAAGTAGAAGCTCAGACCAGTCAGTTCAACCCAGCCACACCAGAGAGCTCTCCCTGAGACTGGCGAGGTGACCCAGGGAGAGCCAGAGCTGGCACAAGGGAGGCAGCAGGACCAAACAACCAAGAGCTGCAAAGGGAAAAAGGGAAAGAGCAAAGCAAACCTCCTGTTTCTAGGGAGAGGATGCTGCTGCAGGCCAAGGGGGTCACTGAACAGCAGCCTGAGGAACTATGGAGAAACTTAAAGCTGAATAAACAGTCCCCATATTGTTAGGAAGAATTGAAAGAAACTTAAATATATGTTTATATACACAAAACTAGTGCAATTACTTCAGAAAATTCTGAAAATATAGAGTCATTATATGTTGTTCAATGCAAAATTGTTTTAAGTTTGGAAGTAGCAAAGAAAGGTAAGTATTAAACTTTACCTATATACAATGTAATATTGAAATAAAATACTGTCTTTTGATCTGGCCACTTTCTGAAAAAGGAATCTTAAAGTAGCTTCAAAAAACAAGACAAATGCAGTTAGGTCCTTCACAAAATAAAATCCATGTTAACAGCACACAGTGACAAAAGCAAACAAAGTTGAGTGAAAGAAGGGAAGTAAAACTCCTCTAATAAAAGAGCACAACCAATTATATAATTTTAAACAGCACAACAACTCAAATTCAGTGCTGCTAAATACCATTTGTCCTCAGATAAATAAAAATACAACTTTGATATTTATACCATTAAGACTTCAAAGCTACATCCAGCCAGATGAAGCTTCATTTTTTAATAAAACATTTATGATTTTATCCTGTGTAAGAGGTATTAAGATGAAACTTAAACAAAGGGATACTTTATTCCATCACTGACTTTCTTGTTTGTCCCTCCAAAACGTTCATTTCTACTATTTCCAAAGAAAATGTAGCAAACCAGATGAGTGACTACTAGGGTCTGGCATTTAAATTCCTGTTCTTTAAATAAATATTTCTGTGGAAAACCAGAAAATCATCCCAAATGAAAATCCTATAGACAGTGAGGGGAGAGCAAAGCAAACAATCCTTGCCTTGTAACAAGAAATGCCATGTAATACATAGCATGTGTAAAAACGTAGGTAAAGCACCACATGAGAGAAGACGTCATCCTTCTTCCATATGTACAAAAGTCCTTCTCAGTAATATTACCTATTACTAGATCTGAATTTCTATACTGACAGGGCACAAACTGGACAGAGTCCAAAACAGACCTCTACTTATTTTAAGGCTCAAAACACAAACTATGGGACAGTTTAAAGAAAGCCTACATATCTTGGAAGAGCAACAATCATTCTGAGTAGATACAGATGACTGCTACAAAAAAAAGGTAGCATTTGCTGAATTACACAACACCGTGGTATTTCAGCTGTATTAATTTCTTTCTTGGCTTGAAGTTGAAAATGCATAAATTGTGAATTAGTTAGCAAACATTAACTTTTTAAAGTGTCATTCATATATATGTATATGCAAATACAGACACCAGTAAAAGCTGAGAAGTTAAATATTTAGGATACTGCACAAAACTACAGTGAAGTTACTTAGCATTTTAGACTGAGCATCATTATACAGCTCATCAGCCATGGAGTACAATCTGTGGCATATAGTAAGAAAAACTATTATTTCATAGACTCAAAAGCGAAAGAACACATAGAAAAAAACAATTGGGTTATTACTTTCCAAGTAGTAAACCTGGTTTGTCCGGGGGTTTCTGGTGGGATTTTGTCTGGTTTTTGCACTACCTGCCTATATTACACCTAGCAGAAAAAAGTACAGTTTCATATTTTTGAATTCAGTCTATCAAATATATCAACAAGAAACAGTCATGTCACGTTTCTGAGTTCCCAAATGTCATACAAAAATGGCACCTGTAACTCCACCAATTCATATCAAACCCAGACATAGAGACTGCCAATGAAGTGCCTGCTCCTTTTGCCTGGAGTCGTTTAGTTCACAAAATAAGGTTTCTGAAACAATGTGACAGTAAGTCATGTAAGAAATCAACACTTTATGTTCATGCTTCAGGAAAAAAAGGTGCAAAGTAAAAAAAATGGAAAATGGATACTTGCAAAACCCTGCTTTGACCTCCTCAGATGATCTTGTGTGCTCAGGGTTCTGGTAAGCTTTCCTAGATCCTTATGAATGATTAGTTCAAGTTTCAGACTTGCTATTCAGAGGTATTTTGTTTTGTATCAAAGTCACGTGCGTTTTTGCACTGCTCTGAAGAGTTAAACGTAAGGTAACATTACACTTGGGCCTTACATAGTGACCATAAATGGTCCCTGATGGTCTATAAAGTCTTTACAGAAAAAACTGAAAAGCAAACAGGTTAGAGGACCAAAGAGAAAAGAGTGGATTAGCAGTATAAAAAGAAGCAAACATCTGGAAGAACTGCAAAGGCACTGAACCTGCACCAATGAGGTCACGAGTCCATCTCCAGTTCTGAGCAACTTCCTCACGTCTGGAGTCTTCTGCTCCATCTCTAATGACTCAGTTCACACCACACAGAAACAGACTATTTCCAGCTTCAAGAATGTTGCACCTGAGGTTTCTCCACTAACTGGAGTGTGTAGACAAATACTGAGTGAAAGCCTCTGTGGTCCCTACAACCATGGAAATTCCTGCTACCTCCCTGATACTACAGGATTCTCAAGCCAGAGCCGACAGCTCATACCAGTACGGCTTTCATTACGAATGGTAAGTCATGCAAAACCAGGTTTCTATTGGAAAGAGAAAAGCAGTACAAAAATTACTGGAATAACTTGATCTATTTTCCAAGATTGTATCAGGGAAAGAAGCACATAAATAGTCACCAGTGCACACATTTTCCCTCAAAGCACTGAGCTGCTTCAGCAAGTGAACTTATGTATTAGCTTTTCAGACAATTTAACACTCTGTTTTCCCAAGAACAGACCAACTGAAATGTTTCCCAACCAATGTGTTCATATTTCTGTCCATATTTTGATCTACTATTATCTACAAGCCCAGTACTGGACTCAGAGAGGGGGCAAAACCAGCCTCATAAACAGTAACTACCAAGTTTCTATAAATTCTGTTCTCTATCAGTAGTATTTCACACTCAGCTCTCCAACTTTTCTTTTAACATTTGCACAAGACGGTATCTTTCCATTAGCATATTTAGCATTTGATCACACCCATGCTCCCACATTGTAACACAAAGAGAACCAGCACATCTCAGAAATCTTTACACAAGCAACACACTTTAGTACTTGATTATCTCAGGATAAAAAGAATGTGCAATGCTTAATGACCAACTAGTTGGTATTTTCCTTCCCAGAGGACTGGAGAACTGTTACTACAGGGCATATATTGCCTCCCTCTGGGTGCTTTGGAGAATTACTGAATTACAAACATCTTGGAACATGTTAGAATTTCTTTAAGTGTATTTTTATCAGTTTAATATTAGATGACAAGGAGACTTTTTTGCTATCTTTTGTGTTAACTTCTTCAAGTTCTGCCTAGCCAAAGGATACCTCAATGTAAATTCTTGCTCGCTCTTCTGACATATCTTTGAAAGATCAATCTAAAGAAAAGTTCCATGCAGCAGTCATTGGAGATAAGGACCATCATACAGGTAGACAGACCTGAATATACATTTAGATATGCAACTCCAAACTTCCAAAACCTGAAAACAGCAGTTTGCATGCAGTTAAAAACAGGTATAGATATGAAAGTTTTATCTGAGAGATACTGCTGAACCACCTTGAAATTCTTGACTTCAATTAATTTTTCTCTACTTAAATTCAATGTTTTAGGTCAACTACTCTGAAAATCATGAAATGCACTGAATTCCCCAAGAAACACACAAATTATCACCTTGACTACAGAGATTTGCTACAGGATTCTCTTCACCCCTCTGCCAATTCAAGGACATTAATCTTATAGTGTACCTGCAGCTTTAGACAGCTCAACCACCACCAGTAAGAAATTGATTTAAAACCTTGTACAGATCAAGAGCATATTTCTACAAGAGTACCAAAAATAAATTTTCTTAAACAATTCTGTCACCAAGTCCAAAAGTAAAACTTCAAGTCATCAGATTCTAAATCATTCTTCTACAAAAAAGCCAGTATTCTGTACAAAGCAGAAAAAATTTATGTGATTCTGCTTTTAAATTGTTACAAGCCCTAAGCTACTGTGTCTCTGCCTTTGAAATAAAGTAAGCAAAGGTCTTGCACCCTGTGTTAAGGGGCTTGTTTTGTATTAAAATCCAATCCTATTATGTTTTTTACAACACTGCATGCAACACACTGTCCTAACAGAAGAGTTATGGTAGAGTATGGGAAGATTCCTGCACAGTTCTCAGATGTGCTTCATCTGAGAATGTGAAACAAGATTTTTTTTAAAAAAATTAACAGTTTATATTTTGCCTTTTTTTTTCTTCTCCCCTGTCCTCAAAAAAAAAAATAAAACTGAAGATTGCTAGGGGCAATGAAAAATGATTCTTTAATTTTCTCTTCACCCTCCACAACACTGAAATAACATCAGTCAGGGTTATAAACATCTGTAATTGCCAGGGGAATGTACAATACATTCAGAAACTCCAGGCCCACATATCCTGTAGCTCTGCACTTCACAAACAAAAGGTTGGGGAAAGAAAGAGGGGGTGGGGTACAGGGAATAAAGGCTTAAAGATTAAAGTCACAGGCAGAGACAGACGGCTCCGTTTTTTAATAACTGAAAACACGAGTTGTGCCTGAATGTGCTCATTGTTTTATGGCGGGGGGGAGAGTCTCCGCATGCTGGACTGGCTGGCGACAGAACTGCCTTTGCATCAAAAATAGGATTTGCAAAAAAAAAAAAAAGACACCAAACCCATGCCCTAATTTCCCCTCTTGCAATGGTTAATGATGCTTTTAGGTAGCAATCAACAAATTATCCCACCTTACCTTTATTAAATTGGGGAAAACTTCATGACTGGAACTATTACTTGATAGAAACAGTGTAAGACACAGCTGCAGAGATGGCTGAAGGTTTTATGCTGCGAAGGAACACAGACTATGAACAAGAACAGTTGTACATACGCAGGCATGTCTAGGGAACAACGAGCTTATAAATCAATTTCTGGTTCTTCACACAATAAAAACAGTGCTGCAAGGCTGAATTATGGTATAAACAGATTTTTATATGGTTTCAAGAAGTTTAGCTGTCTTGAGGAAGTTCTTAAGTCCTTACTTTTTAAAAGCATCAGCTATACTTTTAGTAAATTAAAAGTTTCATGAGTTGGGTTCACTTCAGTCAGTAAAAAATGCCATTACCATAAAATATTGCAGTAGAGCATTAAAAAATAGAAAATGTTTCTTTTAGGCTTTAAAGTAACTTTTCTCTCAAAAATTTAGGAGTACAAGCACTTGCACAGTACATGGCTACTCAATACCCATGATTACAAATGTGTATTATTGTTAATTTCCATAATATTAATTTTTCTATTCCAAATAATCTAATACTTATCATGACCTATTTCAGTGGAAAAAAATTTTGCAGGTTAGATCCCACCAGGGCCCACGAATCCATCTTAAGGTCAATGCAATGAGGACAGTTCCACTGCTGGGTGCCAATGGACTACATGCAAACAAGCAACCTCAACAAACATATATAAATAAAAAAAATTAAATCATTCTTTCAGTTTTATTCTAATCTAGCCTCAAATATTACCATAAGAGAGGTTCTGTTTTACTGTATCTTTCTTTTTTTTACCTGCCAACTTTGCTTTAAATATAGACAGAAAGGAGATAATTTAGTAAGACAACAGGCTCTTTCATCTAAAACCATGAAACTTCACAGTCATAACTTCTTGGGAAGGCCTAAAATAAGGAGTAGGGAGGCACACAACAGGAGTCAATGAAAAGTAGTCTCCTGCCCAAAGCAAGCATGCTGTGCCGGGAGGAATCAGTGGCCACAACACACGGCTCCTCAGCCAAAAATGTCAGACTTGGAATGCTCCAGCCATCATCCCCTCTTTGTTGATGCAACACTTTTGCATCATCAACCACTGGACATCTTGTTGAGATTAAAAATGTTGTGGAGAGTTACTGTCTGTTTAGCAAAGAAAAAAAGACAGAGTCCATGTCAGAAAGGGAGGGGAAAGGAAAAGCTGAAACATGAGCTCATAAGCCTGATGCAGAGGATAAAGGCAGGCTTTGTTTTACCTCATTCATACCAAGTACAAACAAGAGACTCATCACTGTTTTGAGCTTGAACTGCAAAATTTGTTTTGTATGCAGCACTGCAAATTTTTTTCCTCATGTAACTCAACTACCCCTCTTTCTCAAAAATAGCTCTGGTGATGCTCTGATCAAGCATTTAAGCCTAGATGAAACCTGTGTAATAACACTCTCATTCTGCCCACACTACACATTCTGACACTTCAGAAGCACCGACAAAGGCATTCTTACATAGTAAAGACCAGGCTTGGTTATATCATTGATGTTGCCCTGAAGTCCTCGTGCATTCAAATGAAGTAACTAAAATTAAAATATAGGACTATTTAAAAGAAAAGAAAAATCACTTGCAGGACACACTGGCTATCTAGCCACACTAAGAGTTAGGCAACAGTTATTAAACTGGAAATACTTCTTTGGGCATGAAGTATTAATTATTTTTAAACTTTCTAATGTAGAATTCAGTTCAAAAATACAACACAATGTTTAAAAAGTACAGTCTTTGGAAGATTAGAGGTAAAAAAAAAAAAAAACCACTAGAAAAGAAGTCTGTCCTCTGACAGAAACACTACCCACCAGTGCTGTCCCTAAAAAGAGCTCAAGGGCAAAACCAAAAGGCAGCACAGGAAAGCAGAGTCTGGGTTCTACTTTCGTGCTCTTAGGAAAAGGCAAAGCGGGTGGTAACTTACCGTGTACAACCAAATTGTACATGAAAGTTTAAAAACAGCCAATTAAAGCTAATATTATGGAATGGAACTGAGGTCCAAGTGGAACACATTAGACACACATTCCAGACAAAGGCTCCAGAGTCTGCCTGCAAGGCGGATACTGTGAAAGAGGGTCAAGAAGCTCCTCTCAGAAAGAGCCCCAGCTTTGACCAGGAGTCAGGACAGCTTGCCCAAAACACGAACGTGGTGCCCAGCTGCAGATTGACACCAAGGCTGCAAAGTCAAGTCATCACCTGCATTGACAGAATGCTATGGAGAGAGTTTGAAAATTTGTCAATCAAGCAAGGGCAAATCTCACTACAACTGAGAATCCAATGGAGGGGGATAAGAAGGAAAAAAGAAGAACCTCCCTACAACTAACAGCAATAAACACGCCTATTTCAGTTTAAATCTCTTACATATACCCCTTTCATACACTCAAGTACAGCTTTGCTTTTCTTAAGCAGGTCAGTGTAGAACAAGTAGAAGAGTTAATAATACCTAGGGTGAAGCTGGAAGACAACTACCTCAAGTTACAAGGACTATGTTATATTTTGCCTTAGAGTCTTCTGTACATTGGAGCATGGTGAACCCCAATTCTGATGCAAGTTTCTTGATTTCTGTGACAGTAATGCAGAAAACTGTTGTGTTGGTATTCCTGCTGCAGAACATAACCAAATGGAAATACAAAGAGAGAACAATTAGGTTCTTGTGTCTTATATTTCAACATACAACTTCACATACATGCAAACTGGGAAATTAATTCAATGTCATGATACAAAATTCTGTGATACTTCTACAACACTAAATTCTGTGATACTTCTACAACACTACCACTCTAACTTCCAAACCTTCACCATCTCCAAACAAGAATTACAATCTTTACAAGGACAGTGGTTGGATCAAGGATGAAAAATAGATTCATGTCAAAAAAGTAAGGCTGTTCTCAAGAAAGACACCCTGCAAACCATCTCAGTTTTTATGTCAAGCTTTATTTCAAGCACCCACATTACTACACAGCTACAGCAGTGCAGCATGCTGAAATAAATCTCAAACAAATCAGTCCCAAACCCGTCAAGGACGCCAGATCTGAGAAACAGAATATATTCATTCTGTGCAATGTGCACAGATAATTAGAGCCAAAGTAAACAAGCAATATTTTGGAAAACAAATTTTTCTGGACACATTCTAGGCAGCAGTCAGTTACCCTGGCATGTTACTTTGCTAAATATTAGGTGCTTTGCTAACTTACAAATTTCAGCAGAAGGGTAGCTGAAGAGTTAATGTTGCCATTAAGTTGTTCTGGCTGAGGTTTTAAGACCTTATACTGAACTACCAAGGGAAGTTTTTATATGCAAAAATCACCACAAAGTTATCACTTGAAAACCACAGTCAAAGCAGTGATCTATTAGTTTATTCTCAATTCACTTTAACAGAGTTTTCCATGTTTGTACTCAAAGGCTAAAACTTCTGTTAGTCTTATAGGATAAATTGGATTCAGCACTCAAATTTCATTAAAGATTTATTCTGTATTTAGTTCTCTGACCTTCAGTCCATGGTAGACATCAGGCCCTGCCCAACAATTCACTACCTAATCATGACATCAGCAAGCATTTTGCATAGTTTGTCATCCCACTAAGTCACATCACATTGTGCCAGGGACCCTCCTCCGAGGAGGCCGTTATCGAGCACATGGTACTATTGCATACCTCCTGCCAGGCCAGCACAAGGGCTTCTGACAGTGTATTTATTTTTATTTAAATTTTTGCTGACTAGGATTGCAAAAGATACACACCCCATTTCAGAGCAGTCCCAAGGGGTCAACAGTCATGTAAACCTCACATCCCAGTACTTCAGGACAAAACAAACTATACCGTGTGGACACGCTATCTAAATTGCCAACACCATAAAGCACTTCAGAAACTGCAGGGTGTATGGCACTTGTGTTTCACATTATTACATTCTCCATATAATTAATAAAAGTCCACTAAAGGCAATGCTCACTGTAAAGGAGGAAAGCCATGCAAAGTTTAATTACTAAATAAAACTAGGCACAATACTTGCAAAGATGAGAATTTATACTGTGTTAAGAGGGCCTGGAATTTAAAGATCTATAACCACACCAAGATAAGGGACAGTAGCAATGTCTGAGTATATATTTTCCATAGTACTAATAGAAGGCAAGGTCAAAAATTTAAGTAATCATGATTTATAGCCACATAACTTCTTTAAAAAAATTTAACAGCAGAATGAGTGCCATAAAGATATTCTAAATTTCACTGGTAGAGTATTAGTTTAAAAATAAATACTTTAAATGCTTTGAATTATAGAGTTTATTATTTAAAATTGAATATTCAAGTGAACCTTTACAGCCAAGGAGCAAAACAAAAACCTGGTCTGGCTTCATACTGATTTGGACCTTAATCCTGCAGTCTCCCCTACTGAGTTCATTCCTACAAGGCTTCCTGGATTCAGAACACCCAGCTGGGCATTGAATTGGTACTTCTACAAAGCTGTAAATGTACATGGCATCTCACAGATAAACAAAAAACACGGCCCTAGGTTTAGAAAGCTCACAGACTAAATTTAGACCCCTTGTTCCCTAAAATAATCAAAGTATTTTAATCTCTGAAACAACCGCGTTATTTTATTAAGTTGTATACTTAGAAAAGCATAGATCTTTGTAAGGTGAACATAAAGAAACCATCAACATACAAAACCAGGCCTTTTATTTCTAAAAGCCCTCATAAATATAGGAAAAAGTTTTCAATTATGTATTTTGAAGGATTTCCAAAACTGAAGTTGTTCAACACAACCCTACACAGAAATTTCGTAAGACAGCTCAAACACTATGTAAACCAGAACATGAGTATCTAATCATAGATATTTCAGTATAATTCAGAGCTAGTCCTTCCAGCATTTTCTCTAGGATGAGAGAACAACTGAATAAAATACAAGTATTAACACAAAGGAACAAGCATTTTACAAGCAGTAGTGGCAGTTCGTGTAAGCTAAGTTTGTGAGCAGTAACACCTGTGGGTTAAGCAAAACATCACTGAAACTCAAAACCTTCAACAAGAACAGAACTGCAAAGTTCAGCAGGTCTCCCAGTTCTGCATCCCACACTCACATTCCTGTTTCACTTGATTGTTAAAAACCACTTTTTTTCACAAATCGAAACTTAAATTTTCAAGTTAAAACAAAGGCTGACAGCATCCCCAGTGAAGTGGGAAGAAAGCCTACAGAAAACAAAGTCTGCTCAGAATACACATTGCTCTGCTATGCTCATGTGACCAGCTCTCAGGAATGCTGGCACTGCTCAATTTATTCACTCGAAATAAGCAACAAACAAGAACCCTGGATAAACAAGAAAATAAATTTGCATCTAACCGCACATTGCAAGAGAGCACCGGTCCCAGCAAAAATTCAAACAACAGCAAGTGCAGGCACTGATCCATCACTCTCTAGCTTGGATGGGGTTCTGGAAAAGAAATGCTCAGAAGTCCAGTAAAGTCACCTGCCCTTGCTAATCTAACCTCTTTGACTAAGAGAAGAAATTCCTAAGTATGAATACAAAACAGGATCAAAAGTATATCAAGTATACAGAGAATATTTAAAGATTACACACCTCACTCTTTCCCAAAACTCCTTCTTGGATGCTCTTGCCTTGTATGAGCCTTTTTTTATATTTTTAATTATTGCTTTTCACATTGTTAGGTCTTGTTTCCTATTCATATCTTGTAAACTCAGAGAGCACAATGGATTCTAAATTGAACTTCCTGACAGCAAGAACTAGAATTACAGAATAAGGGATGGAAAACTCAGAATGAGAATTTAATTTCAAATGAACTTAAGTAAATATACTTCATTTGTTATCTAACCACTTCGGCCTTCACATCAAATGATGGAGACAACTGCTGTTGAAGAATCATATAACAATAACGGAAGAGAAATACAATGGAACTTTATTAAGTATATTACTACTGACAATTTACTGTAGATTTAAATTAAATTTTGTTAGAAGATTTGCTTAAACTACTTTCAATAAATTTTTTTATTAATTATGTTTAAAATGTCATAGTTAATTTGCTTTTGAGGAAAAAATTATCTTGCCATTTTGTAAAAATATAACATTGAATAGTCTAATAGCTGGTGTACATAGAAGAAAAAAAATCAAATAATCATAAGTATGGATATTTAATTTTTTTCCTCCCTTAATAAAGTAATAATAGCATCGGTTTAAATGCTTTTTACCTCTAGTATCCTCTTAAAAGCAAGGTACTCACTGGGGCTGGGGAGAGACCTGAGACACCACAAGAGGGAAAAAAAAGTTTTAAAAACAGTTTTCTCATCTGTAGTCACCATGTTTTAAACATACCTAATGTCTTCTGTTACTCAGAAAAACTAGAATTCAGTGTACAGTGAGATTTGCCTCTCTCTAGGACCTAGATTCTGTTGGTCCATGGAAAATTGAATCACAACATCTGAAAGTACATGAGTTTTAGGAAGGGCTTTACCAGCAAAATGAAAGCTTTGAAGTTTTCAATCCCAAGAGAGCAGCATCAATCTCTTCCCTCTGCAGCAGCACTGGGCAGGCAGAGAAGCCTGTTTCACTGCAGCTCTGGTAATAAACTAGAACTCAGGCTTGGATACTGTTAAACCTGGAAGCAAACCCATCAGGTAACTTCAAAATATGTAAACAGAAAATAGGAAACAAACAGAAGTGAAGCAATGTGGGTTATCAGCAACCCAATTCCCCCTGCCACAAACCACTGTAACTGTCAGTCCAACAGTGCCCACTTAAATTTAACCCCAGTTATGATACAAAACAAACAAGGGCAGTTTTTAAAAGTACCAAGATCCTTTTCTTCTCCCTCTTATTCATACAGGCAAGGACACCATATAAACATCAAGAAATTTGTTTTCAATCCCATTTCACACTACATTGTTCCTCCTCTTTTCCTTCTTCCTTGACATCCCTTTAGGTAAGATCTTTCAACTCATTTCTGGAACTGCCAGCTTATGAACATAGAGAAAAATCTATTCTAAGTACAAGCTTCCACACCAGTCTGCTACAGAGCTTATTCCCCTGTAGCTGAAAGAGGCACACCATGAACCACTGATGTTCTGCAGACAAAGCCTATGGAGATAGACTTCAGAAAGGAATTCTAAAGTCCAAAGAGGTGGGAAAAAGAAAACAACAAGAAGAACAACAAAAAAAACTCAAACCAAAAAACCAAAAACAAGCCTCTATTTTTACTTTTTTTTTTTTCATAAAAATCAGATAATATTATCATTTAAAATTATGCCTAGGCTATAAATCCCTCTCTACTGTTTTCTTTTGTGTTCTTCCATGGCAAGAAAAGAAATCTGCTGAAACTGCTCAGCATCAGCCAAATTCAATAAACCAACACTATCTCTAACTGCGTCACTAAAAACATCACTAAGATAAATGAATGCATAATTGAAGAGTACTAATCACTCTTTAATGAAATGCTGAAATCACCAAGAAATAATATAGCCTTGGTGATTAAAGCTCAATTTTTTTGGGTGCTCAGAGCTAACAGAAATAGAAAGAGAGATTACAACTCATGCATTTACAGTATTTTACAATAATCGTTGCCACTTAGCAGAAAAACGTATTTTCCAGAATATAATTAATTTTGAAAAACTGGCTTGGTATTTTGCTGACCTATTACAAAATCACATTTGCCACCTATAGACTATGCCCACGCATCCCATATTTCCACGACGACTTAACCACACAACTCTACTCTTATGATAAGTTCTCATAAATGACTTCTTGCATCTGAGTTCACCTTGGCTGCTTTTACTGCATCTATACCATACGATGCTTCTAACCCAGAAATTAATTTGTTATTGTTAGAGAACATCAGACTCCACTTTAGCATACTCTCAGCAGAAACTGATTTTTCTTTCAGAGAATTTATTTATTCTACTTCTGAAAAAACAGTGCATAAAGAGGAACTGGGACAAAAGTACAACTCTTTCACATAAATGTTCTAAACAGAATAAAAACATCCCCAAAATAAGTGTATTTTGATGATTTCACTGTGTCATCCTGAACATTTTCAGCATCCAAAGCAACAGTAAACACAGTTGCACTTGAGATGCTACAAAATTGTTAGCTCTCCAACAGAAAGTGAAACTACCATATGCTACCGAAATAAATATTAGACAGCTTCACTTCAAACGTTCTTCTAACTATTTTGTTCCAACTGCTCTTACAAGAGCTCATAAGTTACAGCAAAAAATTTAAAACAGTACACAATCCTTGAAAGGATACTGTCAACTAATTTAAAATTCACATTAGTAATTTCTGGTTTTACCTAAGATTGATTCAATTATATGCAAAAACATAACAAGAAATTCCATAAACCTGACATCACTTTCTATGTGATCTATTCTCTTCCTAGCTACACTCCACCATTTTCTTAATGGGACAAAAATAAATATCTTTACAGTGCAAACGAAAAAGACACAAATACAGCGACCAAAATAACTTTCACTGCATCAATGTGACTGCAAGTCTTAAAAAAAACAGCACCCTTTTACATAGTAAGTTTAGGACTCACTGGTTTCTTGGGGCAGGGTAAGTAAAGAAACAGCTAAATTTATCTTCACTTTGATTTGTTTGGCTTTACATTACAGCAAAGAAAACATTAAACCCCACCAAACTAGTGCCGGCTATTACTAGAACTATCAACTATTTTATACTGTAAATAAAGTTTATAAAAAAGAAAGCACATTTTAGAACTCCCAAACAGCTGCCTCCATGTAATTTCTTAGTGAACACAGTTGGTGATGAAAACACATCTGAGACAAACTTTCTGTAAAGACTGAATTTTCAGTCACTTGTTTTGGTTTTTTGGTTTGTTTTTTTTCAAAGAATTTAGCTTCAGTTCAAAACTGTTTTGTTCCCTTAACCAGGAAAGTATTTTCTCCACACCAGTTTGGTACAGTTCAATTTAACCAAATACATTTCTTTTTTTGTATTTCCCCTAAAAGCACTCTGCAGCACCACAGACAGGTGAGTCTCTTCCCACAAGGGATTCCAGTCCAGCACCAGTTTTAGACAGAAAAAGCCACCAGTGTTGGATATGGCAAGACACACCAGAGAGTTAAATAGAGAGCTCAACTACAAACACATGGGGAAAGACCACCAGCACCACAACTTTATCACAGCACTTGAAATAATGGGAGAATTTCAGTGGTTAGTCAGGTGAAATATCCACTCACAGAAAAAAATACTCATGATGGTCCCTCCCACAGGGTGAAAACCCATCAAACAGCAAGCAAATCCAAAGAACAAAGAAACTTACTTAAAAAAAAAAAATTATCAGGGGTGCCTGACTTGTGACTTCTAAATTTTTAGCCATACACAAGAATAAATATTAACTATTATTTTAACGGTTTTATTATTTGATTTATTTATACATATATAAACAAACAGATATAATTTGAGTGCAAAAACCTGCTTTTCAGGCTTTAAGGATTTTCTTATTAGGCATATTACCATATGATTTGAAACTATAGTATAGCCAGACTGGGGCCAGTTTCAGTGTCAAATCCCCAAAGTTAGTCCCTTAGGCAAACAGCACTGCTGACATTTGGTGGCTTTTTGTTGATAAACTTTTTAATACTCTAAACTGAATACTCATCACTTCAGAGATCAGGGAAAGATTCTAATGCTGAATGTTTTGAAGAATTATAATGTTTTGGGATCTCTTTAGTCTCTAAATGCAACCTAGGCACCTAAAATTAGGTACTATTTGAATCATTTTCCTTACTCTCTGATGAAATGTGTCTTGGACAGTTCTTTTGATGTCTTTAAAGGATACTTCCTAAATTAGAGTACAAACTCAAAATGTTTTCTACTTAATTCACAGTTCATTGTTTTTTTTATAAATCTTAAGAGTTAAGGGACAGTACAGTCCCAAAATTGTGTACATACAGAACTGCACACTAAAGCCAAATAAAACAAAATACTTATCTGAATCTTTCCATCACACAGCAACCATGTTGCACACACACATTCCAATTTTGCAGGATGGGGCAATCTACCTGTACAAACTTGTCTGTAACTCCTAGGATATCCTGACTCACACTTATGTCAGGTTCCTCTACAAACAGCACCACCACACTGGTGCTGTCCTTCAAGACGCTGAACAGCTCCGATAAGCACTGTCAGGGCTCACAGTAACACTTGCTGATGGGTCCCAAGCCCTTTGCACGGGATCATTCACAAAAGCCTCCCTCAGCCCACATTTACTACTTCTTCCCTCCTGTTCCAGCAGGTGACCAACACACGAGCTGCTGCTGCCATGCTCACCTGACAGTGACAGGCCAGAGACAGCAAGGACCGAGCTGTGCCAAACCAGGACTTTGCACATACACTCTAAGCCACACTTCAAATCATTTCACACGCTGAAATGTCAGCACAGATAACCACCGCCAGAACACGACACAGATTTCCCCCAAGTCAACCACAGGTTCAGGTAATCATGACCTCTCTTTTTACAACATAAATGCATAATTTCCGCACCACTCTTTGATGAAGGGACCACAGACTTAAAAAGAGGAAACAATTACAGTCATTAGAATTTCACCCAAGCGTAAGATTTAATCTCAGGCCATGGTCTTGCCAATGGCTGTAAGGGTCTCAATGGAGACAAAATTGCTCTGTGGGAGAAAAAAATGCCTTGATGATGACATTAGTCATCAAGAGAGTCTGAGCTTTGTGCTCCATCCAGCAGCACAGTCAAATAAAAGGAAACTATTTTCCCTCCCCCTTTTCTTGATCCTAAAAAAAGAAAGCTATAATTCTATTTTTCTCTCTGAAATGCAGGTTTTGCATACTTTGGAAAAGTTTCTTCCCCAAAGCAATACTGCTGGAAGGCTGGTTTTCAATGTAAGAGAAGTAGACTTAAGCATGAATAAACATCTATGACAAAAAAAAAAAAAAA
>VZTZ01002025.1:913923-1004460 GCA_013400955.1 Drymodes brunneopygia
AAAAAAAAAATTTCTATGCCTACACCTATTAATATGATAGGATAGTTCTATCAACAACTCTCAAACACTTCTATAGCTTTTTTTTTTATCCCAACAGGTTCTTCAAGACTATTTCAAATTTTACATATACAGGAGAATCAAATCTATAGCATGTTCATCTGCTCTACAATGCATTTAATGAAACAAGACAGGTAAAACTTGGCCAAAAAAAAAAAATTAAGGCAAAATTTAACAACTAAAAAGAGCTCCTGAAACCCAAGAACACCAGCTACTCTCATATGCCAATCATACATTGCATCCCAAATTAAAAACAAAGGAAAACAAAGGAAAACATAAGAACAAAAGACAATAAAGTGTTACAGGCAACTGTATTAAATTCATTTTTCCAGTACTGCAGAAAAAAAACAGATCTGCAGTGGACAAAAGAGTCATCATCATCCCTTCTATAACATGAAGTAAAAAAGGAGTTTCTCAACAAAACCGTAAGCCCAAATGAATCATCTCTTCTCTAGAGCCTGAGGTGAGGGAGCCTGGATTCTTACCCAGATCAACTTCTGTGAATCTCAAAATTATATAAATCTCAATTTTTATTCCCTCTTATCATCCTTCACTTCCATGATGCACCTGAATACAATTTATTCCATTTCATTTAAGCTACCCTGACTATTCCATTTCGTCTCCTTCTACTATCCACCAATTCCTTCTGCTGTTACATTAAACATAAATATATATTTATTATTGTTTCTCTGGTCCCAACTACCCCTAGTGTTGGTAATGCTGATAATTACAACCTAACATAGGATTAATCAGCTTAAGTTTGAAACCAAGATTGTAATTCAGTTTGGAAGCCAACACTAACCATTTCATGTTAACTTGAAGAGATTAGATAAACTGTGTGAGAACATTTTGGTAAAATAATTTATAAGGAGATGGGAAATAAGACTTACTGGTATTTACTTGGCAACACTTTCTGGAAGCAAATAGTTTAAAGGAAGCACTTCAGAACAACTTCTTAATCTGAATTTTACAGATAGCACAAGGAATATTTTCTCACAGAATGCACAGGATCTCTGCAACCCCAGCTATCATACGAGCTGTTCAAGTCTCTTTGCTGAAGCTCACACTCAGTTTTATCCCATTATGAGCTGTGACACACAGAACACATCGTGTGCAAGAATCCAGCTGGAAATTACCCCTGCAGAACATCTGTCCATGCTCTTCAGCTTGCCAGGCCAACCTTAGGGTTCCCAGACAAAAAACAACCCACTGCCACAAGGGAAAACAACTTTTTATTACACATAACAGACTTTAGCAATGACAGTGTGCAGGTTTGGTTTGCTCACTTAGTGAGATCTGTTGCACATCGGGTTTACAATTATAACCTCAAGTTTTCCATTTGTATTTTGTTTTTCTACATGTTTTCATAAATAGTACTTCACAACAACCCTGCAAAACATGTATTATCTTTACTACAAAAAACCCAACACAAATGTATTAAGGAAATTCAGCTAATGGCTCCATCAAGCTAACCAGCTATTAAAATAGGTTTATACATAAGCAACATATCATTCTGCTTATATCTAGTGTCTACTAATTGAAGACAACTTCTACATCAAGATACAGAACAAATACAGTAGAACCTTATAAGGCTGGTTTGACAATTATCAGACCACTGAATTGCTAAATTGGACTGTTTAGCAAGAAAGCATATCCATCATCATTTGAAAAATGTGCTTTAAATTTACTTTGACAAAGGTAATTTTAACTATAAATATGCTTCATATTTTACAGTAAGTTGCTCTAGATTTTATGCAGTTATTTATAATACTTCACTACATTAGCTGATAATTTAAAACATCTAAAAATTGATTAACAACGCTTCCCCGCTCCTCCAAACAGCTTACAAATAATTTAAAGCAAGAATAAACATGAAGCAAAAATGAAATGAAAAGTGGTTATTAGATGAATGCTTGCACACGGTATGCTGGAACAAAGAAATTCCAGTTTTAAACCAATAAGAAAAATGATCGAACAGACTTCAACAGCACCACAACAGTGCTTGGTTATTAAGTTTTCTGGAGAAGCTGTCATGGTTTTGGTTTTGTGTCAAATAGCACAGTTTTGTTGTATACAAGCAAACATAAACACAACCACTCAGAAGCTTTGCAGAAAAATTGTCATATATTAGCAAGGGACAATTCAACATTCAAACAAGTTTCAATAAAACCACTCCAGGTTATAATTTACACTTAAGGTGAAGAATTCCACTATAAATCACATCTTCCAAACAAGAAATGGACAATTATTTTTATTTTTTAAACCACACACAGAAACCAGTATATTTCTGACAGGATTTTAAGAAGACGCAGAAGAGAATGTGATTATTCACTATAACTTTTGATATCAGGAGACAATGGGTCTCTTGCTCTTTGTAAACTATTTGACCCAAAAAAATGAACAGGAGACTCCTCCTGCTTCAGTCTGTAATATAGCCAAGAGTATTTGTTTAATTAAGGAAGTCGTTGAACATGTGTAACTTTAACAGGGAAAACAGCTTCAAGTCAAAATTGCAGAAAAAGACATAGAACAGAAATAATAGCAGCAGTCTTACTGTCACATCACTCACAAAACGCACAGAAACAAGAAGTAATGCAACACACAGAACATTAGAGCCATTAAAGCTATGATACAGATAGATAAAAATTCCACAAGACCCATATTTAAAGTACCCTGATACACCCCCTCCAAGCTTCATTCTACCCAATCTCACCCAATAAATCCTATTTCACACTGAGGTGGTTCAAAGCAGATTTAGTACAACTAGCTTGCTTTTGCCCAGTTATTAAAAGACATGGGGAAGGAAATAAAAAACTTGTGCACACTAAATTCCATGGTTCCCACATCAAACCGGTTGTTTTTTCTCACCTGTTACCTGCGTTTCATATCATCTGTAAGACAACACCCCCTACATCTTTATTGCTTAAGATATAAAAAGCACTACCCAAATTATAGATTAAATAAGACCAACCTTCCTTAAAACACAGAGGATGTTTTCTTTAAGAACGAGAAAATTAACCCAGAGTTGTGTTGCAAATCATCAGCTTAATTCTGTTTTGATTCACAGTGAGGTCACTCCCCCTACGTTGACCTGTTACCCAGAGTACTTATCCCTAAGATCCTACATTATAAGCAAACACTGCCCTCTTGTGCACTGCAACATCCAGGAGACAAAGTTCCACTTCGGGGGTTGTAGACACCACAAAAAAAATTTTTATACTGCTTGCCTTTCTTCATGCATAGGCCCTTAATTTAAAAAAAAAAAAAAAGCGGCTTTCATTTTAAAATGTCAATAAAAATACTTTGTGTTGTCAGACGAGTATCTAGCACCAGCGAAATTACAGTGACTAAAAAATAAAGACACTGTTTCAATTTCATTTACGGAAATAAAGTTTATTTGAAATTTTAATACAAAGCAGTGTCAGCAATTCACAAGCACCATGAACCCAAAGAGTCTAATAGGTTTTAGAACACATTCCCACTAGTGCTAGTTGAAGTCCCTTAACCCATGAGTACTTCCCTAACATCAACCACTACATCAAGGTTTGTGCATAGGAATTACACTACACAAGAGTTGTACGTTAATTTTATCTTTTTTCCAGCAGAACAGGGTTCATTATGTTACTCCCACTTCAAGCCAGCAGCCAAAGATCTCAAGACTCTCCAGTGACTTCTGACTAGAATGATATCCACTAAACACAAGGCACTCTTTCCTCCAGAGGTTTCCCTTCATTCAACATCTGCACTCAACAGCAAGTCATCCACATATACATCTACAAGTATAAAACTCTATTTGCTCACTCACCTAGAACAGAAAAAAAGAGAACTGTCACATCTTCACAAAGCTCTCAACAAACAAAAGCTCACATCAACAGAAGTGTGTTTTTATTGCAGTAATGCAAAGGTAACCCCGAGTTCACAAATCCTCTTGAAAGCTTACAACAAACTCGGCAAAACAATTCATCTGTGATAAAAGGTGGGGTTTTTTTGTGATATGTTAATCTTACAAATAATCTGCATCTGACTGAATTTAAATGCAGGTAGCAAGACCACATTGCCCTTGATCTCCCAAGCCTGTTTTCATTGCACTCATTTGCATCAGCAAGACATGCTTTTGCTATGCTCATTTCCCCCTCTCCAAGCTCTAGTGTAAGTTCAAAAGTTTTGGCCCCTCCAATGTATCAGGTATGAATTAATACCCTTCCTTAGCTGAATACAGCAGCAAAGTGGAAACAGACACTCGCAAAGCAGTTTTCTTTGAAAGGAACTGCAGGGACAAATGGTGACAATGAAGCTCTAGTTATAAAGTAAAAAGGTCAAAGGTTCAGACAGGCATAAGGATTACAAAACTACAAGTTCGTCAGAGTTCCCCACAGCCCAAGTTTAAACAACCAAGGTCAAGCAGTAGCTTTCCAGTTAAAACCCTGTAAGGATACTCTGTCCTTTGAACTTCATAGGGGAAAAAAAAAAAAAAGACTATTTTCTGATTTAGAAGTTCTTTTGAGGACCCATCTTGAAATCAAATAGATAAAGGGCATCTGACAACCGCTCACCTAAAGCAAACACTCAGCATCCCTTTCTGTGTGTGGGAAGTTGGGATGAGGTAATCATGTTCTCCTGTATTAGTGTGCTGACCCTTTGTAGGGCATGAAATTAACCATCAGCAAGGAAAAAATCTGCTACTGCTTAAACTACTTTGCTACACAAAGTGGTCTTAAAATGAAATATGGGGATTGAATTTCGTCTGGCAGATTAACTTGTCTAACCTCTTTGCAGGCATCCCTTCCTGCTGAACTCATTTGAGAAACTATTCCAGACCCTACCGGGTGCACAGGTCTGTGACAAACAAATGTAAAAGCAACTCTTATTTTATTTCAATGACATTAACATCAGCTTTATGGAAGATCAGGAGCTGAACATCAACAAAGAGCAGAAGCTTAAAAAACCCCATAGTGCTCTGATATAAACTACTCCATCTTAGTGTGAAATTTTACCAAAAATACCACCCTAAATCTCTTCAGCAACAAAAGAATAAAGAATGACAAATACATCAGTCCTGCATCTTGCAGTCATTCCTTCAGTGCACAAACCAAGTGTAAGGCTGATGTGAGTGCTTCTTACTGCTTGGGACAAGCTACAAATTTGGCCCTTAAGGTTCAGTTACTCAGGTTTGTTTGCTCTCCTCAGCAAGTCAGACACAAATGGCTGTTAATGCTGAGTTTGTTGCATTGTTTGAGACAAGATTCTGCTAAAGCACAGGGAAAGTCTGAAATTTTATTTTAAAATAAATAGTTCTGTTCTTATTGTTTGAAAGAGTAAGACAGAAATAGATAGCACAGTCCGAGCCATACAGCTACCCACAATAACTTAATGCCTTCCTGCCACAGACACACAAGAGCCTTAGAAGAATATAAACCAGTATGGTTTGAATACAAGTGAAAGGCATGATGAAGTACACTAAGTGACTGTTATTTATTCCATTCCAACCTTGACTATCACCTTCCAGCTAAAACTTAAGCAAAACATCTTGGGTGAAACTGTCTGTAACATTTCCAATTCCCAGCATGCAGGTAAAAAAAAAACCAAAAAACAAAAAACCAACCCAAAACAAAACACTTCTGATTTAACATTTGATATGTTTTGTTTTCAAGGACAAGCTTTGCAAGAAAAATGTAGCCACACAGAATGAAATATGACTTCCATTTTTCATTCCATTTGGTTAGTGCTCAAATATTCTGCATTCATTTAATCCCAAGGTATTGTGTCTGAACAAGCATCTTGTGAGTGACTGTGAGAAGTATTCACAAGGTCAAGCACTACCTGGCACAGCATGACAGAAATGGAATACTAGATTTCGACATGAAAAAATCCACTTCAGGAATTAGCTATATACAGAAGCATGTTAAAGAGTGGTAAATAGTAACATTTAATCTGTGAACAGATTTATCAGCTTTGTACAGCAAAGGAACTAACCCTTAGAGCACTCTCGGAGCACAGAAAAGATGACAAGTTACAAGAGAGAGATAACCTGGGACACCAGTGGTGAAAATGGCACTTTAGAAGAGAAGAGCCAGAAAGTGACTCCTCAGAAGGAAACCCTTGAGATCCTCACCCTATGGGAGACCTGAGTGAACAATGCTGGTGCTACCAAGCCACAGGAGACAGTGTTTCCATGGTCTGGGATCACTCAAGGGGAAGCCAACTAGTTTATCCCACCTTCAGTGAAAAAAGCAAGCTGTAAACAGTAAGAAGATGCATTAAAATTTTCACAGATTCTCCTGCAAACCCTGCATGCACATGACTAACACAAAGTTCTGAAGCAGCTCTCTCACCTCTGTTGTCATTTCACCTTCCAAATCCTCACATCCAGCTCCCTTGCCCACAGGCATCCTACTTCCAGTTTTCCTGCAGATCAACCTCCACCTACAGCTACCCCAGGATTTGAGTTCAGAACAGTGATATTTAAAGAGATCTGGGAAATCTGAGGTGCAGAATAAACACAGGAAGATAGAGTACTTTGCACTTATGTCTTACTGAAAAACCATATATAGAAAAAACATTTAGTAACAGATGAAATCACAGATTCCATCAAAAAGAAAAGGGTAGTGGCATTCCTGGTTGCAGAGAAAATGTTTGGAATGGTGAACCCTTAATGCCTAGTGACAAGGAAGTAGATGAAAACAGTCTAAGCTTTTCAAGTATCATTATCTGGAAGGACTCACTTTCCATTCCAGAAGTGGTGAAAAAGCCAGCATTATTGAAATACACATGAATACCAAAGAATGCATCCTGTTACACAAGACATGCTACACTTCAGTTTGAGTTTCACCAAACCATACCAAAACCTGTAAGCACCTAAATAGTCCCACAGGCACAGATCAGGTTTTATCAAGGTTTCACCTTTCAAATCTGTTAATAAAAAAAACAAAAAAAAATCCACTATCAAGATGCATCTATGTTATCAAGCAGAAAACTGAAGTTCCTAATTCTTTAAGCTATTAACAATACTGCATTTTCTCTACAACCCTTTTTTAACACACAGAATTGCAGTAAGTCACACTAATCAACTGTTTTACTTCAGTAAGATACATAACCTGGTATAACTGGAACTAGGCGAGTTTGATGTGCTTTTGTGTCTGAACTACCATCTGTAAAGAATTATTTTTGCTGGGAAGAAAACTCTATCATCATCTCATTCCATCCATGCCTTCCTTCTCTCTGCATGGCCTATCAATAAGCAAATCTGAATATCTTATTCAGCTGATGTGGACAGCTGTGACTAAATACTTTGAAGATCTTCATAAAAGTAACGAAAAGCAATGAGAAGTCTGTGTATCAAACAAGCACCCCAAATAAGTGTTAAAGTTATTGAAAAACAAAACTGGTTAAAACTGATTTCTAAGTTTTCCCATGTCCCCTCCATGAGAAAGTTTACACCATTCAGATTAGTTGCTTCTGGCAGAAAGGAATGTCTGACCACAAGCAACTCTTCAGTACATCCAAGAAACATTTGCCAAAGTAAACTTTGCTCTTCAGAAGATAATCAGGCGCTTACAATTACTGAAGAATGATAAGGGATTGTCAAGTACAAGAGATGACTCCAAGACCATGGAGTCTGGAATTAAGCACAGAGCCACTCCTTCCTTGAGGCTGTGGAGCACACATTGATACAGAGCATTTTACGGCTGATGAAATCGACAAGTGAGTAAATATCTATTATCCTACCCACAAGAAGCACAAACAATACAGCGCAGTTACCGCTAACACAACTTACAAATAACACAACTGTTTAAAACCGGGTTAAATTCATACATCATGACAAGTAACTCAGCCTGAACATCAGTCTAGTGGAGAAGAAACATTGTCCTACAAAACAACCACCAAGTGGTCACTAAAGGGACGCTGGCTGAGGAAGCACAGAGGAACTGAACTCGCAGGCTGATCCCCGCAGTTGCATCAACCTGTGACTACTTTAAACTCCTGCAGCCTCCATCATATCATTAACCAAGCACCGACCACCTCTTAACGCATTTTAGAAGAGATGGAAGGGGAGATAGAACAAGGTGAACTAATTTAAAATTAGTCCAAATGCAAACCAAATTAACCGTCTAATATCACCTTGAAGACTAAAATGAAGTGTTACCAAAATCCACGAAATTATTTCTAAGCCTAAAATTACCATGTTACAACTACCTAGTCCTCCAAGACAACATGGGCATGTCCAGCAACTATATCACAGCTCTCAACTCCGGGTAACATCAAACTCTGACAGCTTTAACAGGCAAGAAAATAGATATTTATAGGGTCGTTTGATGCCATTAAAAAGGCCTCCATATACAATAATTTTTTTTTTCCAATAAGTGTAAGAAACCTGAGCACACCTGACTATCCAAACAGCATCCCAACAACTCACATATACAAACTGCTTTTCTATAAGCACTGGTTTTATATCTGAAGAGCAACTATGAGCAAGCGTAGCAAAGTCATAGGTCCGTGAAAAACCCGACGATCCCCGTCCCCTCGGTTTGGGCATACCCAGAGACCCCGACTCTCAGCGGTCCCGCTCCCACCACGGACACGGGCGGGCGCAGCCCCGCGGGGCGCGGACCCCAGCGAGGGCTGGAGCACCCCAGGAGGGGCGACAGCCACCGGGACGGGCAGGGGAGGCCACCCCTGCGCCCCCCTTACCGCCGATGATGGTGCGGATGAGGGAGGCGTGCCCCGGGCAGTCGACCAGCGTGAACTGGAGCTCGCCGGGCCCTGGGCCCAGCTGCGGCGGCAGCGCGGTGCGCAGGCAGGAGAAGCCCAGGTCCAGCGTGATGCCCCGCGCACGGCTCTGCGGCGCCCGGTCGAAGGCGGCGGTAGAGCCAGTGGTGCTGAGCGCCCGCGCCAGGGCCGTCTTGCCGCTGTCGATGTGACCCAGCACTCCCACGTTCACGTTCAGGACGCGGGCAGCCATGGCTGCGCTGCGCTCCCCCGGTCCGTCCCCACAGCGCCCCTGCGGCAACGCGGGCCTCGCCGCCGCCGTTCCGCCCGCCGGGGGCCCGTGCGCAGGGTGACCCGTGAGGGCGCGGGCTGGGCAGAGCCAGCGCCGGGCTGCCCGGAGACAGCGCGGTTCGTCCGCTCCGCGGCCGGGGGTGAGAACCAGCGGCCCGGCACACACCCCAGCCCACCTCTGTGCCCTACGCTGCCCCTACCAGGCACCCCCCGCAAGGAGCGGAAAGTTCAGCAGGTTACTTCGATGGCCACATGCCCATCAGCTGGGCCCCCTCCCCGGGGTGTGCCCGGCCTGAGGGAGCGCTGGGAGCCAGCAGCCCTGGGAAGGGGGCACTGTAACTGCCCTGAGCATCCGCACCTTCGCTCGCATCTCGCCCACGGGCTAATTAGACATTGCTGGGCTTCTTGAACCCACTCACTGTCACATCACCCTCTCCATTCTGCCCCCAAGCAAACCCCGGTGCTGCAACTGTGGTGACCAGGTTTGATTTCAAAGTCGCATGGACATTGCAAACCCACGTGAAAAAGCAGGTCACGTTTGGATCATTCACTCTCCTTACACTTAATAAATTTTAGGCTTGCATAATTCATGTTCCTGTAAAAGGATATTTAAGTAAGATGCTGCTTTAAAAATTATATCCTTAATGAATTAAGAATCCAAGATTATTAACAGTGATGAACAGCTCTGCTGTAAACCACCACTACCACCACCGAAACAGATAACAACAGGTAGATGAACATTGAAGAGGTCTGAGGGCATTTCAGAGGCTAAGGGCAGGATTCCTTCACTGATTTAAGTCACTTGGCTTTACTGATAATCCAGGGAGCACAAGGGGTGCTCAACAGGATAAAGCTTAACACGTGTGTTCGGCATTTCAATAGTGACTAAGGAGTCCAAAGTACCTCTGCAAATGGTATCGGCTCTTTACAAGCCAAGAAACCAAGACTGTGTCATGGACTTCCCACAGGTGTCAAAGTAGACTGTATTTGTTCTGTAGTCTACTTTTTTTTCCCTCGAGAGCAGTGCAGTTGCTTTTCTGCTCACTCTGTGCAGAAATACATATTGCTCATAGTAATAACATTCACATCTGAATAACTAATGAATGAGCCAGGAGTGTAAAATTACTTGCCTAAGGCTACTGTCAACATCATGGATTTGGTTTTTAGGCTTTGACTGCAAACTCCAGGTTTGTTCTTACAAAGAAATCTGCTTTATATACCAACACTTTCAGTTTGGTTTAAAGCTGGATGTGAATTTCTCCTCCTTCCCAAACACATGGGTGTCAAGATGACAGAATCAAATGACTCAATGAAAAGGAAGCGGGGGGGACGGGACCGGCATTTCTTCCTAGCACTCAGTGCTATTTGAGAGACAACTGCCTCCCTAAAGGAAAGAACTCACAAGGAATACTGAGCTAGCCTGGCTAATCAGCTTCTTGAAAAGAATAGTTCAGCCTGATGGAAGCTCTGTCATGGGAGCCAAATTAAGCATAATGTCATTTTTCAGACCAAGTTCCCAGGCTTTGAATAGTTTCCTGTTAAATCATAAGACTAATTTACACTTCCTTGTTCTGAATCTGTTACAACAATATGCACTTGCAAAGGGAAGGGAAGGTTTACATCCATTCCCATAAGGCCCTAAACGATTAGAATCCACACAGATATCCCTGTATCCTATAACCTACCTTTTACTTCTTTTCTTCCAGCATTATTACATAAATCAGAAGGAACAGGTGGGAAAAGGTCTGATTCTCAACCAGAAAAGGTATTATCCAGAAGTCGTCCCAAAACATCTAAAATAATAGCTATTTTTCAACAAGTCTTGGCAAAGTAGAAAAATCTAAAAGTTTCTACAACTCTCGAGAAAACTGGCAATGAGGTCAAGGAGGTCCCATTTCAATACTCACAGTGTAAGAGGTCACAGCAGGGCTCAGGTGAGATCCATTTTGATCTGCCAGCTTAACAAAGAGATGCATTTTGCTCGGCCAGAATTTAGAGGGATACTGGATAGAACTTCTGGGATGAAAAAAATATAATTCTTTCTGTTAAGGATGGCGGAGGAAGGAAGAAAAAATCCGCAGGAAAATGGATTTCATTCCACTCCTCACATAACAATAGTGGCCCTTCTTTTACTCCTGAGTGAGTGACCTGCAAGAAGGAGGAGTATCAGGTAAAAATGGGGGTTTGGTTTACTCCCTTTAGACACAGAAAAGATTTGCAACTTTGTAGATAGGGAAGCAGTGGCTCTTCTGTAGAGGGAAGGAAAAAAACTCAATGCCTGCAGCTTTGTTGTTACCACTGAGACAATACCTCTGTCTCCAGGGTTTTACAGCCTGTGGATCTGATTTTGCCACACATCACTTGAGGAAATATTAGAGTGCACATAGTACCTGTGAAATTAATAACTTAAATCACCAATATAAAAGAAGAAATCTGGTAAAGACAGACATAAGCAATTTTATTCAGCATTTAGAAACGTCAAGTCTGTTAGCTTACAAAGTTTTAGAATTAATTACAGATTTGGAAATTAGGATGTGGCATTCAGTAGGACACGTCACTCCTCTTGCTTTGAAGAGTAGAAAAAAAATCAGGTTATTTTGCAGGGAACAAAACAAGACATGACCACTACCCCCACCACTCCCCATCCCTATACGAAGGTCTTGGTATTACTAAGAGGGAGAGGGAAACCTGGCAAAATGAGAGAATCCCAACTTCTTCAGATTTTTCTATATCCCTCACAAAATTTGTAGCATTTAGCTATTTTCCTCTAAATACACTATTCCCCATCCCAGTTGTTCTCTCCTGTATGGAATTTCTTCCTTAAAAACATGTTCACTTTAATTGCTAAAGTTTATGGACTCATGAGAGAAAGGGCAGGAAGTCAGACTTTTGGGATAGGATAAAAATGTAAAGGTCATTCACACACTCACACACACGTACTCTCTCTCACTCCAAAAATAATACACTATTTGACAGTTTCAGGATTCTGTATGTCCCATTGAAATTTGAAAGCCTATGTGAAACTAGGCCACGTCCTGTAACCTCAAACATTTAGTCTAGGAAAACAGCTCTCAAGTCTCCAGCTCCCACGTCGGGTATCGCATGACGTCTGTGCCAAATAGGAGACCTCAAACCAGGGGGCAAAAGAAACGTTGGTAAAATGAGTTGATTAAAGCTCGGGAATAACAGTTCACACTGTTAGTGACAGGTATTATTTTTTCTGGTTAGCTAGATAGTGAAATATTAAATTATACTCAAAGCATCCATAGAATAAGCTGAGCAGAATGGTCACACAACCTACTTATGTTCCATCTGGTGGCCTCAACAAAGGAGAAAGAAGACTCATGCTTTGCAGTTGAATTATTTTATCCTTTCTCTCTAATATGTTAACTATTCAAAAAAATCACAAAAGTCATGTAAAAGTTGAGGTTTGATTTTTCCTCATACTGACGCATCACAACGCAAGACATCAGCTCTAAAAGATGATTTACAATATGGAAGTTCACTTCTAAACTTCCCAGTAGTTCCACTTGTACTCTGCTCTTCCTGGGGAGAAAACAATTAATCTTGTGTGGTCTAAATATTATTGTTTGTTTTTCCTCATCTGAATGTCCTCTTTTGCCCCTCCTTAACTGCAACTTCAGGATAACGCTCAAAGAACATATGGAATGAGTAAAAACAATCAATACAATGAGCAATGCCAAACCTGGTTAAGTAATACCTGTGAGCAAATAAGAGGGAGAAGCCAGCCTCGCATGTGTCCAGCAAACTATTTTTTACTTTTATTTCCATTGAGGTATCCTCTTCTACTACAAACACAAACCCAAATAATTTTAATCACGTTTTCTGCAGGTCAATATTAAAATTGTACCTTCATTGTGGCAGCAGATTTTATTTACTGAACAGCAATAGTCCCTAGCAGACAAAAGTTTTAGGCTCTAAATTCTGAGTTTGAGATATCTTAGTGCTGTAGACAAACAATTAACACTCTGTTTCTTACTCACTTTAAGCAGGAAAAAAATCCTAATTAATATCTCTAAAGTTAAAGAACCTTATGTAGCATATCCGAATTTTACAGACATAGAATATTTCTATCCTTCCTCCAAGTTACAGGGAAGATAACCAGCAATTCTCTATTCTTACCATCTACATTCCTGTATATTGAATTTCACCAAAAATAAATAAGCAAATATTATTAAATAGACTTTGAAATGCCATAATCTCAAAAACAGGTCTTGTTGCAACATCAAACAAGATAACATGGACCATATGGACAGGTTTCAGTCTAAGTTAACAAATTATTATGTGTTTCACCCTTTTGAAAAGGAGGGTCATACCTAGCCTGAACCCCTTGATAGCAACTTCACTGCCTTCAGAGCTATTACCAGACTTGCTAATTATTCTTCCAGAACTGTCAGAAACTTGAACTCTGACCAGAGTTACCCACAGCACTTGCAGCAATTTAATGCACTGAAGAAATCAAAGTTGCATATTTCCTCTTTTACAAAGGAAAAAGTCTGCAGCTCAGTACCTATTTGGCACTTATATTCTGTGACTAATATGACCCTGAGAGGATGTACAGAGTCCACTGGCATACACGCTGTTCTAATTACTTAAAGAATAGCTCATATTTGTTAGTTAAAAATTCTTAGCTGAACAGTTGTATAGCAGGATACCCTTACAAAGGTGTTGAACCACATATGTGTGCAATTATATTGTAATCACAATTTTAAACTAGAGTATGTAAACATAAACTGACAGAACAAGTAACAGAAAAAGAAAGCAACAATAAGCAAAAGCTTTTCTTTGCCAAATTACATTTATAACAAAACTAGTGGAAGCTCTTGAACAAAGAGGGAATGAATAGCAAGTATATGGTTCACTGAGCTTTTGCAAATTGAAACATAACTCCCATCCTCCCTAAAACTGCTCTCCGAGCTTGTGCTGTCACAGGACTGTTTTTGCAATTCCCCTGGCAGTGCACAGGAAAGCAAAGATGGCACCAGACATCAGTCCTGCCTCATACCACATTAATCCACTGGCTTTAAACATTGCAAACAGAGCCATGGTTTTATAATCACAGAAAACTCCATATATCCATGGGAAGAGTCCCCTGTCTTTTTTGTGGGAGAGATCACAATATCTACAAAGAGATCTCACTGGAACTGCAGGTTCCCAGATCCCATCTAAAATTTCACTGTGAGTGATCTCCACATGAAGCTTTTCAACCCCTCACGGAAGGCACAGCAGAATTACCACCAAACCACAGTCAGGAGCTGTAACAGCCTAGGAAGCTGTAGCAGCAGAGACCTCATAAAACATGGATGATTCTGCAAGGCCATGAAACGACCTGCTGAAAAGCTGGAGTGTTTTTACCCATTTCAATTGGTTGAAGCTCATAAGGAATACGTGCTGTAGGTGCAGCACATGTCACAGCCTCAAATGGTTACAGGAGGGCTTATCAAGATGAGGAATAGAATTAATCTGCAGTTTCACTGAACACTAAAAACTAGTGAGCAACACTGAGCAGATGAGACCACCCTTACTTTCCTCGTGGAGTTGGACTAGATGGTCTCCAGTGGTCCCTTCCGACCTTAAAAACTCAGTGAATCTTTGACGATGTAATGGATGACTAAGTGATAAATGTTGACTCTTCGTCATGATAAAATATAGTTAACGTGATAAAATACAGTTAAGTGGAAACAAGATTGTAGTAAAATTATAATCTCGAGATAATTGTGATATATTGGAAAATGTAGTCAAAAATATATAGCTATAAACGTCTTTTGAGCTGATGACTTACAGTGCAAAGGAATTTCAAGGGAAGCAAGAGAAGATAAGACCAATTCACAACTCTCTCGAATATATCTGGACAATGTCAGACAGGCTAAGAGGCGACATTCTGGCGAAAAGGGGGGCAGAGACCAGGGGTTGTTTGAAATGTAAATTTTCTTCTGAGCTTAATGAATATGTAACAGTTAAAAGTATTTAACCCATTGTAAAATGAACGAAAGTGTGCCTCGGGCAGATATGCTATGCACCCAGCGCTGCTTTTGCCTTTGTTCTACTAATAAATGTTCAATATTATTTTACTAAAATTTTTGTTCATGGACCCGTTTTTAACAACGAAGCTTTAGAAAACACTCTTGGAAAGCCTCAGCTTATTTTTGTGAGCTGAAGCCAGCTGAGATTTTGATAAGGCTCAGGGTTCCTGGCGCGCTGTCAGCGGCTGTGGGCGGGCAAGCGGCAAGAGAGCGAGCCAGGGCCACCCAGGACTCCGGCAGCGGGGACAGACGCTGGCTCCAGCGCCAAATCGGATAGCAGGAAGGCAGAAAGTGCCTATGGTGCTGCAGGGCCAAGAAACCTGCGAGCAAGAACGAGCTGGCTCCCCCTCCAGGAGGGCTCCGCTCGCCTCTCCCCAGGCTGACCCTGCCGAGTCAGAGAATCGTAGAAACACTTAGGTTGGAAGAGACCTCCGAGATCACGGAGTCCAGCCCATGACGGGTCCCCACTTTCTGCAACAGACGCTGGCACCGAGTGCCGCGTCCTGTGTTTCCCTGAGCACCTCCAGGGACAGTGACTCCGCCACCCCCCTCCTTCCCGGCCCGACTCCTCCGCAGCGCCCGCGCCCGCCCGGACCCTCCGCGCGCGCCGCATGCGGAAACGGGCGGGCGGACCCTAAAAACCTGCGCCCCTATGACTGACGGACAGGCCCCGCGCCCAATGAGCGCCGAGAGCGCCGTCACGGGGGCCAATGGTGGGTTGGGGGCGGGGCGCAGCGGCGCGCGCCGGGAGCCCCGGTAACGCGCGGGCCGCGTGCGAGGAGCGCGGGGCGGGCGGCCCGGAGCTGCCCCTGGCCCTGTCCCGCCATGAAGATCGAGGAGGTGAAGAGCACCTCGAAGACACAGCGCATCGCTGCCCACAGCCATGTCAAGGGGCTGGGGCTGGACGAGAGCGGCGCCGCCAAGCCGGCGGGGGCCGGGCTCGTGGGGCAGGAGAATGCGCGGGAGGTGAGCGCGGGGCCGGGCCGGGCCGGGGCGGCTCACAAGTCCCGACAGAGTCGTGTCTGGGCTCCTCCGTGTCGCTGCTGCGCTGTGAGACGCGATGGGGGTGATCCGGGTTGTACTTGCTTCGCTCCTGCTTCGCGCAGGGACGGTGACAGTCTCCCGGGTGTCGGACGTAGAAACTGGGGTGTTACAGGCAACGGAGCCGACCAAAAATCAATAGATTTGATGCAAAGAGGGATTGGAGCATCCGTTTCAATGCAGTGACCGGTAAAACCATCGTGGAATAACAGAATGACTTGTTTGCAAGCTACCTTAAAAATCATCTCATTCCAGACCCCTGCCTTCCACAGGGACACCTTCCACTGGACCAGGTTTTTCAGAGCCCCATCCAACCTGGCCGTGAAAGATCTGTAGAGGATCTGCGGCTCAGGCAGCGAAGATAAATTTCCTGCTTTACGTTCAAATGTCTCTCTATGTGTGGGACTGCGAGAGGGAAAAGGAGCCGGAGCTCACAGATTGAGTTTTGTTGTCTGTGGTTTTTAATGTCTGTTTCAGATAAAGTGATTGTAGAAAGTACATTTTTCTGATCTTTCCTGCTTTTTGTGTTCATGAAATTGAAATCTTTACTCTTTGTAAAACCTGTTATTTCTAAACACTTTAAGTAATGTTGGAACAAAAGATACTATAGCAATACTTGTGTTAACAGTAGAAATACTTATTTAACTTACAGGCATGTGGGGTTATAGTGGAGCTAATCAAAAGCAAAAAGATGGCTGGCAGAGCAGTGCTGTTGGCAGGACCTCCTGGAACTGGCAAGGTATTATTTTTCTATTTTGTTATGAAATAAAGTATTTCAAAATCTATTTTAACTTGTTGTCAAAACTGTTTTAGGGTAGTGGTTACAAAATGTTTTCATATACCAGATTTTTTCAATCAATGTATTGATAAATTTTCTTGCTTTATCTTTTTACTTTTGCCGTGTCATTGACACTGGCAGTACCCAGTGGTGTGTTCAGCATCCTTCATGTGAAACCACCTCTTGTGGTACTAAACACAGTGGTAACATGGGTTCTGAAAAGGCTTTAGAAGTTACTTTTATGTTAAAAGCCAGAGTAGTTTTTGTTTGGTTAACCTTTTTTCCCCCATACTATTTAAGTCTTTATGCATTTGTATCAGATGTCAAATTCAAATGCCCAGTATTGTGTCTTCAAGGTTTTTTAAAAGTCTTTGGCCAAGGTCACCTGTGTTGGAGGAGGGTTGTTATATGTGAAAAATATATGTCAGACAGAATAGTCTTATCATTAAATTGATAGTTGATGTATAGAAGGTGATATAATGAGGAAAGTTAACTATGTGCAAAAAGAATCCTTTCTTAATTCTCTTCAAAATTTATGTCTGGGTTTTGTATTTGTTATTTTGTTCTTTTTTTTTTTTCCTTTCAAAGACTGCTTTGGCTTTAGCTATTGCTCAGGAACTGGGAAGCAAAGTTCCCTTTTGTCCTATGGTTGGAAGTGAGGTGTATTCCACTGAGATCAAGAAAACAGAAGTTCTAATGGAAAACTTCCGACGTGCAATTGGTAAGTTTCAGGAAAAGAAGAATTAAGTATTTGCATGATACTTACTTTGCTTTTTCCCAGTCATCTAAAAAGGAAAAACTTTTCAGTGGTCATGACATTCTCAGATTTTTGTATGCTTATTTTCTTCAGTGCTGATCCTAATTTAGTGAATCTCTTTCACACTTAGTGGAGTCAGGTTTTCTGTTTACAAACTGTAATTTAATTATTGCATTTTGGTTTATGCTTCACCAAATTCTTCTCTCATCCTCCACATTCACATCTCTGTTTAGCCTGTGACTGAATAAAGCTGAAAGAAAAAATAATGTTTAGCTTCTCATGTTGGCAGAAATACTTGTAGACAGAAAAACGCTCCTCCTGTTTTTTGTTTCAGTGATTTCACCCTACTAAAGAGTTTTAATCTGGGGCTCTCAAATGGCAGCATTAGCCTGACTTACAGTTCCAGCAAGCACAGAGAAACTTCCATGCCAACTAAATAAACACTTTAACTTAATATCTTCCTCAATTCTACAGCACATTTACAAGTTTGATGTAAATTGGCTTAATTTGCAGTACAGCCTCAGTGACTATCTAAAATCTCTTATAAGATTGCTGCTGACAGCTAACAAATGCAGATAGAAGTGGCTGTTTTTTGTGTGAGGATCGGCTAGAGAGAGCCCAGTTGATTTTAGTCCTGAACGTATTAACAGCTAATTTTCCTTTTTCAGTAGCATGTTTCCTCTTGGACTTCATCTGGCAGCAGCAGGGTGAATAAGTCTCTGAGTTCTTCAGTGAAACAAAAGTATTCTATTGACTTTTTTAAGAAAGCAACTTTCAGTAGTCTCTGGTCTTCTGGTTACCACGAAACTGGCAGGGCCTGGGGGAGGGAAGCCTCATAGTCTGCAAAATTTCCTTGATGTGACGAAGTTCCCTGTCAGAGATTTGGAAACTTAAACCGACAGATGAAACTTATGCCATCCATGTTGTCAGTTATGGAGATAGCAGAGGTTTAACAGCCACCTGCATTGTTAGTTCCCTGCATTCCCTGAATGTCAATAGGGAGACATTTCTAGACTACTACTACTGTTAATGAAAGATGGAACTTCTTTTATTTCTTTCTGTTGAATTCCATGTCACATTTTCATAACACGGCCTTTATTGAATATTTTTATGGGTGTAAAAAAAAATTACCTGAAATATTCTAAAGGACTAGCAACCACCATTTCTTGTAATGAAACACTTTCCAGTTGGGTTTTAATCTCATGTAGGTTTTACCTACTTGGTAAAGAAATACTTTACAAGGGTGCATTTTGAAGAAAAATTATTCTGTGCAGTGTAGTTGGTTCTGGGTGCAAGGGAAGCTTCAGCTCATATGTCCATCAGTACTTAAAGTATTCATTTAGGTTTTATTGAGTTTTGTTTGTATGTCTCCTTGGTAGCAGATTCTGTGTACATCATCATTGCTCATACGCATTTTACTTCAAGGGGTTTAGCCACCTGAATTTTTAAAAATTATCAGAGATGTTAACATCAATTTTTTAACTTAATGGTTGGGGTTTTTTCTTGGAAACTACAGAATCTGACTGGTTTGGACCCATCACTTTATAAGAAAGTAGGAGTTACTCTGAGTTTACAGAATTTTTATTGTTGAGAGTCTTAAAAACAGACTTGACATAGTCTCATGTCCAAGTAGTATTTGGGATGCAGTAGAGAGGTTATAATATGTAAGAAACATAAAAGTACAGAGTGGGAAATGAGAAGATGGAATTGTTGTATGGCTTAGAAGAAATTTAACCTGGGATAGATTAATCCAGTATAGAGCTCATTAGCAGCTGGTGAGGATGATGATAGCAGCTAATGTTAAGAGCTTAGTTGCAGTAAAAAATAATTGCTGCAATGATATAACTGTTTCTTGTGTTGCCAAATTGTACCTGCCAATGAGTCAAGCAAGCACTGCTTAGCTCCATGGAGTGCCGTTGAACCAAAACATGAAATAGCCCACAGTTGCTGCCTTGGATTTGTGTCTGATTTGGAAGTAGGAGATCTCTCTAAAGAACTCTTCTGAGAATGAAGTTTGTAGTTGACATGTGCAGATTCATTTGAAGTCAAATCATAATCAGCAGCAAGTTCAAAGCATCAATTACCTTTATTCAGAATATGTTCATCTGTAAATATTTTCTACAGACACATCTCTAGGAGCACATTAGTCTGGATTAGAGGAAGGCATCTGAAGCAAATCCCTGGGTTTGCCTTTGCTGACTTGGCTTTGACTTGTGTTGTGGAACAGAATGAGCATGTGAACTGGATTTTTTCCAGATGAAACAGAACTGGAAGATTCATGGCATGCTTCAGTAGCATACAAATTCTACCCCAAACACTTAACAGGCTGCCAGGTTTTCAGAGCAGAGTAGAGCTTGTGCTGCAAGTTTAAAAGCAAAATAAAAAGAGCAAGCAAGCCTGGTCCAGTTTGTGGCAATAGCAGTTTCAATGTGCAGGTTCCCATATTGCTTCACACTCCTTGCATATGGGCCATATGATACAGCCTTGTCTAGGTCAGTTTTATAACTCAGAGGTTCATTAATTTCTGTCTGGTGTTTTGGCATACCTGAAAAACGTTTTAAAATTACTGAAATTAACTTCGTACACAACTTTTTATGTTGTCTTAAGAGAAAACAAACATTTCTTACGAAGAATTTGTCGCGTTAGCCGCAGTTATGCCATTTCTCGCATTTCAGATCCTGGTCTGAATTTGGGCCCAGTAGAGTGAGACAGACTCGTATTTGTCAGTTCTTTATAGCCCCTATCAGCAGCTCCAAATTACTGGTGAAGTGTCTGATCTATTTCAAAGCAAAATGAAAAGTTATGGAACAAGGAAAGGTTTAGAAAGTCACAATACCCTCAGACTGAGCAGGATGACTTCCTTGTATCTTGTTACAGCCCATTCATTATTTTTGGTATGGCATGTGTGTCTCATAAAATACTTTATAGAGTTTCTTCAGATGTGGATTCTTTGAACTTCTATGTAGTTAGTACATACATAATGGTAGTGGTGGTGGTGATGATAGTGGGTTTGCTTTGAAACACTCTTGCCTGTAAATCCCTTTGGCTCTATATTTATGAATTTAAAATAACCTAGTTAATTGCGGTAATTGTGACTAGAACAGAAGATAGCCAGATACTCTTGCTTGGCTTTCTGAAAAATAACAAAGTGAGGATGTAATTTTCAGCTATTTTGAAATAGTTTTAAATTTGCCTTGTAGCAGTTTCTGCTAAATTTTATCTAGCTCACCTTTTGCTATTAACTTGAAAAATATTTGAAATTGTACATTAACCCTTTAGTAATTTTATGATATTCTAGCACAATAACTGTTAATCAGTTTGTATTATATTTTTAACTCAGTTGCTAAAATGTAAAGTTTTTGATGAAGTTACTTTTTTTCTTCTATCTTTTTGTTAACTTTGCAGGGCTTTTCTAATGGTCCAAAAATTGTGTAAAACTCATTGTTATATTAAGGTTACTAGATTCAGAAGATGATCTGTGTTTCTGGCTTTAGCATAGGGGAACAAATCAAGCAAATTCCCTCTTTGTAGGAGGGAAGAGAGACAGAGGATCCTAACATTTGCTTCAAGAACTAATAATAAGAAACGAATAATAAGAACTAATAATAACTAAGAAGAAAATAATTTCTAAAAGTTTTATAAACTTCTTAGCACATTAGAACTTGGGCTGAGCTTTCATTCTGATGCACAGGATTAATATTCTCAATATTGAAGAAGAGAACAATAATTCATCTTTCTACCTTTAAAAATAAAACATTACCTTGAAATGTAATGCACCCTAACAATATGTTACATTTTTTTGACAGTAAAGCAGCAGACTCCTAAGTGTATACTGAAACTATTGTAAACAATTGTCTTGCAGGGTTGAGGATTAAAGAGACCAAGGAAGTTTATGAAGGAGAAGTCACAGAACTAACTCCCTGTGAAACTGAGAATCCTATGGGGGGATATGGCAAAACCATCAGCCACGTAATTATAGGACTGAAAACTGCAAAGGGAACCAAACAGTTGAAGGTATGTGCAGTACAGACTCAGAGACTTCCTTAAGTATTTCGGGTTTGCAGCTTCTATTTTACCACTTCTTATTTCCATTTCAAGCTCTTGATCCCCATCTCTGTCAAGTTGGGCTGCCAGGAGGCTACTTTCTTTAGTTAGACTGTCTATCCTGACTGTTTACATGCTTTATGTAGGATATTTAGATACTGGTCTTGTCTCCTACTAATTGAAATAGGAAATAAACCCATCATCACTTGGTTAGCAGCTGCTGTTATTTCTCTGTTTGGCAGCATACACCTGTATACCTTCAGTGAGTTAAAAGTGAGTTTTAGTAAGAAGAGATCCTGATGCAGTTTTGTAGGTCATTAGTACCACAAAAAATGGGCTGAGTTTGCAATCTGAAGTTTGTTCTGTCTCAATCTGTAATATGCTCTGCCCCTGGCTATAAATTAATGTTCATGGAATAAACATACAAGAAAAGCCTTGTTTGGGTTTGTTTTCTTGATTGTCAGGAACCAAATTTTTGAAGATGGCTTGGGAAATATTGCTTGTTTAAATATAAATTGTTCTTTCTGTCACATCTTTTCTTTTTACATGGGTTGTCATGCTTTAGTGAATATTTGATAGAGAACTGGAAATTGAGCTGGTGTGTTGCCAGCTTTCCTTTTGTTTTCTTGTTTCCATTCAATTTCCCTGTCAGACTAGGAGAGAACTAAAAGCTGTCTCTGTTGTTAAGTATCATCTGTCATTTGTTCACTGTGAAAACAAGGAAATGAAGAGCAAAAGTGAATAAATATGTACCAAGAGAAACAAAGGCATCTAATAAATTCCACACCCACTTTCCCTCACAGAGCTCCACAGAGTATAAGGACTCAAGAAATCAAGGAACATAATTCAATGCTACAGCCACATTTTTTGTGGTAGTTTTCCTATAAAGCTAGAGAACTACTGTTTCTTAGGTAGAAATACACTGTTACATTACTCAGAGGTATGTTTTGTAGCTGGTACCATTATGTTTCTGGCACTGTCACTTCCTTTTGGATAGCAGGTTTTTTTGTAAGACAGTAAGTTCTGTGCATCTTTCCAATTTATTCTCTGTCCCTACTCCAAATGTTACAGCTTTATAAAATCCTAGAGGTATTGTCGGGGTGAGTTGCAGTTTAATTTTGTATGGTGGGAGTGAGCTTCAAACTGAATTTCTTTACCTTGATTACCATAACAATATGGAGCTGTTTTGACCAACTGTGCTGTTTGCTTGTCTCCAGCTGGACCCGAGCATTTTTGAAAGCTTGCAGAAGGAGCGAGTGGAAACTGGTGATGTTATTTATATTGAAGCAAACAGTGGAGCTGTCAAGGTATAAGAAAAGTTCTGTACTTTTATGCAAGTGTATGTTTCTTGCAGACCTTTCTCTGCCAGAAGGCTCTCTTGATTTATTAACCTTAACTGATGTGAAATGGTTACATGGAAATTTTAAAAAGAGCCCAGTGCTTTCCTTATCTGGAGAGACAAGTCTCTTTTGCACCCAACGAATGTGGTGATCTGGTTCACAATTAAGGTCATCTGGCAAGGAAGCTATCACTGATGCTGTCTGGATGAGTTTTCTTTTCTGTAAGATCAAGGCAACTCTAAGGGAAGAGGGGAAGAACCAAGCAACTTTAGTCATTTTCAGGCTGACATGTGCAGTGTATTTAATCTTTCTTTTATCGCTCTGGTATTTTCTCCACAAGATATATACATGTAGAAGGGAATACTGCATTAGTTAGCATTTTTTTCATATCTGATTTAGAAAGTAGTGTATAGTGATACTTGCTGTTTAATGGATGAGCATAACATTTTGTATCATATAATAAATCACCCACCTACAAAGGAGGTTCTCCCAGTCTCTGGTTATCTTCTGGATTTGTCCTTTAGCAAGAATTGCATACAGTAAAAGAAGGGGAGAGAGAATGGAATATTCTTGCCACTGAAAATATCAGGTGTTTTTCAATAGAGTTTTTGAGCTTTGATCAGTAGATAGGGTATGCCTGTTGCTAAGCAGGGAGTGGGATGTCTGGATTGTCAGCTGAAGCTTGTCAGAACGGGAATTGTGAACTGTACCTGTTATCGAATTCATGTCACTCAAGGTTTTGGCACTGAAATTAATTCTATACCTGGATCTCTCATTGCTGTTCCTCAGAGGCAAGGCAGGTGTGATATCTATGCTACGGAATTTGACCTTGAAGCTGAAGAGTATGTTCCCTTGCCAAAAGGTGATGTGCACAAGAAAAAGGAAATTATACAGGATGTCACCCTGCATGACTTGGATGTGGCCAATGCTCGACCTCAGGTATCTGACTTTGCAGATAAAGTCTTTACAGAGAAATTATTTGACATAGATGTGATGTTACCAGAATAGTGGAGATGTAGGAAGTTGAGCTAACTCACTCACCCTCAAAGATTCCACTGTAGGAAAAGCAGCAGGTGTTACACCTTGAAGGCCAGTCTGGCTCTCCTCAGGGAGATCATGCTGCAGCTGGCTGGCTCAGGGCCCTGCCGTGGAAGTTAAAGAGGCAGTTGCTTCCTTAGGATTCATGCACCTGGTCATGGAATACTGGTCAGCATAACACTCCTAGCACTACAGAGGACAGTCTGGGAGTTGTAGAACAACTTCCACACAGGTATGTGGGATCCACCACCTTCACAGTTAATGCATAATCTAGACCCTGCTCTCTTTCCCTCCACCACTGTGCCACATCACTTGCAGAAAAAGAGCATTGTGGGCTGTTGCCTTTGACCAGGAAAAAAGATTGCTTTCTCTCCAGAAGGAAAGCTGCCTACAGGTGTGAGGTAGCAGTAGCCAGACCTGCATAATTTCATTTACTGGAAGTTCTGAATGCAGATTAATATATTCTGCTCTGTGCTTATGGTCTCATGGCCATGAAATGGAAACTGCAAGGACTGTGATGAAAGGTGTCTAAGTATTTTTGACTGCTATAGATTCTGTTGATGTTCTTGCTTTCTTCAGAAATGTTTCATAGCCACTTGTTAAACTTCTTTGTGAATTTCAGTAGAGCTCTACATATATTGCAGCAAAAAAACCCAGAAAATAGAATTATTTCTTGCCATGTCTTAAATCCACTCTTGAGGGAATTATATCTGTGTCAAAAACAGAAGTCACTAAGAAGTTTAAAGGCTGGAATTCCTACAGTAAAACAGTACAACTCTTTAACTTACTCAATTTCAAAATAAACCTCCTTATTTACAAAAAAAATATAATTTTCTTGATAAAAATCATGGTATTAAAAAGTCATCAAATTTAGAATAATTCTTCCTGTGTTGACAGGCTGAACACCTACTGTGCATGCAGGCAATCCAAGTCTCTGTGTTCCCTGACAATTTAATTCCTTAAGAGTTCCTCTGTGACAGTTCTTTCAAGAGAGTATGTCTCACTTTGATTTTTTATGCTCTCCAAATGAGCAAGGATGAGGAGTTAACTAGGTGATTATGTTTAGAATACTCCTGTGGTGAGGTGACCTTAACTTTGACAGATTATCAAAGACTGCTGATATAAATTATCAAGTTAACTGTAAGAAACAACTTCTTTAACCAGTTCTGATCTATAAAATTCCGAAGGTATGTGCTTACTACATGACATCATAGCTGATCTGACACTTTCTTTTCCTAGGGAGGACAAGACATCCTTTCTATGATGGGACAGTTGATGAAGCCTAAGAAAACTGAAATTACTGGTATGAAACCTGTGTGGTATTTTGAAATTATATAATCTATGTGTTTTTTAGAAAAGGATTAAAAATAGGGTTACTGTATTTAAATGAGTGCCTACATAATACATATTCATAAATGCTCAGATTTCAAAAAGCAGTGATACAGTTGCTAGAATTGCAATGGCTGGAGACAGTACAAGTTACTGGTTCATGCATGCAGTGGTAAAATGTATACAGTGCTTTGCACCCATCTTCCTGGGGAGAGGTCAGAATGCCAGTGCCCACTCCACAACATTCCTGACACAGTGTGAGGTTCAGGCTTTCAACTGAACAGCAGTAATACACAAATTCTAAAAAATGTTTTAGCAGTCATACTGAATTTTGGTGGAATAGAAAAATGGCACCTCTGTAAGAGCTGTCTAAGGACCTGATGCTCCACGTGCACTGCTGCTCTTCCTACCTACAGGTCTTTGGAGAAAACAGTTTTTACAGACAGATCTGCTCTCCTTTTTGCTTTGAAAGAAATGATGCTTCACTAAGTTACAATCTAAATTTAAATCAAAATCTGTTTCAATACCTAATTGAATGATCGTCTTTTGAAGTATTTTGTCTGTCCCAGAGGTTGCTTTGCTTATTCTAATACCAGATATATTGATGTAACATCTGGCATAGCTTTGAGAGCAGTAGGTTCGCAGAAACTTATATAGCCTTTTTTTTTCTTTTTTGGTTAAACAACTTCTTTGCTGAAATAGAGTAGCAAGATCTCATTCTTTCAGTGGTGTTCTTTTCAGCCGTGCTTGGAAACTTCAGTAAGTTTCATGTTTAAAATGAGGTTTGACTGACTTCTCCACCCCCTACCAAACTCCACAAACCTGCAATAATCAATTTTTCTCATGTGTGAGTATTTCAGTTAGAAATACTTTGTTGCAGAGATGTCTCCCCAACACAGTATGGAATGTCACAAAATTTTAGTGTCACAGATATTTTCCTTGTGACAATAAGGTACCAAACCCTGGAAAAGTTCAAGGAGAATTTTCCTTGCTTCAAGCCTTACTCTCTGACCTGTAGTTCACTAGCAGAACGTCCAACAGTTTCTTTTTGTTCTCAGACAAACTTCGAGGAGAGATAAATAAGGTGGTGAACAAATACATCGATCAAGGCATTGCAGAGCTAGTGCCAGGTGTGCTCTTTGTGGATGAGGTTCACATGCTGGATATTGAGTGTTTCACATACTTGCACCGAGCACTGGAATCTTCTATTTCCCCCATTGTCATCTTTGCCTCCAACCGAGGAAACTGCATTATCAGGTATGATGTCTGAACTTGAATTTTCCGGTTTGCATTGGTCCATAAACCTTGGAATTAGCTCGGTAGAGTTCCAATCTTCATACGCTTTGGGTCTCTGGCACTGACTCCTGTGATAATCCACTGCATGGATTGCAAGCTGCTTTGGTGCTCAAGAACTGCTCATGAGCTTCATGATGGGACAAGCATTTAACACCAGGCTGACTGGAATTCCTCCTTTCCCCTAACACATCTCTCTTCCTCTAACAGCTTCTGAATTGTTTCACTTCCTGGGTGATCTGTGACAGTTACCACTCTCATTGTATGTCTCAATACATCTGTTGGCTGCACATTAGGGACATCAAAAGCACCAGAGCTACAAACCTTTAATAACATTGTTTCCTGCTTCTGGATTATTTTTCTGCTTGCTACCCTAATTCCATCAGACTTCAGCTTCTTGTTTTTACTGGTAAAGTGTGTCACAGTTCAGCCTCTGCCTTTTCCTGCTTTGTTGGTCTGGCTTTTTGTGATTCTTCAGTCTTGCCAACCAACTTGTTTTTCATCTCTGCTTCACTTTGTGCCTTCACTTTAATATTTTGCACCCACAAAATGCATTCTTTGCATGTTCAGTAAAAGTGCTCTCCTGTTTCAGAGTCTTCTGTAAGTTCTACTACTAGTTTGTGGTCCAGGTCTAATTATGTCTAAACAAGCTGTCATTAGCAATGATTGCTGCTCTTTGAATTGATTTAAATCAGCTGCATAACCAGCTTTTCCTTTCCCTCATAGTGACTCATCTGGTATTAATCTTTCACTGTTTACATTGCCTAGATGTGAGAATGATAAGCCCTTCAAAAGTGTTTAAGATGGACGTTATAGCACTCTCTTTGCAAAGATATAAAAAGGCTGTCTTGTAAAAGTAAAGGAAGTAGAGATCTGTCAGCATGGATTCACTGCAGATCTTGTTATGAAAAGCTGTGATTTAAGAAAGGAAATTTTCCACTTAATAGTGGCATCTAATATTGGAGAACCATGGCCAGAGCTGCAGTACCTAAGTGCTAGCACTGAACTTACAAGTTCTTTACCAGCACTTCACTGTTTCTACTGCAATCTGTGTAATTCTCATAAATTAAATCTGGGTATCTTTCAACTTCACAGCAAATTACAGTGGTCTTGGGAAACCAAGAGTAGATGTGTCTGCAGGCTTTGCTATTGGGTGTTGTACATCAAACAAAATGGTTGGGGATCTAGATCCTGCCCTATCCTTCATACAGAGACCTACATTTCTCAGTTTGCTGGATTGCAAGCATGGAATGTAAACTGCTGAAGGGACTGGGAGGACTGGGGAAAGAATGGTTTGCTCAGCAACAGAGGATGTTCTCCAAATGGATGATAATGTATATAATTCCTGCTGATACTGCTAAACAACTTAGTGAGAATGATTTGCTCCTTGCTGGAAGGTACCTTGGAACATTAGAAAAGGCTGTATTGTGAGATACTATGCAAGAAAGAACCTCTCACTATTTTTGAGAGGCATGTTTAAGAGCTCCAGCAACAGTGTTTGTTTACCTGGGGCTGTCTGGAATGACCCTTAGACCAGAATGTTTCCTGTCTATGACCCTGGGGGTGTGCGTCTCCGTGGACACACAACAATTGTAAACTAGTGTAGTCACTTTTTACTGACTTTAGCCAAATCAGTTTACTGAACTCAGAGTAGTGTCTGATTTCTGTCTGTTTGGTTTCTCCCCTAGAGGCACAGAGGATATCGTGTCTCCTCATGGAATACCATTGGACCTGCTGGATCGAGTAATGATTATCCGAACCATGCTCTATACACCCCAAGAAATGAAGCAGGTATACACAGGATTTTAAAGAACTTGCAACAAGTCCCCAAAGTTGTGCATAGCTTCTGCCTGTTCTGTTACTGTAGAGCTGTTTGACTCTGTGGTCATCAGGGCTGGTGCCAGAAAGCTTCCTGCTTGATAGAAGCCTGTTCTCTAGGAGTCAATAGAGTGAGCTGGTTAAAACTTCACACAGCTTCTCTGACTCTCAGCCACTGAGGAGTTGCTAAAGCACATGTGGAGCTGGAAGTAGCACCTCACTTGCAGGAAAGCATGAATTGTTAGCTGAAGCAATCTCTTGCAGAGAGGTGCTTTCCGTAGTTTGAAGATTTCATCAGGTGGTGCTTTTCCAGTTAGTATAAGATGAAGTGTCACATCATGGGGTCTCTAGTCCCAGACCTCAGGCTTTTCCCTCACATAGACATGAGAGGGATTGAGGAATACAACCTCATGTGCTGCATTTTTGCCTTTATGCCTTGTACTGTACCTTTAACCTATTGGGGCTGTCTCCTGAAACGGGGAGAATTTTCATGCTCCTAGTCAAGTTTGGAAATGTAGGCAGAGAAGTGTTGCAGAGCTATCCTTCCAAATGCCTGGGAGTTTTCCTGCGGGGCCATCACAATGTATTGTGTATCGATTAGAATGCTTGGTGCTGATATGATGCATTGTATCAAAGATCCCTCCTCATTAGCGTCTCAATGCTGGGAAGTGGCACAATGCAGAAGACATTAGGGTTTACCATGTCAATTCTTTGTATTATTTAAGAGATAGTGTCAATGGAGGAGAGCGTTGTCACCAGATAATGGTCTCCTGCTGCTGGATATGTGCCAAGGTGACTGGAGGCATTTATCGAACATAAACGTAGAGGCAAAGCTTCAGTTCACTTGGTTTGAGGAGCTTTTCACTGATGCTGTCCTGGACTGTTCTCAGGATGATTTTTTTTGTACTTACAGGACACTTGGAAGCAGTAGAAGCAGCCTAGTGATTTTACAATACAATTAGGTTTAGTCTCTATACAAAACAAATTTTCGTGTGTGAGTTCTACTCAGTCTGGGGGTATTAAAGACTGTCTGGACTTCCCTGTAGTGTAAGTGTATTCTGTGTAGTTAGTGCTGTATTACCGTGCAGGTAAGACACTTTCTGAATGCTGGTGCTCAGAAGAGCTGGGTAAGTGCTGTGATTTCCACCATCCCCAGGGCTGAAGGAAAGGAAGTGTTCACAGTAGCATTTCCTAAAGCTAAAAGTAGAGTCCAGACATTCGGCCCCATAAATCATTTTCCCATAGTCAGATAATGTCATCTTCCCTTAAATTAAGGTTTTTGAATGGCAACTTCTCATGGGAGAAGAGGTGGAGCTATTATACTTAACTTTGGCTTCTAACTAAGTACGGTTGGGGTGGGAGTAAAAACAAGACATCCATAAGTTAGTTCTCTATTTTTGTTCTCATTTGTCTTTCATGTTAGGAAGAACTTTCTGCTGATGATGTTCTGGTGTGAGATTCTTTGCCTTTGCAGTTGATTCCTTTATCAACACAGGATCTGGTCATGTATCTACTGGAAGTTTGTTCATAACCAGTTCAAAGAATTTTTTTGTACGTGTTGATAAAGTGGAAATCCCATTGTGAAGTGCTGCTCTGAGACAAAACAAGTAACCTTAGTGGAACCAGGATAGGGAAAAAATTCACTTTTATACTTATTCTAGCCAGGTGTTGTTGTAATCAGACTTTTTTGCAAATGTGCCTCCTGTTGGATATTAGAGGTTATAACTGAGATGTTTTGTTCCTAATGTATTTTACCTGATAAACACTTGTTTTCCTATTCCATAGTAAATGCATATGTAAGTAGGCTGATGGGTTAATGGCTTGGGCCCAAATCAGTCAGCAATGTTCTACCAGGTTGCTAGATAAAAAGTTATTTTAAAAAACATTGTTAAAGATGTGGTATTCAATACCTTGTTTGTAGCAGAGGAAGAACAAAGTAACAGTGTTGGAATGAAGGACAGGGGATGTCTAGGTGATATACAAGTAAAAGATCTTCAACCTGAAATTGCAATTTGCAGCATCATTGCCAATATTCAGTGCACATATCTTAGCACCAGCTTTCTGCCATTTCAGCCCCTCTCTTACTCTGCTCCCTACCCTGGCTGCCCGAGCGCATTTTTATGGCTTTAATTTAAGCGAGTGCTTCTTGATATCTTGTTTACAAAGCTGCCAAAGTGAAAAATACCTGTATTATATGAGGCTTGCAGTTCCAGAGTTATCTCTGCACTACAACACAACATCATTATCCAGTCTGCCCCTTATCACTCAGCTGGTAATACAGACTACCGAGAGACTTGTGCCACTTTTGTTACAGCTTTATATGCTCAGGCTTATTGGTGATATCTTCCTCTACAACTTTGTAAAGATCTTCAAACTGGTACAAGCCTGAGACTGTTCTTGAAAGATTAGATTCTTCTTAGTGATTTTTTTTTCTTCTTGAAGTAATAGGTGAAAGTAACTTTTTGATTTATTTTACCATCTTCTTGTCAATTGAATAAAAAGTGTGTTGTGAGCTGCTAAGGAAAGGGTGTAGCTTTCTGTAGGGCTTTTTGGAGGGCTCTGCTGTACAGCATCAGTGATACACTGCAGAATTCAGTAACTGGTGTGGCTATCCAGAAGCCTCCAGTTGCCACTAACTTCCCACATACATTTTCAATTTTCTTGTGTAAGTTCTCATATTCTGGCCCTCATTAGTAGGTAGGCTTTGCTAACTGTGCAGAGTTACCATGAAGGGTTAGCAGTCCAGATGTGTTACTGTACTTTCCTTTTGTGATAATAGTTTTTTTAACATTATATTTGCCTGTTGAAAAACTTAGAATTCTACAAATTCTGGTTTAGTGATAAGTTACACGAGCTTAACTCTCCACACTGTCTTACTTCGTAACATGTCTCATGTCTAAGCTGACAGTTTACAGATACTAAGTTAAGTAATTTAGCATGTTAGTTGTTTGGGCATATGCCTTACTTATTCTTCCCAACAGATCACAAAACTTCGTGCTCAGACAGAAGGGATTAATATCAGTGAAGAAGCTCTAAACCACTTAGGGGAAATTGGTACCAAGACAACCTTAAGGTGAGTTGGGCACACTTTTCTATTCAGCATGACTGAGTCTGAATTCACTCACTATAGGATATCTCACTGTTGGGAGGGAGACAAACCTCACCTTTACAATGACATGGTCTGTTAACAATCATTAAAAAATAAGTGGTAATGCTCCTCTTTTCTCCTTTAAAGAATGTATATGCTGGAGTGGTTGTTGACTTTTTCATACTGCTGGTAGAGCTGTGTTTCCTAGCAAATATCCCACTCTTCAGTATCATCAGTTTCCTGGGATGCACTGAATTGCAATTACTCATCTGCCTATGTTTGATCACAGGTATGCTGTGCAGTTGCTGACCCCAGCTAACCTGCTTGCCAAGATTAATGGGAAAGACAGCATTGAGAAAGAGCATATTGAAGAAATAAATGAACTTTTCTATGATGCTAAATCCTCAGCAAAAATCTTGGCTGATCAACAGGAGAAGTACATGAAATGAAAAGCTTATCATGTTAGATGCTTTGAAGTAGCTTTAACCTTTAGCCAGGGCTGGCTTAGTTATTGAATGAGAAATGTTAATGGTTTGTCTCTTTTGGGACTGAAAAATATTTAAATGTTGGACTGCTTTATCAGGTCAGAATTAACTATTGAGTGTTCCTATTTCATTATCAACAGTAAGATGCTCCATGGTGTGTGTGTAACATCTTAGTCTCCCTTTATCAGTATATGTGAAATGAATAGCTCTTGACCCATCAGTTTTGTCTTTAGATTTCGTTACAGAAGAGCTCTAACTGAAGTTGATGCTTAAGAACAGTCTATTTCTTTATGAATCCTGGTTTTAAATAGTTTCCTTTTACAGATGAGAACTTTTTGGTTTTGAATTGAAGTTTGTCTGAAGTGCTTTATAATAAAACATGTCAAGAATATTGGAAATGTGTGTGTGTTCACTCTGGGTGTTCACCTGTCTAGAAGAAACAGTCACAATTGGAATTAACAAAGCCAAGTATGAGTGAAATGGATCTGCAACACAAAAATAGATTGCTACAAAGGCAAAGATAGATTGGGACCTTTTAAAAGTGTTTACTTCTTTGTAGGGTTCGGGTTTTATTTTCTGAAGACTTCCTTGGAGAATGCAGAAATACATAGTAGTTATCTTAGCCCTATTTAAAGCCTTTCCCTCAGAGTAACTTAAATTTTTCTTGGGTTTTCTTAGAGCAGATTCAATAAAAATTGCTTTCCATCATGATTAGCTATTTTTTCCACTATCCCCACTTTCTTCAGATCTGATTCTCAGAATCAAGAAATATTTTCAAACTAAAACTGAAATCCCGCCCTGCACAGACTTAGGATGAACTTCAGCTTAGTCTCATGTTCAGAGTTGTGCTTCCTTGTTTTGTGAAGCATGGATACTTTGAGATTAAATGATAAAAGATTTAGATCCATGTAACACTGAAATACAAATCTCTGTAACCATGTAAACAGATGTATTGGGGAAAAAATGTAGAAGCCTTATCAAGCGACTAACCTCACATTCCTTATTAGAACCTTTAGGGATTTAAAACTCCCTGTGTACACTATTTAAATAAGCATTTCTTGGGGTAGGGCAGGAAAAAATAGTAACTGATCACAGGAGGCCAGTTCTAAATGTCCTTTATAGCATCTACAAAGTGAAGAGGGTGGGTTTTCATTTAATACTTTAAACTCATCAAAAATTTTAACCTGTGTTCCCGAATGAGACCTTGTCTCACAAATGCCAAACATACTCAGCCTTCCGTGAATCCATGAGGAAGTGGTGCCTCATGTGAGGAGAATCTCAGTGATGGCAAATTAGGCAGCCACTGGCAATTGCCTTTTGCAGGGGCTGGGGTTGTTTTTTGGTTTTTTTGTTGGTTGAGGGTTTTTGTGTGTTTTTTTGTTTGGTTGGGTTTTTTTGTTGTTGTTGGGGCTGGTTTGTTTTGTTCTTAAAGGTAAAATCCACCTCTGTTATTCATTTTGCTTTCCTGAGAGGTTTTTTTCTGAGACTTTGTGGTAGTTAAGCTAAAATTATCACAAAGCCATAGCATGCAGATTTATATTAAATAATTTGCATGGGTTAATTGCTACATATCAAATGTAACAAAGCTCCCTTGTTGAATCGGGGAATTCTGCCTTCTAAAACACACAGGAGCTCAGTCATCATCTGCTTGGGGAAGGAGTCCAACTGCTAAAAATCTCTGTCCTCACCCCTTTATGCTCGAGAGGCTTGTCTCTTCCTTGTGCTGAAGTGCTGTTAGTGGAAATTCCTAATGATTTTTCAGCTCCAGTAACTGTGGACTGGACAGCAGAGACTGCTGGGGAGAAAAAAATAGAGCTGGGAGGAAACTGGGTGTTTTGGATTTAATAATGTTTTGATCACATTCTACCATCTCAGTCATGTAAAAACCTGTCCCATTCTTCAAAGTAAAATTCAGTACTCTTGTCAGCCAACCCTAATTAGCTTTTGTACTTTAAATAATCTATCTACTCCTTTCTCTACATCTGCAAATAAACATTAGTGACAGATTTAATGAATGATTTTTGGTTTATCTGAATATTTTTGGCCAAGGAGCATTCCTGCTTTCAAACCTAAAAATCTGCTCTCTTACTAACTCCAAATGAATAAAGATTGCAATTACACCATCAGACTTAATTTTCACAGTGCTTCTAAAATCTCTTTACCGTGCCTGGATGGCACATTCTGTTTTAGTACTATGGCACCATAGAAAGAGATAGAGTGAATTAAGCTGCTGCATGATGAAAACTGAACCTTTTTTTTTCTGTTGCAGTTTGAAAGTCCTTGGCAATGATGAATAGAAGTACCATTTTTCTTTGAGTTTTGTGAAATATCTAACTGCTCCATGTAGAAAGAAGTTTGAATAAGCCCTAAATAATTCTGAATGCCAGAGCAGTTCAAAGGCCCAATCAACATTTGATGGCATTGACTTTTTAGTGATAAATTTGTCTCTGTTCACTCAGCAGCAAAAGACCTACTAGGGCAGTGAAGGGTGGTACCGCCTGGAATACCAAAATCTTAAGACCACTGTTCCCACTTACCATCAACAGGAAGGGGCAGAAACTCTTGTTTCTCCTTCAGCAAGCCAGTTGTTTCTTTGCTTACAAAATATTCTTTTTAAAAATTCTGTAAGCTGTATAAAGCTCTGTAAAACTGGGGAGAAATATCTGTTCTCACAACTGGTAAAACAAGTGGTTCTCTGTAAAATTCAAGCTGGGTAGCCTGCCTGACCTCAGATACAAGCAAAGACCTGGGAAGAAGTGAACTGTGCCACACACTGCAAATAAGCAGCTCCATCCGACCCTGGTTTCACAGCAGACTTCATGACTGATGGTACCTGTCACTTGAGACTGACTGCAGGTACACAAGTGTACTTTAGGAAGAAAACAATATCTCAAAATACACAGAGTGGGAAAGCAGCAGCAATCAATCTAAATCGGTTTTCCCAAACCTCGAGCAATTAAAAAAAATAAATCATTACATCATCATGTAAGACCATCTTTACGTCTGCCAAGTCTGCAGCAGGGCAGTGGCTGGTGCCAAAGAATCCCCAGAAAGGAGCAAGGACCCTTCTAATGGGCAGAACTCAGTGCAGAGGATGCTCAGGAGGGGCTGCTGTTACCTGCAGGGTTTGCTCCTAGAGGGGCCCTACTTTTCCCTTCTGCACCTTCGTGTCTGTACAGCAAACAAGGCCCTGCCCCAGCCCTGTAGGACCCTGTCCCTAAGGTGCCACCTCTCTGATGGCCATTAAGTGCCTAGGGAAGATGTAGAGCTGTGATACAAAGGGAAAATCCTTCCACTCTAAATGGTGAGCCAATGTTTATCTAGTCTATTAAGTGATGTCCAGCAGACTTACTGCTGTCAAAGCTTTGCCCATGAAAAAAGTCTTTCATATTACTGATAAAAATAGTTCTGTTGAAAGAATCACTGCACCATATACAATGGGTGCTGCTGAAGATCTTCAGAAAAAGTAGAAATACTTCTGAGACAAAGCTGCCCCTTGAAGCAGGAAGGCACAGGCATTCCCACCAACATTCCCAGCAAATAACTTTGGTTATTAATATTAAACGTGAAAGAACAAACTATTATTTTAATTATTTTCTTTCTATTTTCCACAAAGGTTGCACTTAGTGCATTAATCTTCTCAGTGAAGTTTTTACAACCAATTGCCTACACACTATGAGAAGTTTCTCCATCCATTACTCGCAGAGAAACGGGTCCTGCTGTATAGGAAAATATTTGTTACATCTTATCAGGGTGACACATAATCTAACAACAATTACAGCAAGCCCATATTTTGTACTATTTCTGTTTCAATGTGAAAAATAGTTCTCATATTAAACCTGGGGAGGGTGGGGATTATAGTAACCAGTTGAATATTATAACCTGTGATTTCCTTTCAGTGTGGAGGGCTGCCACCCTTGGATCCTGCTCTGAGACAGTGGATACACATAAATCCAGTGTACGTGCTTCCTATGCAGATGCCATGGTCTGGTAGTGCCTGAAAGTTGATTCCTCCTGTTTATAGACACCAAGGGCAGAAATTGCTGTGTCTTTAGTTTTCATGTGGCCAAAAGCATTTAAAACACAATTAACCTTTATGAGAAAAACAGGAGATAGCCTGAAAACTGACTCAGCCAGGAAACCACCACTGTCAAGAAAGCTCAAGACTTTATACATCCTGAAAACTTCCCAACTCAAAAATTGGTCCAGATGCCCTCAGTGGAAAAAACTTTGATTCCCTTCTTGCATTGACTTTTACCATTTGAAACTGGGGTACACAAAAACAGCACCAGGGTGAATGCAGCATCTCAGAGCATGGTAGGAGTTTTGCTGTGGGTCAGCAGGCACAAGACAGAGGTACAGCCCTACCTCAGGCTGCAGGATGGCCAGAGGACGAGCTGGTGTTACACCAGTGACCTGTTTCACACCCTGCAGGGCCAGCAAAACACTCGTTTTGCTCTTCCTCTGTACTGATGCCTGTGCACACAGTTGGGGTGTGAGATACATCAGTGTTCCTCAGGATGGGAAACACTTCAGAGAGGTGAAGATGGTGATGCTTTGTATTTCTTTTGACAGAAGATACTCTGGCAATCAAGAGTCATTACCAGCAGGAGTTTATTTTGAGCTCCTCTGTTTTCGTTCAGGCTCATAATGCCCTGAAGCAAACAGGAGCTTTTCCTGCCTAACATTTCAGTATCTTTAAAAGGAATGAACAAGTGCCATGCTCTGCACCAGCTCTGGGAGCTGGGTATAAACACACTTTGGGCTCTCTGGTTACAGTTTGTATCCCTTCTGCCAATTAATAGCTTTGGAGCCTGTGCATCCGTGTACATTTTTAATTGTGCATGTCCAAGTGAGTCATTGACACCAGCAAAGCAACAGAACTGATATCCTGGGAGTTACAGCCACAAAACCTATTTAGTGACAACATTTTGGTAAAGTGAGCAGGCCAGGGAAAAAGCAGACTTTTTTCCCTTTAAACAACAAAATCAAACCCAAATTTATTTTTATTACAAAACATTGTAAATAGCCTTCACTTGGGTTTTTATTTTAGGTGCCATTTAAGGGTTTCCAAACAGAAGAGGACATAACACTTGACCTTGTAACTGTGCAGCCTGCACAGCACTGCTGGGCTCCCAACCCTGATCTTCAAACCTGGCACCAGCCTCCCAGCTCTGCACTGCCCATCTCCACTCCTGAAGGCCCCATGCCAGCAGCCAGGGGAGCTTGTGATGGTTTTCTGGTGTAAAACCAGGCAAACAAGGGGAAGGAGGAGAGATTTGAGGACGTTTCAGATTGGAGACCAGGCACAGGAAGGGGCACAGGGATGGCAAAGAAGCAAAGAGCATGCTCATATCTGCAGCTGATGCTGGCTTGCTTTCCCAAAGAAAGCTCACATTCCTGAGTCTGCAAAGAAAAGTGGGAAAATGGCACAACCTGAGATTTTACTGCCAGCACAGCATGTCCTCTGATCCCACAGCCTCATGCAGATCCTGTCTCCTGTGGGAAGGTGAAATCCTCAGGGATTGTTGAAGGCAGCTGCCATGAAAACAACTTCCAGACTGAGCTCAAACAGCTCAGGAGAGTCAGTGAGGCCAGCTGTGGGCTCCTGGGCTTTGGGAGCACAGCAATGCCAAGACCATCAGGGAGCCCTCACCCAGCCTTGGGCAGAGCTCGTGGCTGAGGCTGCTGCCATGCAAGCAGGGAGAGGGGATGGCACTGGGCTCCCCACAGCAGAAGTCATTTGCCTGTTCAGGACCTTTGTCAAGCAAGTGTCAGCAAGGACAAAAGCAGTATTCCCAGCACATGCCTGATCCCCTAGAACTGGGGCACTGTCCCTGCAATTGTCACCCCCTCCCCAGTGCACTGAACTCCCATGGCCACAAGCTCTGCCTTACAGGATGCTCAGCACACTTGATGTGTTCTGGGTCAATTATTCATTCTCTTGATGCCTACTTGCTGTTTTCTGCCCTGGGGTATTATTCCCCCTCAAAAGTAATGGTGGTAACCTTCAGGGATCAAGCACTTGTGCAAGGAACAAAACAGATTTTGCTTTCAGACAAATCTGTGGCTTCCAGGGAGCCCATCTGAAGCCACTGCTGCAGTACTGAACAGTGAGACCAGCACTACCAGATCACAAAGACCACAAAACACTCCAGGTTCGCTTGTGGAAGTGGAGATATTGCCCAAGGACTGCCCAGCAACTGCACACAAAACCCCAACACTCAGCCACAGGGCCTGCATGTAAACCCACTGTGCCCCTGCAGAGGCTGCTCCAGCTGTCAGAGCTGCCAACCCCCAGAGCTGCTGTGGGGTGACACACACACACCTCACCCCCAGGTGTATTCAGGTAACTGAACTGAGCCCCAGAGCATTGCAACAAAGATGAAGCAAAACAGAAAAGTTTTTTAAAATTGTCTAGTAACATTTTATGTGTCCTGAACGGGACATCTGTTGTTCAGTTTTCAAAATCATCTTGGGCACTTGAGTTAGAGGTCCTTGCTCTTACTGATCCAGACCATGGACTGCTGAAACTGTTACCAGGCAAAAGCATTATTTACTCATTTTACTACCAACAAAACATATCTGAATCATCTCTGCAGAGCATATATGAAGAGTTCATCCTTTTAAGCTTCCTCTGAAGATCTTGCATGGACAGACCAAACCAACTGTGCAGGACCCATTTCCCCTCCTGTGAGTCCTTGGTAAGATCTGCATGGAGATCAGAGCTCTGCTTCCCTGCGTGAGCTGTGCTTATCCACTCCGGGTTCAATTCTCCTGCACGCATGAGGGAAACATTCCTCAAGGACTGCTTTTGCCACCCATTATTACCAACATTTATCCCAGCCATATGCTTCACACACCCACCAACCACAGTCTGCAAAAGTTATCTGCTTCCATGGAGAGGGCAGGAAGTAATCACTGCTGAATTTTGGGAGACCAGATAGAACAAACTACTTCTTTCAGAGATGCTGCCTAACCCTCCCTGCTTTCCTGCTGATCCTGTGGGATTTGAGATTGTGGACCATAGAGGCCAGCACCCCTGATTTTACAGACAACCTGTTTGATCCAGATCTTCATATAATCCCCACTTTTATTAGGATAAAAACAAAACCAGATGCAGATTAGCAAATCATTTGTAGGGACGAGAGCACAGAATGAGAGAACTGACTGCCAAATGCTTGAGAATTCAAGCCCAGGGGCTTCATCCCAGGGAGGGACTGACAACTGCAGAGCAGAGTTGGGCAGCCTGGAAAGCTGCTAAAAACCACAGAAGATAACTGTGTTTGAGGACATTGCTGCTTATCCCTTAAATTAAAATAGACATGTTCCCTAAATACGACAAAATGAGCTCCCTCAGTGCCTCTTGCAGATGTGGGCACCTGCTGCTCTCCCCAGCCCCCCAGAACAGGGATGACAGGGTTTCTTTTACATCTGGGGTGGAATATACTCCCCCAAACTTCCCCAGCTGCCTCCCCCTCATATGATTGCTTGGAAGGGCTGATGGGTGTGCAGAGCTGGGCACCTGCAGTGGGATCTCTGGGCATTGAACATGTGGGCAGTGGCTCCAGGCAGCACAACACTGCAGCTTGGTCCATAATCAGGGCTGCAGGGAGGCTTTGGGCTAATGCACAAGGAGCCCCAAGAGCATGTGAGCCAGGGGCAGCCATGCTGCAGCCTGGAGACAAGGGCATCCTGCCCTGAAGGCAGAACTCCTCTGGGAAAATGAGGCAGTTTCTGCACAGTGCTGCTAATGATGGCCCTGGGGATTGAGACTGGCTGAAACCAAAGGATGCACCAGAGCAGGTTGTGAGTAGGGCCCTAGTGCAGGGAAAGTCACAGAACATGAAACCACACATTTCTTCCTCCAGGCTGCAGCAATGAAGAGAGATCCCTGCCCAGCATAAATCCACACACAATGGAGTCATTCCAGTTTATACTGAGGATTCCCAGCACATGGGGCTACTTGCCAGTCCCTCCCACCATGACCAGCTCTGCCATGCAGGAGGATGGTGGCTTTCAAAGTTGCTCCTGTTCAAGGCTGGGCCAAGGATCCCTCTCCCTTCACAGAGGGGGCCCTGAAGAACTGAAGGCCAGGAAACATGACAACAGCTTCAAACCCACCAGTGGCTCTCTGCTGGAGGCACAGGCACCTCAAACAGCCAGCATCACCTCCAACTTCACTTTTTGATTAATGTTCTTCCAAACTTTCCTTGGCTCCCTGCGCTCCCACTTTCTGTCACCCTTCTCATTACAGATGTATCTTTGCATCAAGGAAAGCAGGAGGAAAAATTGTTCTTTCAGGGTGACAGCTGAGCGAGGGCTATATTATTAAAGGTACCAATCATAGGTGCCGAGCTATCATCGCACGATGAATGCACTTGTCAGGAGCCCGCGGCGGCCAGGGGGAGAGGGAGGGAGGGAGGGAGAGAGAGGTGGTGGGACAGCAGCTCTCGCTTCCCCACTGCTCTCCTTCCGCCCCCCTCTCTCCCTCTCCTTTAATGTTGGCCACCTCCGCTCGCCTGAACTTGGACCTTCAGCGGCGACAATTTCTCTGGCCTCGACAGCACGATTAATTTCTCCTGCCCTCGGCGGGGCCTCCGAGTGCGGTGGAAGTCCAGCTGGCCTGCTGCTGATAAGATGTACCTTTTGATTTGTTTTGTCTTTGATTGCCTTTTCTGTCACCTACAATGGCTGGCCGCCTGGAGACCTCCACATCGCCTGACTGACGGATCTATTTATCTATAGGCTGCTCCCCAGCTTCTCCTCCCCCTTGCTCCCCTCCTCCCCCAAACCACCACCTTGTACCACTGAAGTCCCAGTCTAATAGAAGCCGTGAAGGCTCATCCACCATAAAATACACCTGCCATCCTCCCTCTCTCCAAGATAAAAGCCTGTCAGTGTTACTTTCCAATTCCAGGCAGCTTGATTAATGGTGAAAAGCCACTGCAAGATCGACTTCTGGTTTTTACAAGCGCTGTCAGCCAGCCCAGGGTTATGCGAAACACACTCATAGAAAACAAAACAAAATGAGAAAATGTTGGGTGGGGAGGGAGAAGAGGGATGGGAAGGAGGGGGCGAGGGTAACCAAATCATATTAGGCTCAAGACTAAATAAAATAGGAACCTGGAGCCGTCAAATACCTGTCAGTTGGGTGCAGAAATACACTCTGCATCTCATTGTACCAAGGCAAATTCTGGCAATAATAAATCATTGTTGAAGGAAGATTGTTGATAATTTTTTTTTTTGGATGGTGGCATTCAATAGGGACTCTGGGACACCTGCCACTGGGCTTGGAGCGAGAGCCAGAGCAGGTTATTAGCCTGTCACTCAGCCCTCCTCCTCACACCCCACAGGAATCACAGGCAGTGGGACTAGAATAAAAAGTCTGGAAAGAGAGATATTAAAAAAAAATTCATTACTTAGCTGAAATACTCCTACAGGAAAAAATAAAAAAAGGGAGAGGGTCAAAAGAATTACAGCTCTCTTTGCAAGGCTCATTTTTGATAAAGGATATTTTACAGTGGCCCAGCCTAGTAGTGCTTCAATCACTCCACTTCATCTGCCATCAAGAGACAACCATCTCTAGAGTGAGATATGACTGATGGAACAAGGTAATGCCACACACTCTGGAAAAGTCTGGGAAAATATGCAGCCCAGAAAGGAAAGTATGGAATATTCATGAACTGCTGAGACTGGGCTTGAATGGTCAGGAGTGGGGTTTCTTCATGCTCAATTCTATGACAAGCAACACCATGAAGTGTGGAGGTGTGAGTGCTGTGGTCTCAGGTTGCATCTCAGCTGACCTACCTGACCTCTCAGAGCACAGGACTCTCCCTGCTGTATGGGATTATCATCCACATCCAACAGCCATCCTCAGATAAACCATTCACTGCAACATCTCTGCATCTGAGACAAGTTTCCCATCTCAATTGATTAATTCCATTATTTCTTGGGTGATGAGGTTTGACTGGATCATGGGACAAGGTGCACATTGCCTAACAAAATAATCCCATGTCCCTGCTTTCATGAAGCACGGGCAGAGCTCAACACCCAAACTTTTTCCAGACTGGAAGGTCAGGCTGATCAGCACCTATCCACTACCAGTGAAACTGGGGGAGCTGGCAGGGTAGATGTAATTTCCAGTGACCTCACACAGACAAACTTTGTTCATTTGTAGGATCCTATTTGCCCATCACACCGGACAGAACCTCTGGCCTGGCCATGGGACTTCAGTTTATTGCCTGTTGAGACACCCAGGAGAAGACAGAACAGACTGAAGGAAAGGGCTGATAAACAAGGAGCAGACATTGCAAAGGAGGATGGCAAACCTGAGAGGTACAAGAAAGAAGTGAATGAAAAATAAAATTCCCCAAAACAGGAGAAGAAAGTGTGAGGAAGGAGAAAGAAAATCTAGAGAATGAGGAAAAAAAAAGGAAAAGAAAAAAGCAGAAATATGCCTAAGAAAGGCAAGAGAAAGCACAACCAGAAAGGAGGAATAAAGCTTCTGTATAGCAGATGCAATCCCAGAGAAAGAGCAAGAGGAGAAGCCCAAGTGCACTAGGATGTTTGAAAGAAGGTTGTGCATCACAAGAGAAGGGAAAGAGAGGAGAAGAGTAGAAAGGTGAAATGGAGAAAGCAAGAGAAAGAGAAACCCCCTGGAAAATGCAGCAGGATCTCTGGCAACTTTCTTCCAAGGAAGGTAATGCCAGTAAACAAACGGGGAGGGGGTGGGGGTGGAAAGTGTTGAATGGAGAAGCAAATCTGCCAAAACACCAGGCAGAGGTTTTACTTCAAGTTATGAATCAAATCATGTATTCAATTTGGAATAGAGACACCTTCTCGGCCACATGCTTTCCAAATCTGCGTGCATGGGGTACCTCAAATCCTGCACCCCTTTTTCCATTCTGCTCAAAACGCTCGGTTCCCCTCAATTATTTCACCAGCCAAAAGCAGTCACAATTCACTCCCACCAAAGCTTCTCTCTGCACGTCTGCGGCATCAGTCCCACGTCATCTGGCTCGTGAACTGCCAGGTGTGGGGACACGGGGCGGTCGCCGTGGGGGACAGGTTCGCTTCCCCAGCCAGGGCACAGGAACCCGGGTACAATGTCCCCATTGTCCGAGCGCTCCTTGATCTCGCCGGGGCACGGATCGGTGATGGGAGAGCCGCGGGGGAGCCGCCAGCGGCTCCGCGCCCGGCCCCGCGCTGATGTGAGCCACGGCAAACGAGGGGTGACAGAAGGGAGCGGCGGAGGGGGCACGGCGGGGACAGGAGGAAGCAGCCACGAGGTCGGCGAGCGGCAGCGGGCAGGGCCAGGACCGCGACCGTGCGCCCGGAGGAAGCCACCGCAGGCTGCCTTTGGAGTGAGTGGAAGCACAGGGCAATTTCTCCATCTGGGTGAAGTTAATGAATGACTTCGACACTTCAGCCAGTCCGGCAAGCGGACACGTCCGAAGCCTGCAGAGATCCCAGGGACACAGGGGCTCCTGTCCCCGCTCCTCCCCTACTCGGAACCAGCCCTGGTGGCCGCGCCCAGGCTCGTCCCGGTGCCCGGCGCTCTGCCTTGGCATCGCCCCCATCCCTCCAGCTCCAGCCTGTCTGTGCTCTCCACCCGCAGCCGGGCTTCTAAAATCTTCCTTGACCCAGCATGGCCAGAACTTCTGCACTGGATCCAGCCAGATGACACCTACCCCCACCTTTCACAACAGCAGGATCGGGAACAGGAGACGTCAGAAACAGGGAAGGCTCAACGGAAAAAAAAATTGGGAACACATAGTAACATGCATAAAAATACATTCGTTTTTGAAGTGATAATGTTAGTTCTGTATGCCACTGCTTGAAAAGAAAGCTTCCTATAAAACGAATAAATAGTTCATTTTGAGTCATTACATGTTAAAACAGGTAACTACAACTCACATTTATTGTTGGCCGACTTTACTGTCAGTCCTTAATATTGTACTCTCTTTACTACATTAAAAAGAATCTATATTGAAATCTCACATTGTTTTTTCCCCCAGCTAGTTCTTCAAACCAGAAGTTTTTATGTATCTGCATTATGATGTCTGGATATAAGTTCCACTTCAGAGCCACAAAATACAACCTTCTTTTCAGTATACACATTAGCAATATCAATGGCTATATTTTCAATATCTTATTCACTCCTGTTTTAGGAATAAAAGTATTTAATTTCTCTGTCAATGCAAGAATCTTTGCTTGAGATGCAATTTCATTTCTAAAGTGGCCTGTATTTTGACCATGACACAGTAAAAGAATTAAAAAGTATTCCAGAAATATGACTATTTTCCATGTGTTATCTAATTGCACGAAACACCATTTTTCATCATTAGACAAGCAAAGTTTAACTCAAACAATAACTACAGGAAATATTTCACTTTTCCTAAGAAACCCAGGGGTTTTCCTCCAGTCACAAGATTTTCTCCACTCAATAGTTGATTTCATTTAAAAAAAAATTATAAAATTCAGAACCTTTTTCTGTGATAATCTCTGTGCTCTGCAAGGCTTGAATGTCATTAGCATTCAAACCTGGCAGGCTGTTCCTTACTAAACCATGGGAGCAAGATCAGCACGAGCTTTGAACCTGGCTCAGAGCCCATCACACACGGCTCTGTATTCACACAGTGATTCTCATGTACATGAGGAGGGAAAGGCAAAGGGATCTGTGGTGCCATCACACCTTTTCCCTGGCAGGGAGCACGACTGTGCCAGGCTGGCACAGAGCAGTGGCTCAGCAGCATCACTGCCACCACAGCCCTGCTGTCTCGAGAGGCAGACAGAGATGGATGGCCAGGACTGCCTGATCAATAGATCTTTTGTCCAAGCCTTCATCACAAACAATAGGAGCTGCAACAATCCAAAATATATTTAGGTGAATACTGGGAACTAGCAAGCCAAATGCTGCCACAGAGGCCAAAGACAATTCCCCAGCACCACCTTTGCTGGGTCCTGTGGGGACAGTCAGGATCCTCAGCCCTTCTTCAGCCTGTCCATTCTTTTATTATCCCCAATGCTCTCCAGGTCTGAGAGCTGCACATGGTTTTCCAGAGCAGTGGCCACAGGAGTGATGTGTTCAAACTCAGTATTAATGTAAAGAACTATTGCAGCAGCTTTATTGAATGGCTCCAGCCCCTCTGGACATCTGTATTGTACAACTTGGATACAGGTGATAGGCACCCAAGATTACAGAGACTGATAACTATATATTCCTAAAGGGTCCTGTCCCTCTGGATAGATTTTTTCAGAGGATGGATTTGCTTTGTCCAATCCAGAAGGCAGGATCTTGCCAGGACTATCCACACATATCATCGCTTGTCTTCAGAAACACCAGCCACCTTCCCTCACACAGAATCAGAGCAGGGTAACCCTGCCCAGCCAGTGCTAGGACTGGAGGAAAGAACCCATCAAATGACATGAACACACACATAGGAACAAGTGAGAAAATTAAAAAGCTACATTCAGGAATTGCTAAACCTTTTAGACAGAAATATAGCTAAAGAGTTTTACATGGTCAAGGTCTCTTGCTATTGTTGTAAGACAAAAACAAATCATGTGAAGTCCATCTCACACCCTTTGAAAGGTCACATTGGACAAGGTCACAAAGCTCCTGTGCCCCATCTGATTTGGCAGCCAATGGTGTGAGGCTCTTGTGCCTTCCAGCAGATAGAAGTGTGTGCACAAAGCTCTGATGCACAGGGAAGAAAGGCCATCTCTGACCTCTGCTGCCCACCTCTCTGGGCATTCATCCTGCTCCTCAAACCCCTTGGCTCTTCCTACCGCTGACAGAGGTATTTGGCAAGAGCCACATCATTCTCCTGCCAGAATATTTACAAGAGAAAGGCCAAGCTGCACTTTATTGTTGCACTAATGGCTCTGCAGGGTAGTGGAACAAAATAACATCTATTCAGATGACAGAGGTACCTGCTGAGGGGGCTCCAGGCAGGGGAATAGAATTCTCTCCAATGTGTTTACATTTGCAGCAGCACATTATCCTGGGGAATGTGAGGTTTGGGCAGTCTGAGGGTTGCTTCCACAGAAGGACTGAAGCTCTGACATGAGAAATACCTGTTTTGTGCTAGAACCTCCCAGCACAGATCTACCTGTGGAACACAAGGAAGTAAGTTGGAGGATTTTGCTCAGGTCTTTCAAGATGTGGGCTGGAGCCTGGGTAAATAAACATCTTTTTTCCTGATGACTAGAAGGTGCAGCTTTGTTATGCTCACACCAAGCTCCCTGAGCTGAAGCAATGTAACAGCCTGCAGGAAACTTCATTATGTCTCCAATAACACCACCTAGAACCCCAAGAGCATCAATCTGTCACCTCTGCTTAGGTAAAAGATCTAGATTTGAGCTGATTTCATAGCTATTATGTTTAACAACCAAAAACATAGAGAAATGGTTTTGTCTTCTCTTATAGTAAAGTGTTAAACTTGATGAATTGCAGGCACTCAAAGCTCTGATCACCATTTAATGGATTATGCATAAAGAAAACACTCTCTGGAGAAGTAGAGATATTCTACAAGGGTGAAATAATATCAAGACTGTGATGTATCAGCAATTCTGCATGAACAAAGGAAAACATGACCATGGTGGCACATGAACCACTCAATTCTTTGATCCCCATTCTCCTACACACACGAGCTCACTGTTCACACACTAACTTTGGGATTAAGGACATAATTAGGTGTATTATTTCATTAATTAACTGTTCATAGTTAAGTTTTAAAGACAGCTACTTTATATACATACATGGTTGCAGTGTGGATCTGCATTTCAGTCACTACAGAGTTAACACTTCTTTGGGTGCTTTAAGAAGAGGCAACATTGGTGGATGAGGCAAGTAAAGAGATGGCAGACACTGTTTGAGCCAGGACTCTTGTAATGATCAGCTGTAGGACTGGGGACAGGTCCTGTCCTGCTCTGCAGCCTTTTCTTTTTTTTTCAGAGGTGGGAGGGTTTTTTTCAGAGTGTACAATTTTTGGAGCCAAAAATCTCCATGGTACTGTACTTACAGCCAGTACCCACAAAAATGAGAGCTCACATGCAAAAGAAACAATTCCTGCAACACAAGTAACAAACGAGAACCCCCTTCATAAAAATGGAAACACTTTCAGCCTATTTATTCTGCAACTGGAACTGTTCTCTTTTCACATGTGATATCCCTGTCACCATTCCAGTTTAATGGATCTTGCAAGCTTCCAGCTATCCACTACAAAAAGGTGGATACCTGTGTTTAAACCTCAATAAAAATGACTTTGATGTTCCCCAGTTGCAGAAAGTAGTATCAGACTCCCTGGCTTGTGCTACTGTATTCCATCACTAAATTAGATAAGTCTTATCCCAAATGTTGGCTTGTTTCCACCAGCCTGCACTGCTTAAGAAATGGGAAGCACTGAGATAAGAGGCAGCTCTTTTCTACCTACTTGAGGAAATTAACATGTTCCCCCCCAATAAATCTCTCCCTCTTTCAAGAGTCACTCAAAGCAAGGGAGACAGGTTAAAAAAATGCTCTTCTAATAACTTAAAAACCAACAGTTTAAGCTTTATCCTCAAACATCCAAGATAAAAGTTCTTAGAAAAGGAATTATTTGAACAAACACACTTTCCTATCTTACAAGTTTCTACATCTGCAAACACAAAGAAAACTTTGGGCAGTGCAAAGGAAACACGAGGTCAGTCTGGGATAGCAAGGTTAAACAAATCATTGATTTCTATAGCACACAGGTATTCTGGGCTTGTCTGGCAGGGGAGATCCAGCAGGCAACTGTCCCTCTGCATTTTAATCACAATGCACAGCCACACAAGGCACTCACAGTTTGTTGTCAGCAGTCTTCAAAATCCTGGAGTGCAAGAGCATTTTCAGATACACTGATTTTAGGTATAGGCACATCATACCACCACATCCCAGCTTCACAAGGGTACAGCCCCTCACTGCCTTGGCTCCTGCACTGCTTCTTCCCACGATTCTTTCATAACTTTTCACCACACACCCACCAGTTCCTCTCTGCAGCTGAGCTCTGTAATCCCAAATCCTTGTGTAAGTGACCCCATTTGTGGTCACAGGGAGCCCTTGCTCTACCTGCATTAGGCATAGTTCTGCAGCCCTAGGGAATCCAGCAGCAACAACGATTTCATGTTCTTGCACTGACAAAAGATAAAGCTATTTAAACAAAAATAAAAATCACACTTACATAGTGAAGGTAATCAGGCAGAATATTCTACTCACTGTTCCCTGTTCCTATATGTCTGGAGCTGCATTTTTCTTTCATAAATCTTCACACCGGGGGTATAAAGAAGAGACACGTTAGAGCTGTAAGAACATCAGAGAGCTTCAGACACGCTGAAGATTAAAGTGGATAATATTCATCTGAGATTTCAGATAGCTAATATTTCCCAGCAGTGCTCACACCATTTTTGGAACCATCCACTTTAGCCTTAATATCTAAGAAGGGGAATCTGGGATTTTATATATATGTGCCATGTATCCTGATTTTCTTCAAAGCAATATAAAAATATCTGAAACAGCTTCTTAAAAATATGTATCCTCACTGTTGTATTTTTTCCCTCTGTTTTAAGCTCCCAGCTTTTCCAATTTCTGAGAAATTGGCCCAGTCTTCTTGTCCTCCAGCAAGAAATATCTCAGAGCCACCATCCCATCTCTGACCTTGGTAGCCCCCTCTGCGATGACAAAGTGTATCATGTCTGTGCTGGTTCAGCCTCCAGCCCCTGTGATACAGCTGCCAAAGGAGGTGCCAATTGTCAGGGTATTTCCTTTCTGCCAAGCGCTGCCAGCTTGGCTGGAACCACACGGGCAATTGCCAGCGGATTGATAGAACCTGGCCCACAGAAAGGTTTCAATTTTAGCAGATCCATCCAGAAACATATTATAAACCAGCAGCTTAAAGTCTAGCTGACTAATTAGGTCCTCAGCTTAGAATATTGATTTTGGTTTTAAATGCTTCTTTTTTGTCTTCTTTCCAATCCCATAGACTGTGTCAGTCTAGGCTTAAGTGTCAGAAGAAGAGGCTCTAACTGCCCCTTGGCACCCAGCATGCTTGAAATATATTCGAAAATATTATAAATATGATAAACGCTCTAAAAGATTATTTTCAGCATTTCATCTTAAAACAACCTCAATCCTGGCCGCAGCTCTAGGAAGCACAAATAAATATTGGCAAACTCTGCTCCGAACTTTTTACATTGTACGACGCCAATCGGCAAAGCACCGAAGGAAAAGAAAGGACACCCATTTGGAACAGAGTTGATCAGCCTTTCCCTGGTCCCGACTGCCGTGCTCGACTCGCAGGGTAACATTGCCACCCGGCGGGCAGAGGCTCCCGGGCCGGGCTCGCAGCTTTGCGAGGCTCGGCGGAGCTGAGGAGCCGCTCCGGAGGCGCAGCCCCCGGAGCAGCCGGCGCTGTGCCCGCACCTGCACGCCCGTCCCTGGAGCGGCTCAAGCCCGGCTTTAGGGGCAGGAGGCTGCCCGAAGGGGGGGAGCCGTGGCAGAAACCTGGCAGAGGAGCGGCGGGGAAAAGGAGGTGAAGGACGGGCAAGGCGCACACCGGGTACAGCGGAGATGTTCACCAGTGTCCCTCCCCGTCCAGAGCACCCTTCTCCACTGGCGGAAAGAGCCTGCACGGACCTGGGGGGAGGCGGCCGGGCTGTGGGAAGGGCTGGAGCACGCCATCAGCACCCGGCAGCACTCCGGGAGCAGCTCTGCGATGCAGGCAGCGGGGGCTGGCCGAGGAGCCCGCGGTGTCACACCACACCCGTGTGGGACACCCTGCGAGCAAACAGCTCACAGCAACCTCGGAGACCCCCCACAGCAGGAAAAGCGAGGGCCACCTAAAGCTTGCTATTCCTTGCAAGAGAGGACAGCCAGGGAAAGAAGTTACTGGGCCTCTTGGCTTCCTCCCTTTACCAAAAGCTGGCTGAGAGACCTGTTCCACGAATCAGTCTGTTTACAGTATTGGACAGGGTTATCCCCAGAAAAAATCAAGGGAGCACAGTAACGAAACATTTAGAGTAAAGCAACAACTTCTATAGTTGCAGCCAAAAGGAATTAATCTATTTTTAAATATAAAAAACCAACAACAAAACGTTTGAGAAATTAGGAAAAAAAAGTCCATTTGTCTGCCATCTTAAAATTATATGGAAATAGTCCTTAGGAATAAGTGAACCAGAATAAAGCAGACAATTTTTAAGGCTTCATGAATAATGACAACAGGAACAAAATTCAAATACCCAGCACTTAAATGCTAAAGAAACTTTCACATGAAACCTGCAGTGCAGAAGAAAAGGCCATGTCAAGAATTTTGCACCAAACACCCCCATCAGAAAGATGCCAGATGTTGCCCTGGTGTTGGTGTCTCATCCAGCTCTCTTGCACATAACTCATCACATCTACAGTGAACTCAAATATTCCTATGTGTGATGACATAATATTCCCACAGCAACCACAGTCGTCAATGCAAGTTTCTTGGTGAAAAATAAAACAGCAAGGGAGAAATCAGGCTGCTGTTTAGTGACTTCATACACGACCAAAATCATGGCTGAACCTCCTGCATCCAGTAACAGTATTTTAAGCAAATTCGCTTTCCAGTACTGGGATATTTCTATTCAGAAGGAAGGCAAAATTTTCCCTAAGTTTAAAAACTCAAAGGGCAAAACAATATTGGCAATATCATCAGCTTTGAATTTTGTTGTCTCAATTATCACACTACAAAAAGACTGGCATTGGATCTCGCATGGAAACAGTTTTTGTTACTGATGCATCATTACCCCACTCACCCTCTATTTACTTCTGCAGCACCTTTAGAACAGCAACTCAAACAAGAAAAGCCTGAAGGAATGGTCAAGGTTCAGTTATTCTGGCAACCTACTACTGAGAGACCTTGGAGCAAATACAAATTGTCTTTATTTCACACTGACACTCTGATCAGGTGTTTTGAGGGTAGCACTTTCTTTGTCTCATAGGTGGGTAAAGTTATTCTACAAGTGTTAGGAATTGTAACAGCATCCAAGCACCAAAAGCCAAGCACTAGCTCCAAAGATGTACTTTATTTCATTATAAAGCAGATTTTTTAGGCATTATTTCTTTTTGTGAACATCCACTGTATGGCCAGCAGGTCCTGCTTTGAGGACACAGCTGTTTGATAACAAAGATTTACCACTAGACCACAAAAATACAGATGCACAGAACAAGTGCTGCTTAGACACCAAAGAGCAAATGGTCTAAACTGCAATCAGTTCAAACAGATATGACCAAAAATACAAATAGAGCTCCAGCCCAGCCAGAGCAGCATGCATGGAAGTGGAGTCTTTTATATCAAAACAAAGTTTGTATTGGGCGTCCTGGAAAAACAACAACAAAAAAATCCCCAAAGAGGAATCGTATCAGAACCCTTTCCCTCTCCTTTTAATGCCACTTTTTAACTGTCCCCATTTCACATCACAGCTGTGCTGTGGTGCATTAGTACTTTATGAAAAACAGAAAAATGACTGAATGTAGTGTGACATCAGTGAATGGCTGACAGTGATCATTTTATGGATACTTCATCCCAATTCTTTTATTCAATTTCCAATAGTGATCCTCATCCCAGACATTTGACATTCATTGATAGGTGTATCTCATCCCACATTTGCAGATTTCCCACGCATTCGGTATCTGAGCTCAGGGTATTAACAAGGGTTTCTGGATGTCATCTGTGCTCCTTGGGGGTGTAACAGAGTCCCACCACTCCAGCAGGAACAGTAACTCACATACTGTCAGCCCAACATGCAAAAATGTACAGAAGGCATGTTGCAGTGTAAAGAAAAGTTGAAGCATTACAACTCCTTGTTCTGGTTTCCATGTTGTCCAATACTGATGGAGGAAAAGCGTAGTTGCAAGACTCATACACAAACACTTGCATTTGGTCCTAGGCATCTGATTAGTACTGACAACCTAAATTCAAATGGATAATTAAGTTTTATTCTGGTCCATTACAGCCTTAACTGTAAACTTTCCAATTTGAAGGTGAGATCTTCAAAAAAGGAATCCAAATACCTTCTGGAAGAGTATTTTCCTATGTACCACTCAAGTCCATGAGATTATAGGATGGAAAAGCCTTCTACATAAGCCCCTTAGTGGAGTTATCTGACACAGGTCTCGTATCTACATCTACAGAAACAGACAAGTAACATCCATTCTTTCCACTCTTTTGTGGTAATGAGACTCAAAATCCATTAGATATGAGTAATCAGATAACATCCTGATTGCTATGAGACCTGAATTCATTATCAAGGAGAGAAACTTCACTCTAGCAAAGAGCACAAGCAGATTTCCATCTAAGCAGCCATAACACTCAATCCTTTCAGCCAGCATCAGAACTAGAAGTACAGCCACTAATGGCAATAAAAACTAATTAGAAGGCTTTACAAAGTCGGTTTAACCAAGTTTCAAAGTAGCAACTCTTAGGCACAGGTTCTGGCACAATCTAGATTTACCTGAGTTTTCTGCTTGTGAAGGAGAGGTGGTGGGAAAGGACACATTCCTTTCTTACATAGAAACTTGAAAACAGTCTCAAGCCAATACTCAACATCTGGCTAGGTCCAGTGTAGTAATTACAAGACAAAACATTTGGAATTAGAGATACCATTTAGTAAAAAGAAACAACTGCCTTTCAAATCTGCCATACTGAAGAAAACCCCCAAACACATGAAACACTGTTTGTGCTTACAACCGTAATTATGGAACTTGAGCATCAGATGGAGAGGTTTTTCTCACCATTACTGCAAAGGAGCTGCAAAAACAAGTTAAATGAAAAAAAAAATCCCTTCCAAATATTCATTTAACAAACATTAATTAAAACCTGTAAAGGCTTCAGGTTTCTAAATGTGAAAGGGGCTCAAAAAATTTTCAGGAGTCATTGAACTAAATCCAAGTCAGAAAGCTGACTCTCCTAACACATAATTAAAAAACAAATTTCTTAAAAAAATTTTTTTTGCACATCTTCCTCATCAATTTATAAAATGCAAACAGTATGCTAGAAAAGTTCGAAAGTAAGGGAATGTGCTTTGGAAACATTATTAAAATATGTGTTTTTATAGAATGACACTATCAAGTTTATGATACTTCTTTTGCCCTGGCTGCCTACACTTTGAAAATGTCCCTCCTCTCTTTCCTGGGTCCATGAGAAGCTAGGTTTAGAAAAGAAGAGCTCCCATACTGCCAACTTCACTCTGTTCCTTTACAAAAATTTCAAAGTACTGATAAATGATGGTGACAGCAAGCAGAATTCCAGTTCCAGAGCCAATTGCCCCAAGGAAGTCTGCCAGCACAGAGAGGGCACCGATACAGAGCCCACCAAAGGCAGCAGCTGTAGGGATGTACCTGAAAACATGAAATGAGAATAGAAAAGAGGCCATTAGAGTTTGCTCAGGGTAGTAACAAAAAAGTCAATGGCAGAATACTCTCTTCTCTTGTGGGTCTGCAATCAAAGGTAAGGAACATGCAATAAATGGGTAAGGAAATAAAAAGCTCAACCTAACTGGAGGAGAAAAAAATGCTACACTAAGAGGAGAAGGTATTACAGTCCACCATGCAATTATGCACAAATGTTAAACTTATGGCTATTGGCTCTTCAAATCACCTGTAGGTGACTGAAATCCAAAGTTACAGTAACATTTCTATAACATGAAGGGGAGATAGGTCCTATCCTGAAATCTGAAAACCTAGAGACATCAACCTCTGCCCACCTCTGCACCTAGGAGATTTAAGTAACTACTTGTTTTAGAAGCCAAGTCTGCATGAAAACAGTACTCAAGACTAATAACACATGAAAAATTACAGTAAGAAAATATTTCTGGGTCAGCTCGAAGTAGTAAAGTACACTGAAATGCTCATTATTAGCTACCCTGAGAAGAGTATATAAATGAAAAATAAAACAGGAAAATAAAAGGTCCAGAATTTAAGTTGAATTCTTTAAATGCGAGGCAAAAATAAGCTAAGCTGCACAAGTCTTCCATTAATGAGATAATGTTCTATGTCTCATGCATGTAACATCAAAGCTGAAATATTATCTGTGTTCTAGGATCTTGAAAATGGAAGTCAAAGCAAACTTTGCCATGTGTTTGCCCATAACACTCTGCATAAACAGAGAGTGAATATGTAGCTCACCTGTTGAGTTCATGTACCATTGAAGTTTCTCTGTGGCCTCGCATTACCATTTGCTGCTCTTTCAATTGCTTGGCAACCTGTATGGAATCAAGGAATGGAACAAGTAAGTTTAGTGTCATTTACCAAGGCCATGGAATGTAGCACTGTGAGAAAACAGAAGCAAGACATTGCAGCAAATGGTGGTGGGGTTGGGTGTTTTTTGTATTCTTTTGGCTTTTGAATTGGTTTTTACATGATCCATCTGAGTTAAAAATACCCAGTATTTTACCTTCAGATATATTACAGTCACAGGCACTTTTCTACCAGTCAATTGTACAAAGCTTTCTGGATAATTCTAGTCCTACTGAGAAAAGGAAAATTTGGATACTGGTAGGCTCTCATATACATAATTTAATCCATGTTTTTGCCACCTACCCTTCTCCTGATGAGGGTTTTGTAGATGTTGCAAAACTATTCCTTGAAGTGTTCATTCTGTTTCAGTTTTCTGCATTCAGCTGAGTCAATTATTTATTTGTGGAATCACACCAGAAACTAGACTTAGAATCCTTTCTTGGAAGGGATTATTCTTAAACTGGATTTACGTGGTTGTACAGGGTTACAGCAGAGCCCTGCAAACACTTTACTAACAACTGTGGGTAACAAATTCTGGCAGGGGAACATGAGGGTGCTCATCACTGACTCCATGCACTGAGAAAACACACTTTCAGATGGGTAAGCTGCCAGTTTTCCACTACACGCTGAACATTTAAGTAATGATTCATCAACTTTTATTTCTGACCTATTTTGCATGAACTTAAAATAATTTTACTTAGTATCAGGAAAAAGTATTAAAGTGTTAAAAATTGTCTGTGGGTTTACTCTGAAATAAAAGCCTGACTGTACATGGCTGTGTCTCCCTGCATGCCTGAGAAGCAGCAAGATGCAAGTCCAAAACAAGAGAGTGCTCACACTGTTACAGTAACTGTGCAATTACTTATTTGTTAAAGAACGGATGAAACCATTCCATATGGCTGCCAAACTTCACCTCCTACCCAAAACCACACAATACAAACATACCACAATGACAGCTATTTTCCATTTTGTTTTCCAATTCCAATTTCAGAATCATATAGTTTCTGAATGTTAAATATCTTGTAGCAAATGGAATTTTTGAGAAGCTAGCCTCAGCTACATTAATGCACTGCAATATATTCTCCGTTGTCAGTGCTCTCAAGTTAAAAATAACAACCTCTAGTTAATTTTCCCACAGAGGAAGCTCAGAACTCTCAGTGTCAGGAATGGCTGTCTGAGCTTTACCTGCAAATTTTTAAGTGGCAACAGCCTTGCACACAGTGCACCTGTCATGTGGCACTGAAAGAGCTTCTACCTCTCCTGTTATCTTTCCTGCTCTCATACTGATCACATTTCTGTGTTCCCAATTTCCTAATTCCAATGAAAGCAATTTAAGTTTTGATGTTGTTTTGAAAAAGCAGTGAAGACAACAGGGAAAAATCAACCCCATTCTGTCTTAATCTTTCCCAATTAAAAACAGTCACAGTCCCTATTTACACAAACAATGATTATTACCAATAAGATTACCAGCAGAACAGCTTTTTCAGAAGGAAGTCAAGTCTTATTCTTACAACAGCCTATCTGTTTTCATCATGTAAGCTTACATAATTTGTCATTTCAAACTCACATCCTTGGCAGAGGAGCCAGAGACTTCAATCCATGTCTTAGAGAAGAAAGCACAGGAGCCCAACATAAATACAATATAAACAACTGCATGTACAGGGTCTTCCAAAACTGAAGAAAAGGACTCTGGAGGTGACAGATAATAACAGAGTCCACCAACTGGATAAGCACGAGCAGGGCCTCCAGATGATGTGTCCTGGAAGAAGGAAGCAAGCAGTCAGTCACCAATCTTCCCACTATTTCTTAGCCATTATGCAAAGTATTAGAAAAGTTTGTATCACCTTTGTGTCACTTTGCATCATTACTACTGGAGCACACACATTTACATACATCAGAGCAAGCCTCATATGCTACCATTAATTCAAACAAATTACTAATTTAGGAGTGTCAGTGTGCATGACCACCTATCAAAGTGTGTCTTAATGCTCAGAGACCATCTCTTCAACCCCACATTTCAATGCTGCCCTTGTAAAGATGTATTCAAGATGAGAAGGAATACTCACAGACCAGGTGCCGAGCAGGCTGACCAGCAAGTTGCCACTGAAGCGGGCAGAAAGCATCTGGGAGATGACATACAAGTTTGACACCAGGGCAGACTGGAGAATAATGGGAATGTTGGAAGTATAGAACAACTTGATAGGGTAGGTGTTGTACTGGCCCCGGTAGCGAGCAGATTTGATAGGAAGATCCACTCTGAAGCCCTGAAAAGTTTTCAAAACAAAGTCCCCCATTACATCTGGACATGAACCCATACCACAGATCATAAATTGCAAGTGCAAGGCCTTGACAGCAACAGAAGAAACCTGCAATCACTTTGTGCAAGTACAAATACTCTGCCCAGAGGGCTCTCTTCTCCATGAGAACCCTTCTGCAAAGGGTCTGCAAGCCTGCACAGTTGCCTAAACACATGCACACACACACAAGAAGGTATGAAAGATTTAGACATTGGAAGAAATCTGAAGTTTCAAGAAGACTGAACAAAGCATCCAGGAAAAGAAACATTAAAACTTCCTATATTCTTCAGCAACAAACAGTACGAGACACACAGGCCTAAAAACTTAAAAGTATTTCCCAGTAAAAAGCAATAGCATTTGGGTTAGACAATATCACAGGCACATATCCCTCTGGGGTATTTTTGTTTGCTGTTTTGCTTCTTTTTTCAGAGACCAAAGTAAGTCTCAAGTCTTCTGTGTGACTACAGTAAATGTGAAAACTGATTAAGAGAAGGAAGTGTATAATGAACATCCCGATGCTGCAGGTACACAAATGAGTCTTGTGAATATGTAATTTCTTGTAAAAGGAAGCAGATTTGAGACCTAGTTCCATACAGTTTTACAACCCTCATTACTCCAACCGACCTGGAAGTAAATGACAATTGCAAAGACAAAGATGGTGGCAATCAGATTCATGAGGTTGGGAAGATTCTGACGGTAAAAGGCCTCACGAAGAGCTCGGACTTTGTCTGTGCGAGTAGCCAGAAGATGGAACAGAGCAATGATGGCTCCCTCAAATTCCATGCCTTGGAAAGGAAAAAAGAAAAGTTAGGTAAGCTGTGATTATGTCCAAGCTTCAGAGCTTTGTCCCATTAAGCATACTTCTGAACTACAGGATTCAGAATGGGATTTCCCTGAGTCTTTTGCATCTTGAGCATGTTCTCAGGCTTTTATAATGTCACCCTTCATATCAGCTATGTTACTCTCAAGATTTTTTTTTATACCCCCTTGTAGTGGCCTAGAAACTAAATCATAACCCAGCATGGGATAACTTTATTGGTCTCTAGAAACATTGGCAAGTACCAAGTTCTTTCTTTCCTCCTCCTGATCAAAAAAAAAAAGTAAACTTACAAGGAAGCATCAGGCTTTCTAGTGTCACTTGTGAGACACAAGTTATTGTTTGGATTACAGCAAATGGCAAAACCTCACTTCTGCTTTCTACTATACAGCAGTAAACAGGATCATCTCCAGTGGAGTTTGGAGAAGAAGGTCTTGAGGGCAAAGTGTAAAAAAAGGCAAGAAGAAAGAAACAGCTAATATTTGGTCAGTAAGTTGGACAGTAACCATAATACAATGGCAATCTACTACTGCTGGCTTTTAATGAAGGCACTGTAAGAAATTCAAGTTCAGTAAATACTTTGTGAGATACTACAAATTGAGAAAAAATGTCTCTGTGCTTGCACTTTGCACAGCAGCACTTGCTGCATTAGTAAGACTCACCATATAGCCAAGATGGTAGTAACAGCATTTGGCATGAAGTTAACAGTGAAAAAAACAAAAAGATGTTGCCTGCTTGTACAAACTGTTGTTAAAGAAAACCGACTGTGCCACATTACCTCGCCCGGTGTTCACTGTGGTGGGGCTGAATGCTTTCCACACAATGGTCTCACAGATATTGGTAGCAATGAAGAGAGAGATACCAGAACCAAGGCCATATCCTTTCTGGAGCAGCTCATCCAAGAGCAGGACTATCAAACCAGCAACAAAAAGCTACAGTAAAAAAAGAAATACAGCGGTAGTTCCATGTCTTTTTCATTTTGTTAAAAATATAATGTATGTTAAAAGATTAGACTATGTATGAAGAAGCAGGTACACTTGGGCCTTTTTTCTCTGCATGTGGGACAGCCTGTCTGTAAGGCTGATTTGTTGACCCCTTCAGGGGTAGAGTAAGTAGAGAAGACTAGAAATTACCTGGATTGTGATAAGCAAGCAGATACCAGCACCCATCTCAGATGGGTCTCCGTACATTCCAGTCATTACATACACAATAGACTGTCCAATGGTAATGATCATTCCAAACACTATAGAATAAAAAGAAAAAGTATGTATTTGTCCTGGGTATTTATGTCAGTGAGCAAATAGAGAAATAGAAATCACTTCTTTGTAGAGAATCTTGGTTTCAGCTGAGATAGAGTTAATTTTCTTTATAATAGCTGGTAGAGTGGTGTGGTTGGGATTTTCCATGAGAATAATGCTGCTAACAGGCTGATGTGTTGTTGTTTTAGTTGTTGCTCAGCAGTGCTTACCCCAAGTCAAGGACTTCTCAGTGTCCCCTGCTCTGCCAGCCAGCAGGTGCACAAAAAGCTGGGACGGAGCATGGCCAGGACAGCTGACCCTAAGTGGTGACAGGGATATTCCACACCATGGAACATCAGGCTCAGCACATCAGCTCGGGGGGGTGGCCAGGAAAGACTGATCATTGCTCAGGAACTGGCTGGACATCCATCACCAGGTGGTGAGCATTGTACCTGTGCATCACTTGTTTCTCTGAGGTTTTATTTCTCTCCTTTTCATTACAGTTGTTGTTATTGTTATCATTATGTTGTACTTTGTATCACTTATTGATCTCAACCCACAAGTTTTGTTATTTTTTTTCCCCGATTCTCCTCTCCTTCCCACAGGAGAGAGAGAGAGAGAGCAAGTGCCCCATGTGATACTTATTTGCCAGATGGGGTTAAACCACAATAGTTGGGAAGGATTATGTAAGTCACAGGATGTTTAAATACAAGAGAAAGTTAACTTTGCTGTCTGAAATCTGGCACTGAAAATAGAAATACACACAGCTCAGAAATGCACTTAGAAGCAAGTGGGTTTGGTTACCAAAGGCTGCTTTAGATACTGAAAACTCTGAGGGTGTTAAGATATCACTGCAGCGATTTATGATTTTTTCCAGTACACATAGCAGTAAATAGCATACAGCATCAAATAGCCACAAAACACCCAATTCTTTCTGGAAGTCATTATCAACTGACCACAGAGACCCCTTATTGGTGAGAAAGACCCATGCCTGGAGCTGCAAGGTATAAACAACTACAACCAACATCTTAATCGCTATAAAATACTCAGATTAACACTGACCATCACAGTTCAAAAGTTGAGTCTCCACAGTCTCTACATTACTTCACCTATCAGGGGAGATTACAGCAGCAATGCCAATTACCCTGACACTTTTCCTTTTCACACCTTTCTGAAGCTTAACAGCCAACAAGGCAGAGAGCTGTCAGTAAAAGACAGATGAAATACAGGTATCTGCAGCAGAACACGACACACAGCGCGACAGAAACCCACAAGTCCAACTGCACCATTCATCCCATGGTAAATTCATACTTTCCACTGTTAGGGTGAGATACTCTAAAGCACCAGTGCTCAACATGAGCTATTACTCACATTTCTGGGCTCCGTTGAAGAGAGCTCTGTCCTTTGGGGTATCACCAACTTCAATTATCTTAGCACCTGCCAAGAGCTGCATGATGAGCCCTGAAGTGACAATGGGTGAAATGCCCAGCTCCATCAATGTTCCTGTCAGACACAGGAAGAATAGTGAAGTTCAAAGGTAGTTGTTATCAACCTTTACACCACAATGGAGAAGATCTAAAACACCAATTCGCCATTAGTGTAGAAGTTATCAATGAAACAGAAGTTTGTTAGAAGTCAGTTTGATTTGCAGTACTCCTCAGTACCTCAAAAATACTGTGTTCACTGAAAAAGACTTCTGCTGTCAAGAATAGATTTACTCTGCATAAAACAAAGTATGATATAAACTGTTAGCTCAAATTATATAGAATGATAAAGTGAATTCAGGAAACTGTCACCATTCTTAATTCATAGGTGCCTTAGAAAGCCTCTCCGAGAAACAGAAATTTATATAAACTTTCATGAATTTTAACCTTCATACCTGCACTAGAAAGCCTCTATAAGAAACTGAAATTTATATAAACTACTATGCATTTCAATATTCTGTGTGACAGACTCAAAGATGTCACCCAGCAAACCATAGCACTCAACGAACATGACTTGAAACACAAATTGCAAATCTTGAAGTTTGCAACAGCAGCAAGGCATGTAGTTAGGAACTGTCTCTTCCCTAACCATTTCCCTCAAAAAAAAAACAACACAAAAAACAAACAAACAGAAAAAAACCCTCAATTTTTGTACATAGATTGCACACAGTCAACCATAAACTCATTTTGTCCAGAAAGTTGTGCCTTTCCCCACGCCACACTGGTTTACGACTTTAAATAATACAGAAAAATTACTTTTCGCTCTCCACTTCAGTTTTTATATTCATTAAAATGGAGTGGAATGTAACTCCAAAACCATTTTGATTTCAAGCTAAAAAAAATGCCCTTCTGGAAGTCTGGCCATACCTCTATTTGATGCCAAAATCACTCTCATCCAGTAGAAAGGATCTGCAGAGTCTGATGACATAATGCCAAACAAGGGAATCTGCAGTTTCAACCAAGAGATTAAATTAGAGACTTCATAGCATGCTTTAAACATTTCAGCTCTTCTTTAAAAAGGGAAGGAAACATACCTGGCAGCATACTAAGAAGATGAAGAGTGTGATAGCTGTCCATAGTACCTTCTCCTTAAACTGAATCTAAAGGGAAAAACACAAAACCAAAAACCAACAACAGATGATAAAGTTGTCAAGAAAACAAGACCTAGTCCATCAAGCAAACTTTCACAGTAGTACACTTGATCTTCTTGTGGAGGGACAAAGTACAGAACACCCTAAAGAAAATAACATACTGTTCATCCCTTTTATCCCACATAAGACCAAGGAAAGCTACAAAGCTTTGTTCAAAATTTAATCCAAATAAACAAGCTTATGTCAATGAAAGGTAATTCTAATACTTCCACAGAAATGAGTCTTATATTTTCATGAGTAAGAGCTTATGATGAGAAAAAAAACAGTAATAGGAAGCAGCTTATCTCAGCAAATAATCTTAGACTGGAGCTTATGAAGCAAAGATTTTCAAGTTGCTGTTTTAACTTACTCTAGTTTACACTTCAATCTGTACTGCCTTCAACATCTCACCATGCACTTCTGTGACATAAACAAATTTGCCCAACCATATTTATTCTTGTACAACCACATCCACATGAGAAGCACCACACATGCACTCCACTAAAACCAACTGTGCCTAAAACTGCCATTCTCCCAACAGGGAAGATATCCCAAATCCCACAAATGCAAACTCTGAACATTTTCTATCACAAATACAAACCTAGGAGGAAAATTTTATAAACCTACCTTCCGTTCTGGCTTTTGAATTTCAGGCAAGATAACACAGAAGGGCTTGATCACTTCAAGAAATTTTACTGTACAGAAATAAGTTAAAAGACAAAGTGAACACACAGATACAATGAACACTGGGAAAAGCTCAAGCTGAACTGAATTTGGACATGTATTCTACATAGTAAAAGTCCCAGTTCTGGGGAATTTTTGGTTGGCTAGTTTGGGGCGGGGGGCGTGTTTTGTATTATTAAATTCTTATCTGTTCTAAATACACAGAGATTCAGCTAGCATGCTTTAAGTACAGTATGGAGTGGGAACATAATTAAAGAAAGTCAAGCGTTTTCCCATTTCACCAAGTAGGTTGACAACACCAACAAACCTTTGTTATTGCTTTACATGAGTTTATCAACACCCTTAAACTTTTACTTCATGGTAGTTTGTCCCCAGCCTGATCTTTGAGAAAAAAGTGCCTTGGATATTGGATATATATTACTTTTGGGCCATACAGTTTCAGAATTCCAACACACTTTTGGCCCATACAGCCTAAGAATTACTACCCACGCAATTCAGAAGCATCAATTCAAGTTAATCTACAGAACATCTCATACCATTATCCCCTCCTAGCCAAAAAGACACATCCTTAGATCAGAAGTCTGCCTTAAAATAAGCATATAATGAAGAGAGGATTTGCAAAGTCACAAATACTGCCATAAGCAGAGAGCTGTGAATTTGAAGAAGAGTTAATTCTCAATCTGCTAAAACAAATCTAAGTTTGCACCCGTACTTTGGACTGATTTGAACTAAGACGAGTACGACAGTGCAGAACTGAAATTACTGGTGCCTTTCCCCCTTCTCATGGAAGGCTGCAACTTCAGCGTCAACTCAGAAACGCTTTAAGACCAGCCCACAAAAGATATTTTCTTCATTTCAAGCGGTTATGTCAGAAAAGTTACACTGGACCGCGATATTCAACTGAATGTAAATCAAGGGCCTCTCCAACAGCTACAGTAACACAGCAAGCGACTAAGACGCTTCCGAAGCAGTTTTTCCTCGAGGCACGGGATCCTGCGGATTCCCATTGATGGGATCGCTGCAGACACAGTTTGCAGCTCCCTCTGACAATGTCCCTGGAAGAGCCATGCCCGAGGCCCGAGGTGACATCCCGCCCCCCCGCTCCGACACCGCGCCTGGCACCCTCAGCCTGGCGGGGCCGGGCGGAGCGCCCGGCACGGGGCACACGGCGCCGGTTCCTTCCCCGGGATGAGCTGCCATCCCCGCGAACGGCGCTTTCCCGGCCAGCGGGGAGAAGCAAAGGGGCAGCGGGAGCCGCTAAAGCGGGGTGTTCCCCGGTACTCACTGCCCATGGCGGCGCCGGCGGAGCAGCAGCGAGCGGCGGCCGCGGAGGGAGGGACACGTCAGGCTCCGAGCGCGGCCGCCCCCTTCCGCTTCCTGCCACGCGCCGCGTCCGCCACCGCCACCGCGCATGCACCGGCCCCCCAGCCGCACCGCCCTCCGCCTACAACTCCCATCGTGCTCGGCGGTCAGAGAGAGCGATAATCTCTGTGGCGCGGATGAGCGCCATGGCGGCGCGCGGCTTTCTGGGAGTTGTAGTCCTGCGCCTTCCGCCATATTGGTGTGGTATGGGGCTGGCTCCTGTGTCAGGTTGAATCGAGGAACAAGTGTTTTAGCTACCAGGAAGTGTAGCGCTGGTTTGAGAGCTTTCAACAGATACATACATTAATAAGCACTTAAAATTCATTTCCTGGTTGTGTGTTTTTGCAGTGGGGCAGTGTAGGCCTTGCTCTGCAGTAAGAACCTCCTTGCAGCTGCCACACAACACGTGTCACATGTCAGACTGTAGAAAGAGTCGCTTTGTCTAAATGGCTCAGCTGCCTTTGGCTGTTTAGAAGTGACATGTGTTCTCTGGACTCTCTGTGGTCGATGGAGATTCAAATGGAGAAATACTCTGCTTACCTTACATCTCTGAAGAAATTACTCTTATCTCACACGATTTCAGATGAGATTAATCATCCTCCAGAGGTATTTATCTCTATTTATTATAGAGCGAACTGAGGTGACAGCTCCAGCCTAGGTACCTGTATTTTAGGTGTCTGATGTCAGACAGCTCCAGGTGTCAGTGTCCCACAGTCCCTGCTTGCCCGAGGCCACATGTAACACACCCAGATCCAGCTGGGCTTTAATAAAATACAAAACATTGCTAAAAATGTGAAGTTTTGGGCCGCGTGTCAAGGAAGCCACAGCACATCCACAGGTCACTGTGTCAGCCGGCAGCACCAAGGAGGGAAATGTGCACACAGTGGCTGATTGTTTGAGGTGTTTCTTTCAGAGAGCCTCTCAATGTTCTGTGTATTTTCCAGGCCTTTACAGGGGGAGTTATCAGCGGTCTGAAAGGGAATGTAAACAGAATTCAATGGAAAGATTAAAGCAAATAGAGGTGCAAATACAAAGCAATTAAAGTCAGTGTATACACTCTATAAAATGCATAATGGCTTCCACAAAATCTCGCTGGTATTTTCTAAGCACTCAGGTATGCTTTGTCTGATTATTTGATCCCTACTTTTCTGAGCTTAATTTAAAAGACCAGCCCTAATTCCCATTTATTTTTTTTTCTTTTACTGTTTTTTTTTACTGTGGGACTGTATAGTTGCCCTTCTCCAGGCTTCTGAAACCATGCATCTCATCTGTGAGTTATTGAACACATCTGCTAATGGGTGTGAGAATGCTTCAGTGCTTGTCCAGGGCTTCTCATTTCACAGCATCCAGTTTATTGAAACTGGTTTTAATCCACCCATTTCTAATTAGAGATAAAGCAACTGCTTTCCAGCTGACATGCTGTCTTGCAGAGTTGATTTGATAAGATTGTTCTGACTTAGTAGTGTGGACACTGTGCTGGTTTATCCGAGCTGGTAAGTGGAAAAGGGAGAAGCAGCAGTGGTTCTGTGGAAGTCTGGACAAGGAAGCACAGCAGTGATCAGGGGATTGATGGTGGAAGCATGCAAAGAGATGCCAGAATTTGCACAGTCACACATGCTTGTTGTGCTAGTAAACTTTGTCTGTGCCATAAGAATAGAGAAAAATATTTAATAGGCTGTTATTTGCATGGCCCACCTGTCAGACTTCTTATGTTCTTGTTTTTATTTTTTAGAATAATTTTAGACAATAAGATAATTTGGTTTTCTACTATAAAAGAAATTGTATAATTACATAGAATTGTCTGCTTAGACAGGAAGAGTGAAAAGTCATTCGATTTTTCCCACATCTCTATTTTGTTCATCCTGGGCCTGAACAACTTCATTTTGGGTGAAGAGGATACAGCCCTACAGGTGAAATTTGCCATTGAAGTTCAGTTCTAGGTAGAAAATTATTGCTGAAAGCAAACTTTCCTTGGATCTTACAGTGAAAAAAAGAAATTGTTTTGCCAACTGCAGTAAAAAAAAAGCAGAGAGGAGCTAAGTTCAGCTCCTTTGTAAAATCAGGTGTCACTCTGCAGAAGTGAAGAGTGAAAGAAATTGAAGATACAGTTCTTGGGGCATTCTTACAGTAAAGCCATGTGAGGACTGAGTCAAATTTTGGCCTGGTATGACTCCCTGACCTTGACAGTTTATCCCAGGGAGCTATTTTGGCAGCCAATTGCAGACAGTGTGACAAAAAAAGAATTTTACACACTAGGGCTGATTTTTGCACTGTTTTGGAAGCACCTACTCCTGCAAGAGGACTCGGTGTGGAGTGGTGCCAGCTGGTACAACTGGAATGATGATGAGGAGGAGGAAGAGGAGGAAGATAGCATGTAATTAATAAACTGCTCTTTAGAGAACAGCAACATCTGAGAAGCAGATGTAGATTTAAAACAGCTTGTTCTTTTCATGTTTTGCTATTCTTCTTCAAACCAAATCAGCCCCTCTTATTTAACTAAGCTAATTCTGCTTCAGAAATAATGTAATTTAGGACCATTAAAAACATTAGTATTCACTTATTGGCACTGAAGTTCGTTAGCCAGTGTGTTCCACTGTTTCACACAGTGCAAATCTTCAGCCTTTACTGCAAAATTATATATCTCAATATACCTCCATTGCATTAGTGCAAAGCTGATTTAATTACTGCTTTTCAAATCAAGCTTTGCTCTGTGGTGACTGACTACAGATGCTGGACTGAATTGTGCTGAATTGTACCCTGATGCAAACAGCAAAGGCTACATGATTGCTTCAATAGCCAGAGATAAAAAGCAGAAAATGGGGGCAGAGAGAAGAAATGGGGAGAGCAGCATAGATGAATTTGTGTCTGCCTTTAAATGGTTCCTTTCTGTTCTAGTCATTGCTTGCAGAAACCAGCTGCAAGCTCTCATTGAAGAAATCCCATTTTTCACGTCTGTGGCTTGCTCGTGCCCCGATCCCACTCCAGTTCATTCTATCAGTGTCAATGATTGCCTTTTGCACTGAGTAAAGGCCTGTCCTTGCAGGAAGGATGGAGGAGTCCCTCCAGCTGTTGGAATCCTGGTCTCAGAGCACCGGTAGGCTGGGATGGCCAGAGGGCATTACAAAGGTTGTGTTTGTACACAGCTGTGTGAGTGCACACATGGATGTTCACCCTGCAAAACAAGGCTAGCTCATATTTGTAGCATCAGTCTGCAAGAGGGGTCCTGGACAGCAACAGCCCTGCGTGTGCTGGGTCTGTTTAGCTGCAGGGTTTGTATTCAGTTCTCTGCCAGTAGTTGTCTGTGTTACCACAAGGTGGAAGAGCTGCTTTATTTATGGTGCCTTCTCAGCTTGCATGAAACGCACACGACTGTGTAGGCAAGTTTTATTACTGTCATTATTTAATTGTTACAGTACATCAATGTGCACGGGTCACTTTCAGGACCAGAGGTCCTTTTGTTAAGTGTAATATGATACAGCCCACGGTCCTGCACGGAGCTCCCTGCAGACAGATCCCTGGGCCCCACACGGTGCTTCAGGAGATCACTGTGACCTCTCTGCAGAGTACAGCTAGACTGTGAATCCCCTTAGAGGATCACCACGTGGGGAGCTCCATGAGATCCTGCTCAGATGGAGTAGCTGCATCTTCAGTGCTCTGACAGAGTGTTCCAGGAACCAACCAAAACTGTGACACACTTGACATCCCCTCTGCCTGCCATGCTGTTTCTCAGGCTGTTTGCCAGGTGCTTGTTAGATGTCCCTAAAGATTTATTTATGCAGGTAGATGGGCTCTAGAGGTGGTAGCATGTGTGAAACAAGGTCACTAAGTGGAAGCTCATGATCTGAATGACAGCTGAGCACAGACATAAGGATGACTTCAAGAAACCCCAAGTAAACAACGTTCCTAAAGTTAATTATTTGCTACTAACCTAAAAGAGACTTAGCTGCTAGCTCCTTTAAGCCAATAGTCAGACTCCATTGATTTCCACAGAGCTAGAGTTTTTCTTGTAGTCTTTAAGCAGGAGACAACCTCTCAGCTTGCCTGAGGAATCTCAAGCAGCTGCCAGTTACAAGTGCTGCTCCCCAGAGCTCCACACTGGGGCCAGTTCTGTTTATTATCTTCATCAAAGATATTGTCTGGTCAAGGGGATGGAGGGCACCCTCAGGAAGTTGCAGATGACACCAGGTTTGGTGGGAATGTTGATCTGCCAGAAAAGACATTACAGAGGGATCTGGGCAGGCTGGACTGATGGGCCACGGCCAATTGCATGAAGTTCAACAACTGTGAAATGTTGGGCCCTGCACTTGGTTGTTTCATAACTGTGCCCATTTGGAAAAAAAATTCCAGTTGCAATATATAAAATGAGATATCCAAACCACTGATTAAATAGTATACATCAAAAGAACTAAGCTTAACTTCTCCACCAGGAGTAAGTCCAAAACTGCAATGCACAAAAGCATTTCCAATATCATTGTCAGGACATGAGAGGTTAACTGAATATCTTGCTACCACTTTGCATGAAATCTTTTGAGTCCTGAACTCCCATTATGACTCACACCCCTATTTCTCAAATTTGTTCATCCAGGTGCTCCTAGAACATAATTTTATTCCATGTCTTTATGGCAATGCTTAATAAGGTATCTAAAATACTGTGTAATACTGTACCTTTAACAAGCCACGCTCCCAGCTGGCAGCATTACAGCAGTGCTTTCTCAATAATGAGGATCCTGATTTGTGGCTCTGATAAAAAACACACACTTTGTGTAGCAGGAAGAGTCAGTGGCTAAACCCTGGTCTAGTCAAAGAACAGCAACAAAACTGCAATAGGAGCAGTGTTTCATCCTGCATCTTCACATGAAACCTCAATATTTCAAGTAGAAACAAAAGGTGATGTGTAGTTTTGCAATGAGAGCAGCACTATTGATTCAGAAAAAGCTCTGTAATAAAGCTACCTTCTGTTTGCTAAACCATGCCATGAGGGGAGCAAATTATGACAAATGATGGTAAAATTATGCAGATCAGCCAACAAGGTCAGACAGAACCTTACCACCACCAGTTCATGCAATATGGGCAGTTGAAATATTTGCAAGAAGAATGAAGGAGTTTCACATCCTTCCCTGAGGGATGCAGTGTTGGTGACTGCTGGCCACAGAGCTCCAGCCTGGATTGATAATGGCTGGTTCTCAGCTGACAGCCTGCAAATTGTACCTGTTCATGGTGAACCAACAGGTGAGTATTTCTGCAAGACTGAAAGGCCTACAGCTAATACAAGGTTAAAGTCTCTGTACCATCTAAATGCTTCCCATGTGTTCTCTTTCAGCTTCTTGAAGGTTTCAGAAGTCTATAGCATAGGGTTTTTTTATGTTAAACCCCCCTTTCCCCCCATAGATTGGTTATTTTTCATGCCCTACTTGATTTTCTGTGGCTTATCTAACTAGATTCTGTAAAAAATTATTATAGATCTAATGAAACCAAATGTTTTCATATTTCTAGGAATTAAGAACTAGCTTTTACTTACATGATCTGTTTTTTAGTCATCAAACTATTGACCTGGAATCATTTTTTGCTTAAAAAAACCCCTAAAATCCAACTAACAACAGTGTAACAACAGTGTTTGGAACATTAAGGAAAAAAGTGCTTGTCTTGCAAATACTGATGCCAATTTCCCTTTAGGACCTATAGACTAGTAACCAGATACATATTGCTCTGATAATAGACTAATTTACATAAAAATCACTGCCAGCTTGATTGTAACATTCACCATGTGGAAATTGGCCAGGGCTGGAAATCACTACTATTAACCTGAGAGCCTTTACACCTTTGCAGAGACAGCCTTTGCCTAAGAGCCGTAATTTAATCTAGAATTTCATGAGGCATCAGCAAAAAATACCTATCATGCTACAACCACATTGGATCTGTATTTGGGAATGGAAAAGTACCCACAGAGGAAGCTGTTTGGATTTCAAGTTAACAAATCTTACCTGACCCTGGGTCCCTCTAGTACAGCTGGAAAGTTCTGACAGTAGTCAAATAACAATGTGAACACTGGACTTCTGCATCAGCTGTTGTTTTTCAAATCAGTGTTTGGATATTGAATTTGAATGACCTCCTGCACACAGGGCTATGGAGTCACATCCCTCTCCTGCACACAAAGCTGTACTGGTGGGGTGCACACACAGTGAGGCTGAGCTCTGCCTGTAGCTGCATAGCTTTTTCATGCAAATTAAACATGTAATACACTGACATTTCTGCATGCAGTAATTATCATGTGCATACTTGAAAAGAAAATGCTGTACGTGTAGAATTCTGCTTTTGATCCTGGAATAGAACTGATTTCTATTTATTTTATGGATATTTGAAGCTCTTGCTGAATAATTCTGTGATTCTTTAAATTTTGATCTCCTGACAACATCAGCTTTTAAATCCAAACTTTTTGTAAACTACCTTTTGAGTGACTGTCTTTTTCTTTCTTCTGGAATTCTGAGCAGCAGCAGAAATTCATCAAGTAAATTATCTTCCTGGCTTTAAAACCAAAGCTGAAACCTGAGCTGTTCTGTTTGGTACGTAGTGAATGGGCTTTGATTTGATTTTCATTGTATTTCATTCAAATTTTATTATAAAACATCTCCCAGGGACACTTGCATGAGAAACACTTTGCAAGTAAAACAGCATTGTATTTCCAGTCTCCCATTTTTAAAGGTTATTATAACATTTTTGTCGTGCTTGCTTGTCTCCATAATAATCCACTGTCTGGCAGACAACTGCAGCAGTTAGGTCATAGAGCTAGATGTCTCTGTAGGTTTTTCTAATGGATTTTTTTTTCCTCTGCCACAAAAGGGTTTCAATGTGTCATTAACCCAGTGACCAGCACTTCTGCAGTCAGACTGTGGGCTGTCCCCAGGCAGCTATATTTCCAGTGTTCTCTGACTCCAGTTTTGTCTCAGCTGATTTACTGACATGGAATTTGGTGTGGATTTGAGATCTGTCAAAAACCTATTATAGTTTAAATTAAGCAGATGATCTTTATGGATGGTTCAACAGTGGGTTTTATGTTGATCCTAATAGTTGGTTCCTTTAGAATTTATCCATCCATGTTTTTTAGTGGAACGACAATGACTTTCAGCAGATGGATAATTTCGGGTTTGGATTCAGGTTGGGCATACAAAATGGTTTCTTGATATCTCTTTCCTTGTAAAAATTGCAGTTTAAATCCAAGCTAGATATAAATTACAATTTATCATTTCTTTTTATTGACTTTTGATTACTATTTATCTCTCAGTCTCAGAGAAGGCTTTTTAAAATGCTAACATTTAACAGGCTTGGTTTGATCCTGCTTCTATTTCCATCATTGGCCAAAAATCCTGCTGGGTCACATCCTCTGAGTAAACATCCCTGTGGATCTCCTAATGCACTTTATAAAATGCATCCAGTAAATCCAATAACAACAGAAATATGATTAAATACACAGTGAACACATGGCTCCAAAAAAAGCAAGCTATAGCTTCACTTTGAATTTTTACTTACAAAGATTTACTCTCCTTGTGGAAGTAAGCCGTATAAATCTTTATTAATATTTACTTAGCTCAGTTAGGGAAATAAAACAGTAACTACACCCTTATCTGTGCAATATCAGAGTAGTACAAACACATTGAAGTCCTCCTTAAATGCAAGTGAGCAGGAGGCTGGTCAACTGGGAAGAGCGAGAGAATTGCTAACACGCCTGAGTTTTACAGACATGCCAAGAGGCTTAGCAGCCTTTAGTGAACATTGCTGTTACAGCAGCTTGCCTGAAATAAGAAACAAAGAAATCAGATTAAAGACTGAGCTGCTTAGGGCAGCAGCATTAGTATGGCAGATTTCCTGGCAAGAGAGCTGTGATTTTGGGCATCAGATGGCCGCTCTGTGCTGCAGTGCTGGGTAGTGGTGAATTCCTCATCCCTTCTGAAAAACACTGAACAATAACTGTCAGGAAGGTTTTATCATCTGTGAATACTGGAAAGAGGGCAAATTTCCTGTCCTGTGGTTTTCTTCATCTGCTATTTGGCATCTTTGTATAAGAGCCCCAGAAAGCATCAAGCAGTAAGCTATTAATGCACCAGCTATGACAAGGCTTTGAAGCAATTTCAGTCTTTGTACAGCCTTTGACTGTTTGTCCCCTCAGAACACTCCAAAGAGCTGGCTTTGCAGTGGGCTGGCTCCAGAGCTGAGGTGAATGCTGGTGCATCAAGGGATGCTTTGATGAGTGAATTTTCAAGGGGCAGTGCTGGCAGAAGCAGCTGCTGTGCCACACAGCCCTTAGCAAGCACTTGTTCTCGGTGCCTCTCTCTGTGCTGTGCCAGTGTAAGCAATTTGTAGCTTCATGGCTACAAAATAGACTACAAAATGATCTGGCTACAAAATGGTTTTTCAAATCCTGCAGATGAACTACTGATTTAGTCTTTTTTATACTCATTCAGGAGTTCTGACTGCAGCAAGAGTGAATACCTTAGTTAGCTTCAGCTGAGCCTGATAATTAATGAGGGCAGCGAGCCTGTAGCAGCTTGGGCTTCAGCATGGGCTGTCCAACCCAGCTAGAGATCACACTGAATTGCTCCGACAGCTGGCACCTGCACTATTGAATCTTCACTGCTGATCATTACATCTGGCTTGGATACATCTATTCAGCTTAAAATCACATCTCACAGCTGCAAGATGGCCATAGCTTTGCCTAAATGGAGGTGTGTTCCTGCTGACAGAAGAAAGGAGGTGGAATCATACACTTTTCTTCTTACTTTTTTATCTTCTTACCTTGCCCTATACACTTTATAGTGTACCTGTGGAGTATTTAAGTAGTTAAGTAGGCAGCACAACCTTAAAACGTGTCATTACTGAAGGATGCTCAAGGAATAAGCAAATTAAGAACCCCTTAAGTTTTACTTAGTTTTACTTAATTCAGTAGCTGTGCAAGTAGATGCCACATTGTTTCCACAATATTGTAAAACCCTTTCATGCATATTCTGTAGGTGACTCCTTGGATGCAACAGGGCCTTTTAGTGGCTACCTAAATCCATCACAGATTTGTTACAGAGCTCCCCACAGAGCTGAAGCTTTCCCATAAAACATGTGGTAGATCATCTAAATCTAAATTCAGGTCTCAGTTACCCAGTAAATCTACCACAGTTCTGCAAAGCACCTTCTCTTTTTTTGCTTCGCTGCTACTGTGTCTAAGTGGCATATTTCATTAAATCAGATCTGCTTTGAGAAAAATACAGTTCATTCATCCTTCTAATTACTGCTGTTCAAATATAGCCTCAGTTAGTGACCTCTCAGTTCACAGAGATTTGTTCTGCGTGTGTACAAGTGAGACTGGCTATGAAGGTACATGTAATAAGCCCTACATTCCTTCTTCCACTTAACACATCAACAATTAGATATGAGGTGTTGCTTTTCTATGAAGGAGTAAACAAAATGCCCTTGCTGGCTGCAAACATCCAATCTCTCCTTTCTCAGTAAGGCTCAGTTTCTGAATGCTAAGGACAAGTATGTTACCAAAAACCAAGGAGATGAGAGAAGTGCAACAGTGTTATTATTCTACCCCTGTATAACACTTTCCGATGTGTGGATCTCAACGTAACGTAACAGAGATGTGAGCCACTCCCTCTAAACACACAGAGGCCCACCCACAAAACGAGTAGGGATGTATTATTATAACTCACTTAGGTGAACCTGGGCAGAGAGACCAGATGCCCAGGGTTAGTAAATGGAGTAATTGAACTGAAAACGCACCCTAGAGGTTCAAATTTCTGATCTGTGCTCCAGTTACATCTCCCTGAGATCCTCCTCCTCATACTGGGAAGCCTGAAAAAAACCTATTGAATCGGTATTATAGTTTTTTATGTTTGGATTCAGCAGTTGTTTCGGGCACATTTGAAAGGAATGACTCAGGAATTTGTGTATGTGGGAAGTGGTTTCCTCTCACATTACTGCATGTATGGCTGAAATACATTTCCTCTACTATGAAGCTGCTGGATGAGAAAATAAAGTCGTGCAGCTGACTGGCACTTTAGTGGCTGTACTTGGACCCTGATAATGAAAAGCCAGTGGCCTTGGGAGGCCAGTCTGGATAATGCATTCCACAGAAAAGCTGGTGAAATCACTTTTATTATTATAAAGAATGACTAGAAAATGACAAAGTGGAGAAAAAATACCAATATTAAAACCTGATAAATTAGAGACCCAGTTCTTTAGTGAAACCTGGCCTGGCTGAAAATGCAGCAGGGCTGAGTGGAATGCAGGTCACTTCCCAACCCCAGTCTAGCCACAGGACCTGCAGCATTGCAGGGCAGGCAGTTTTCATCTGGTATGAGAATGATCAGTGGAATTTGGGCTGGGGCTAGAATCTGCCCAAAAATGAGTGTCTACAAATCCAGGGAGCTGGTGTGGTCTTCCTTTAGCCCTTCAAAACTGGTTTGGCGCTGGAGTGATAGGCTTCTGTAAGGTCTGGAGCTGGTGAACACCCAAGTGGCTGATCCCAACTTCTGGGGAACTGAAGGGTAAACAAAGGAGTTTAAGGGCTGAGGAAGAAATGGGATTAGGGGAAGAGAAACAGAAGAGACAAGCATAAAGCTTTTGAGAAAACTCTGAGCTGCTGAGGAAAGTGCTACAGCCAGCAAAAAATTGGAGAAGGAAGAAGACATAGGGGAGTACTAAATGATTTCTCCATTTGTTCCTTAGCTCAGCAAGGAATTTAAGGATCATTTTGACTTGAAGCCCAGAATAGTTACAATTATTTAAAGACCGACACTTTTTTTAAAGTACTTTGATGAGCTAGGCAGAAGACAGAGTTGCCAGGTATGTTTTATAAAAAGGATCTTACTCCTGTCAGTAAAGAACTTCTAAAAACAATGTTATACATGTGTTTATAAAATAGATAGGACATTGTGGAACACTTAAAGATAACATTTGAAGGTAATTCCTTAGGCAGGGCAGGGCAGCCTGTCAGGAGCCACAGCCCCACACCGCGCTGAGTCCCCCTGCTCCAGCAATACAAACACGCAGCCCCAGCCTGGCCTGTGCCGTGGGTGCAGCCAGGGGTGATGAGTGAATCACTCCATCAAACACCAGGCAGGGCAATACACACTGAGACTTTCACCAAGAGAGAAGGGAAGTGTACTTCTGCCTACTTCCTATGTATATTTTTGCCGTTTACAAATATTTCCTTTGTTTTCGACCTCTGTGCGTCAAATAATGGTAAATTGCAAATGTACTGGTTCCAGCTGAGCACAACTGGGGGTGAAATAGCTTTTCTTTGAAGCTGGAGCTAGAGTCCACTTGAAAAGCTGTAGGGAGAGCTACAGACATTTGCAATTGAGAACTGAATTTCCAACCAGGTGATTCAAAGCATTGTGATTCATGAAACTTCTTTTCAGAGGAGCTGCACAATCCATTAAGAGAGCAGCCAGTGAAAGGGACCTCCCCTGTAGCTAGGACAGCAATCACTAGGTAACAGCTTATTAAAAGAATGTCATTATCTTCCAAATCAGCAGAAAAGCAAAATAGATCTTTATTAATATATCTTAACATTTAAAAACTATTCTAGCTATTTTTTTCACTGATTGACAGATGATCATGGATCTCAGTACACATCTCAAGTAGAGGAAAAAAAGCCAGGGTCAGGATCCAGGGCTAAATCCTTTTACTTCTGAACTGTACCTAGGAAGAGATGGGGAGGATCATTCATCCCACCTTGGCTCCACCACATGTTGTAACACTCTGGGGGCACTTCCCATCTCTGTTGTCAGCCTCTTGCATTGATTCTCCCTCAGCCTCTTACCTGAAGCATATTTGGGAGTGCTGGCAGAACAGCTGACAGCTCTGTGTGCACCACGGCAATTTTCTTCTGGCAAATCAAGGCTGAGTGGCAATGCATGTCTGCTGGAACACAACAGACACTGCCCCAGAAACTTCAATATTACACACATACAAAATGCATGTGTGCCTTTGCCTGCTGTGGGCAAGGGACTGAGGCACAGGCAGCCAACCCCAGCAGTGCTGTGGGAGGCTGAGTAGTCAGATGCCCGATGGTTTCCTGTGTGGCCACATGTATGAAAACAGACATGAGGAATCTGCAAGGATCCTTATGAAATCAGTTATCTATGGACAATTTCAAAACAAAACATTAGCTGGGGTTAAAAACTGAGAGCTTCAATTAGTTTTCTGTAGCATTTAATTTTTTTTCTTTATTCCCAATGTGCCATGTGACCAACTACCATTCCAACATTTTTCGTGTATGGGAGCTAGTGAAGTACTTCAGCACTTCAAGTGAAACTGTAGTATGTGCTTTTGCTTCATAACCCCCCACTCATTCAAACAGTTGGTAGCTTCCAGCATTTTAGAGTTATGGATTATGTAAATTCAGCCTTGATGAAACACTAAGGTAACTGCTGCTCAGATGGAAAGGGGCTGCAGTAAAATACTGTTTTAGTGAAACCCATACTCAGTGGAGCTTGGAGATCTGTAATTATTTAAATTTTTATTATTAGACTTTTTCATATTAGAAATTAAGACTCTTAAGGACTTTCTCAGCTATGTGAGATTACCATGGACATAGCAGACCTGCAGATTCTTATACTCTCCAAAGGATGTTGGCTGAGATCTACACCTCTCGACAAGCATGCTTTCTGCTTCTGCCTTCCTCAGACAAGCTACACTTTCAAATACTGGTTTGGAAACCATAATCATCCCAAGGGCAACCCAGGAACTGTGTAGGGCCCACATAAAATTAAGAAGTTAGTGCCCCCCTCCTAGATATTTAATCCAGAAAAAAAACATTCCCCTTTTTGATAAATGGCACTAGACATTCTGACTTGGGCAGAAACAGAGACAGAAACATGAGGGTTCCCACTGGCAGTCAGACCCTGTGGGCAGCAGGAAAGGTGATGCTCAGTGCATGTAAAGGAAGGTCACTTGGCCATGCTGCATGAAAAAAACCCTGTTAACTGCCCAGTGCAGCTCAAGCTCGTTGATTGCAAGGCCAATATATGACATACATATCATTACTCTACTCAGTTATCAAGACAGACCTTCTCAGAATACATACTTTCCTTCCATCCAGCTCATTAAATATCAGTCTTAAAAGCAAAACATGTGAAGTGAGAAAGAAACAGCCAGCTCACTACTGGAATAAAAGTTTAATAGGAGAGTGCCAGCTGAGTTTCACATACATGGTCAAATATTACTAATGGAAGACTGCAAATTACTCCCTTCTTCCCTTGAAATATTCCAAATAGAATGTCTTTCAGAGAGTGAAATCCAGTAGATTAGTCCAGGTCTTAAACTGCAAGAACCATAAGGAATAGACCACAGAGCAGAGACCAAAGATAAAGAAATCCTTTGAAACAGTCTTCTTTAAAGAAAAAAAAACCAAANGAGTTACTTAATGGATGCTCAAGAGCATTGCTTCCAGCTGCCTTAAGAGCCTCGAAGAGGAATTAAAACAAAATTACATTTATTTCACAGTAACAACAGAAGTCAAAGAGTTTTCAATATTGGATGGTTATTGACTGGAAAAACTTTCTACTGATTTTGTTTAAAAACTTATTAAACCACAGTTTGCCTCCCTGATCTTACATCTACAACTGCACTTGGTGACCAGAGGGGTTGAGATTTTAGGAACTGGTCACTGATTTGTACCACTGAAGTTCATGGCTGTCACAGTTCTGTTCTAGGCAGATGATGAACTACATATAAGCAATGGAAAGAAAAAATGATGGCTGAATAATACAGAAATTATGTTAACACAGGAGTACATGTTTAGGTGTGACACACATTCCACTTTGGAAATGTAAAGGAAGACAGGCAATTAGCTGTAAGGCTCATGAATTTACTTCTTTTCTATGTGTTTTCCTTAATTTCTTCCCTCCAGATCCCTTATTATCTGAGCATTCCTCAGGGTCCTACCAGAGTTATCAGGAAAACTTAGTGATATTCCTGTTAACAGTTTTTACATGACAGCTTAATATTCCCACTGGATATTTATAGAATAATTAATGAATAACAAAAGTCAGAATTTGGAAGGGGCTTTTGGATAAGCGCTGCAGTCAAAAAAGCAACAAAAAGAAAGCTGGCAATTTTGCAGCCTAAAACATGATTGAAAGAGAAAATCAAGATGTTCTAAAATACAAATCCTGGAAGTAACTATGGGTAAACTACCTGATAGACTCCCTCATTTCTTTGCCATTTTTTGTTCCACTTTTGTTGCTGGTTTTGTAGTTATCAAAAGCCACTTCTTGCTGACAATGATTATTCTTATACAATATCGTAGTTTAGTCTTACAACATTATCCTCTGACATTCAGTCTGCATTGCAGCATGCTGTCATTTGCAACTGTGGCCCAAGAGCACAATTGAGATTTCCAGTTCTCATGTCTGTACTGTCCAGGCAGGGACAGATACACTGCAAGGTAGGCACCAGAGAACTGATTAATATTTATTTGTAATTCAAACGGGGTAGCAGTACTGGTAACAATTTTCACTCTAACCCACTGTCTTCAAGCCCTACAAAGGCTAACACTGCTTTCAGAAGCACTGTTTGAGTTGTTCTTCTTCCCTGTGATTATAGCAAATTCTGTTGGTAGAGTATTTGCCTTGTGCTACATCATTAAAGCTATTCCTATTATATAGACATTTATTGTTTAGTACCTCTCTCCTTTCCCTGTAGCTGCAGTGCTGATATGCAGATAATACTGGTCTCATTTATTACTTTTTCGTTTGCATCCCCTTATTCATCTCTCAAGGGAAGTTTCCTAACTGAGCTCTAAGATTCTGGTCATACCAGACCTTGTAATAAATAAAATTTATGTGAAAATTTAACATTCTTCTTATCTTTGGTAGACTGCCTACCAACCCTGCTGTAAGACTGACTCATTTGTGACTTGCCACCAAAGGATTAGTTTTCTACTAGCATAGGTTCAGGTCTATTAGCAAAGACAGGATGTCTTGACTGTCCTGTCTGTGCTTTAGATAATGTTTGCAGGAGCCGGTGTTCTCGGCTAATGGACCTTGGCTAATGGGATTTTGTTTCAAACAAAGGCTTTTCTATGTTTTATCTTTGCATCAGTCAGTTACAGCCTGGAACTTGTTTTCATCAGCTGACTTCATCTATTTCTTAGCTTCCTGGGTAGCTTAGTAGATCCAAGTGGGATGAACAGCAAAGGAGGGATTTCCCTGGCTAGAGCTTTCTGTCATATGTCTGCTATGAACTGAGCCCTGGGCTGCCACTGTGCCTGTCAGGCAAAGGACCCAGGCTTCACCCAATACTGGAGCTTGCACAGCCAGATTGAAGACAAAGAGCCACACACAAAGGCTGGATAACTTTGACTTTCAACCACAGAAGTCCACAGCACCAGTACTATCAAATTAAACATCATCAGAGAAGCACAGATCAAAGGCAATTATGTCCTTTAGCACGTGTTACACTTTCCTCTCTGTGGGACTCAGCTGTGATCCAGGGCCAATGCAGCATTTGTCTCCCCAAATTCTTCAGTCTCTGCAGAATCTGGAAGCACTGAGACTTCTATTGGTGCACTAAATCTGGGGGAGGAGGGATAAGATCCCGTGGGTTCAGCCGAGCAACAAGGCAAACATCGTAACTGTCGTGCATGAGGACATTGGTGGCCGCCACGTTCCACTGGTTCTCCCACGTATCCAGCTCAAGGATCTCTTTGGTGATAACTTCATGACGAGCTGAAAAACAAAGGCAACAACAGTAGGCATCAGGGGGCAAGTCAGACAGGATCAAAGAGGTTTGGACAGTTGTTATTATGAACCTTCTGAAAGGGGGTAATAAAAAGGTAGTTTCTGTGGTACTAACACTGTGCAAAGAGCACATGAGTTGTCAACATACAGCAAATTAAACAGTCCAGATGGAAATCTCCACAGTGATTCAGTCCTCACACTCTGGGTTCCAGGTGCAGTTGCAGGGACAAAAGCATCAAGTGCTTGGTACAAGTATGCAGGTGGCATTTTATCCTGCAGTCAATTGTCTGATGCTCATCTTCTGGAGACAGAGTATTGCCTCTTGTTCACAAGTATGCCTGCATGCAGAGTGTTCTTTTCTTTGCCCCAGCCAAGATGCAGTTCTTAGGCTGCTGGAAGCACTCCAATACTATGGCTTTTCTTGGGTGCACAGTCTGGACATCCTGTGATTTAGGGAGAAATAAAGACAGAAAAAACCCTCCAAGGCTCTAAACACACTTTAGATGTTCTGAAATGCTGAGGAATTTGTCATGGACAGGCAGGTTAGAAGAATGCCATTAAATCACAGCCAATCTCCAGACAAGAAGCTTTTTACAAAGACAAACAAAAATTGAAAGAATCACCATGAAGCAGAGCACCAGCAGTGCTATATTAAAATTCTTACAAGACCACAAACTCTTTCTTTGCCAACAGCAGTCTCAAGCTCTGCAATAGTTGTTACTCAAAGCCAATCTTTCCTAAAAATAAAACCATCTTTCATTTCTGCTCACTTTTTTTTTTTCATCTTAAAGTTGCTTTCTCACAGCAAGTAACCTTAGCCTAAACTTTCCTTACTTGGAGCTGAGGACATGCATGTGCTTTGCTGTCAGATGAGCCTTGGGAGAGATGTATTAAAAGCCAGGTCTCAGACTTCTGAGAACAGATACTTCACAGGTACCAGGGTAAGAATCATCATAACAAGAAACACTGAATACTCAATGCTGTTTTATTGAGTCTTAAGAAACTGGTGACAGGATAAAATTTACAGGCTCCTGAGTGAGATTCCCATTCAGCTATTCCTTATGGGAAGTTTTTTTATACAAACCACCAGCAACAGCCCTATCTCACATCTATCAATTGCACCTCGTGGTTTGGGCACTGCCCTTATGTGTAACTGACACTAAAGGATTGAAGAAGAGCAAAAGAAAGAGCATCCAGAAACACAGATTGTTTTTCATGTTGGAAACAGACCACATATTTCTCCAGGGGTCAGCAACCCTGGGGGTTTAGTATCCCCAGTGCTGTCATGGCTTAGGTTCCATGCAAAATTGGTATTGATGTTATAATGATGTAGTGTGGTAGGATTTAAAATACCCCTAAGGCTCCCCTGCAAGGAGGACCTTTGGGATGTGGGGAGGTCAGATGGAAACAAGACTTCTCCTCCTCCCAGGAACTGGCTTCCTTACTGATACCTATGAGACAGTTCTGTTTTCTGCAGGTCCTGAATGCACACAAGATTTGTGGATGTTGCACAAGTTTTGTGGACATTTCTGCACATTTTTGCCGTGCCTGTCTAAGGAAACCACTCACCAACCATTCACCATCTCCACCCTCTTTCATCTGGATAAAGCATTTCTACTCCAGCTTCCACAACCTGTTCTCATTTTCTCCCCAGCTGTGTCACAATTAATTGTAGTATATTTTTTCTTGGTCTGAAGCCAGACCTCTGGGACTGTCATAGATCCCCACAAACTTATCTTTTCAGGAGCTTTGAGTAAGATTTCAGGACATAGTCTCATCTGAACAGTCTTTGTTCCATTCCTTTCTGTGAAACAAGTTATGGTGGTTTGCTTATTGAAGCTGGATTTTATAGAAGAATAATAATGTATGGGAAGACTGCACCATTCAAGATAGAGGACAGTAAACTGCTAAAAAAGCCATTTACATGTGAAGAGAGAAGACATGTGCCAGTACCAGCAAACTCCTGTATGACCCTGCAAGAGTGAAGAGATTTTTCCTGAGGCAAATACATAAACACAAACAGACCAAAGCTGTGACACTGGAGGCTCCTGTCTCTATGGTTTTTTATTAGATCATCTCTTTTATGCAATAAATTTTTATGCCTGGATTTTCTTTGGCATGGATGACGACAAAAATGAGATACTCAGAGGAAAAATAATCAAATGCTGGAACCAAGACATTCTGTGAGTGATTGCAACACGTCAGGAAAAAATTCATAATTAAAACATCAAAGGCACATTCAGCAACCCCTCCTTACAAGCCTTACTGTGTTTTTTTCTGACCCTGGTGACTCTCAACCTTTGTGTCCCTTGTTTCCCTTTTCTGTGGGATATTCTAACTGTTTTTGTTCCACTCTAGAAATTCTGCTTTCCAGCACATGGAGTGTTAGTTAACTCTTAACCCTTGGGAGATAAAAAGAGTATTTTTTTAAACAAGGGAAGCAATCATTTCTCTAGTCTTATTTTGTTTACAGGAAATTAAACAGCACCCTTAAGATGAGAAAGTTCATGTGAGGTAAAGCAATGCTCAAAATAGTCATACTTCAGCAAAAAACATTACACCTTTTCTATTTAAAAGAGAAATGAGATGAAAAACTTCAGTTCTCAAGCCTTATTTTTTACTTTATTTTTTCTCTTCATTTTTCTTGGTAAGAACAACAGAAAAGTTGGTGCTTTTGAAAGAGAATAGTACCTTTGATCCCAGGCCCTAATGCTGGATTTGGGCTTTAATCCCTGTAAACAGCTTGAAGGTATAAATAATTCCTGATTCTCCTTCATTGATTTGCCTTATTTAATTGCAATTTTTTAAAGCCAGTATCTTACCAGCCAATTTTGCTGACAAGAGAATTGACACCTACAAAAAGAAACTGGCTGTATTACAGAGGTTACCTTCTTAAAAAGCCACCCCATGCAACTCTCTGTCCTCACTTCATTATTCTGCCTCACCAGACAACCACCTTACCTAATGAAAGGATTTCACTCATTTTATTTCTACAAAATGAGGCAGTATTTTTCTGCACATTCTTGTTTAATCATGAGAAGTTTTAAGAAACTTCCTTACACTGTATTTTTCTGCACAGGATTTACACCACTTTATATCAGAATAATTCCAATTGTACAAACCTAACCCTCATGCAGATCCTTTTCTAGCAGTAAAACAGTGATTTTTTTCATACTCAGGAAAGAAAGAGGCTAAACTAGCAAAGGGATCATTAATCCCAGCATAACTTAGTCCACACCAGAAGTTGTGGTATGTTAAAAAGTGTCACAACTTTTTTGGTACAGTTATGCCTTCTTGATGTACAAGTGCAGTCTGAAGGTTAACACTGAGCCTACATATCCATCTCTTACCAGTGACAAGACTTAAGTTACACCTGAAATTGTTTAATTTATAGGTGTTAAAATTGTATTTTATATATGCAAATACAGTAGTCAAAGCAGAATGAGTCTAATCTTTAAATTAACTTTTATATTCTGGTCTGCAAACAAAACACTTTCCCCCAATTTTTCATACTATTTTTTTCTTCGAATGTGCAGAAAGAAAAAGAACAAAAATATGACTTTTCATTAAGTGATTGCCTGCACTCCATATACACAATCATGTTTTTTCTTGGAAAGATTTGCGATTCGCTCCCCAAACTTTGTTTTATGCCGTAAGTTTCTCATGCCATTGAATCAGGATTGAACATAAATCAGGATGAAAGATTCTTGGAAAGACCCCCAGTATGACTACAGGCAACATAAATATTTGATCTGCTTTTTAATCTGGGTTTTTTTGTGTGTGTTTTTTTGTTTGTTTTTTTAAACCACATTCCATTTCTGATTTGCAGGCTGGGAAGCAAGGAACAACTTTCCATATGACAATAGTACTTATTACCACTTTTGGTCTTTTTTTGACCTTTCTTTCTCTTTCTCATCTGTAACTGAAAATTCAGGTACAATTATTAGGTTATGAGTTGGGACGGGTAAAGGGAGACAGATGGAGAAGAATTGAGCAATATGCTTAGCAGTTAGAAAATCCATACTTCCCCCAGAACTACTAACCAGGCAGCTATTATGTTTGTGAGCCAATATAAATAAATTCACTCTGCTGTAGCCTTCTCAGTGTCCTTCTTCAGAGGACTGAACAAAAAAACCCCAAAAAACAAAACAAAACAAAAGAACAAACAAACGAAAAAAATCATTCTGAATTTCCATTCACTGGTGTTAAATCAATGGGAAGTTTGCTGAAATGTGGTTGGTATTTCATTGTTTCTTCCAGAAGCCCATTGACATCAACTTTGCTCCAGTGTAGGAATGAGGAAGCCGAGCTGTGGAGACAGTGAGAGCAGGTGTCAAGTCACAAGTCATGATGCCTCTGCATCAGTGCAAGGCAGAGATATCCAAGTATTTTGGGACAAGCTAACCTGCCTTCTAGCAGTGACAGAGCCACAGTGACACACTGTTAGATGGCCAGCAGTGTGGGATCTGATGAGGCTGACAGCCTGTCTGGAAGCCTCACAGAGTTTGACTTAAAAACAGTAAAAATTTACCCATGAGGAACTGCAGTCACAGTGAAAGCCACAGTGATAGCCAAGAAGATAATCAATGAAAGAAGATGTTCTGAACACAAGGAGATGTTCTTGCTGTGGAACATCACGGGTGTACAAGAAGGAACCTGCATATAATATGTAACTAATTGCTTGTATAGCTAATTGTATTGCTGTTTGAATGATCATTGTTTGCTAAGCAGCCAATCATAATAAGCTGCAGTTGTGAAAAGGTATAAGAGTAGTAGCAGAGAATTATAAGAAAACTTTTCTGTCTTTGGATTACAGTAAGTGTGTCATGTGTCCATCTCTACTGAGACACAGCAACACCTCAGCAACTTAATCCAGAGCAGGGCCACCTTGTGTGTTGAGGAAAACCTCAGTGTCCCATCTGTCCTTGAGCTCTGTGCCCTGGGACATCTTCACACAGGCCACTTGCCTGAGCCCCTCCTGGTGTTGGTTCTCAGGTTGACACATTTTTTCCTTTCCAGTTTGAAGATTCCTAATATACTCTGTATTCTTTTGCCATAAATCAGTTTATATAATAATAATAATAATAAAAAAAGACATCAAACCTGTAGCAGTTAAACTGCTGCCTGCTCTGCTCTTGTCATAGAAAAAAGCACTTGAATATAACAAGGTGCTTGCCAATTCAACAGTCCTTGAAATATTTACTCAGGTGCTTCTTTCACTTGTTTGTCCAGTTCTTGACACCAAACAGCCACCCAGAGCTGCCTTGAAGCAGTTCAGCCTCCACTGCTGATTTGTACCTGTTTTTTTCATGCCATTATCTGTACAACACATGGGTCTAGCCTCTGCTATTTATCTTCCTCACCACTAATAGCTGCTTTCATAATTACATGAGGCAGAGTTAGGTGACCATGTGTTGTGATGGGATAGAAGTGCATTTAGATCATCACCACCAGAAGTTCTGGCTCCTCATTTGCGGTAGGAAATATAGTAAGTTCATCAAGTCTGTGGCCTGTGTTTGTGTGTGTGAGCTGCTCCCTAACTCCACCTGCCTCGCTAGCAAGACACAGCCAGCACCCTCATGGGGTCAAGGAGATCCATCACCTCTGCCTGTGGGCAGAAGCAGGCAGAGAATACACAGGAGAGAGAACTTTGCTTGGCTGTTTAACATGCTGGCCAGCCTTCATAGGGTGAAGTACCAAGGCAGTGTATCCCACCAGACAAACCCAAAGCTGGGAGGAAGGTTGGGGCTTGAATTTACCACTGTGACAGCTTACTCTTTTCAGAGCACCTGCATCGATTAAGGTAACATATTCATTCTCATAGGCAGGTCTTCGGTCCTCCTGATCTGCTGTGCAATTCTTCAGGACCATAGTTTCATGATCCACCCATTCACTCACAAATCATTGGGTACTAAAGTCAAATATATATATATAAAGAATGGGCTGGTCTACAGAAGGGAGCTTCTAATTCAGTTGCTTCAAATGTTATCCTTGGGATCCACCCAGCTGCCTAAGTTTTTAAAATCTTTCTAGATTTTGCCTACTCTTCATGGCCAAGGCCTCTTTCAGGCACCATCTTACAAGCAGGTGATAGTAGGATCACAGTTTACAGAGGCAGCAGTGTCAGCACTCTCCAAGTCATTTTAATATGAAATCATATGAGTTCGTAATTGCAAATCAGAGTAAGAGCTATTGGACTCAGCCCATCCTGAAATAGTGTTTCTAAATGCCTTACAATAGGTTCATATATAATTTATAGAGGTTATAAAACATGTTTAGACTGTGTGCAAAACAGGCAGTTTTGAACACAATAGAAGATGTCATACATGGCTACAAGCCATGTTTCTGTACAACCTATTGACCTCTTCAGCAATTAATTAAAATGCATTAAAATATCTATTAATCATTCATTAACCCATTATAAACAATAAATGAGCCTCAGTAAGAAGCAGGACTGAATTGCTAATACCATGCTTCCAGAGAGTGAGTAGGTCAAATTCAGATGTGAAATGAGCAGGTGCTGCTGCGCAGCAATTCCCCTGACCTAATTTGGCCTCATTTACGGCAGCACATTTCCAGCTAATGAGCAGGGTAGATGAGCAGCCCTCCCTGCGCAGGCAGCACTTGCAGAGGTCTCTCCCAGTGCCAGCAGCTCATGCTGGTGGTGGGGGAGAATTTGGTGAAAGGTCAAGCTGCAATTTTTCGGGTGGACGTGGCTTGTGAGCTGCAGAGCCATGGCAGTGCCTGCAGCCCTGACCAGAGTCCTGTGCTGAGCAAAATACAGGGAACCTGGATCCCTTCCATTGGTGGGAATATTTATTCTAGTGGCAACAGCTGTGGGCAGGAGAACTTTAATTATTCATCTGTGCCCAGTAACAGAGGGAAACAAACAGTGCTGCAGATAAGCAGCCTGGGGTTTGAACCTCTGATTTATTTAGCTGTGAACATGGGAAGGTGCTGGAGAAACAGGTTTCGTTCCAATTTCTCAACCCCCAAGCTTCACAAGTATTTACTGTGTCAGACTCCTTAATATGTCTATATTTAATTCCAGTAATGTTTCATAACCACTATAATAAAAAACAAGCACTAGAATGATTCTCCATCTAAATCACATAATGGAGGAGACTAAGGGGAACAACTTTTAAGGCAGGTTAGTCAAAATAAATAACTATTAAGCTAGTCCACTGTTAGGAGTGGGCAGTGTGGAGATAAAAACTCATTAGTTCAGCCAGAATACAGTAATTACTACACAGTTCTGCACTCATGCAAGCAGAGCTGTTTCTATTCCAATGCATGGACTGCAGATTACGTAAATGAGGAAGAATAGACAAGAAAATTAATCCATGGTAAATTTTTGTTTTGGTTGGGTTTTTTTCTTAAGAATCAAAATTAACTCAGGTAGAAGAACTCAGTATCACTGTCACATATCCTGCGTAACAGTAGCAAGCACAAAATAATTTAGATTCATGCATGTCCAGTTCATAGGTATTTCTTCCCTTTTCCTCTGGCTGTAACACTATTTAAGTGAAAAATTAATTTCTACTTGATGTCAGTAAGTAAATAACAAAACTGAATTAAGCAGCTCTGGTACCACATGAGACCAAACACATTACAGAAGATTTCAATATACATGGTAGAGAAGCAGTATATTCACCTCCTCTGCTCTGAGCTACATAGGAGGGAGATGGCAGAACTGCCAGTTCAGAGACAGACAGTTCCATATCAAGCCCCATTACCTGATAAAATTATACAACCTTTTAGGGGATATGTGCTGCTAAGAGCGATCTGTTAAACATAATTCATAATTTGCACTGAGGTGGCTGTACCTGTACTTTCCACATCAGCTGATGTCACATGGGTGGCAGTATCACAATAAAGGTGGCATTTTAATTAACACCATAGAATCATTTAGATTGGAAAAGGCCTCTAACATCACCAAGTCCAACCATTAACCCAGCACTGCCAAGCTATCACTAATCCATGTTCCTCAGTGTCACAACTACACAGCTTTTAAACACCTCCAGGGATGGTGATTCCACCACTGACCTAGGCAGCCCATTCCCGTGCTTGACAGTGCTTTTGATGAAGAAATTTTCCTTAATATCCAATCTAGACCTTCCTAGGCAGACGAGATCATTTCCTCTTCTCTTGTCACTTGTTACCTGGGAGAAGAGCCCAACCCCCACCTGGCTACAATCTCTTTTCAGGTGTTGTAGAGTGATAAGGTCACCCCTGAGCCTCCTCTTCTCTAGGCTAAACACCTCCAGCTACTCCCAAGGAGACTTGTGCTCCAGACCCTTCCCCAGCTCTGTTGCCCTTCTCTGGACACACTCCAGTACCTCAATATCTCTTGTGCAGTGAGGGGCCCAAAATTGAACCCAGGATTTGAGCTGTGGCCTCAACAGTGCCCAGTACAGGGGGACAATCCCTGCCACACTATGGTCCTGCTGGCCACACTATTGCTGATATAGCAAGGATGTTTTGAGTTAAAAAAAAAAAAATCAACTCTGGATTTCAGTTTCTTTCTTTCAAATCTATGAAACATACAACAGGACCAACATCTATAGCCTGAAACTAAAGCTGCAATCCCCAGCCACCAGATACAGGCTACAAGTGACAGTGACAGCAGATGACATGGTCCCAGCAAGCAGGCACACACCCTTTCTTTCATTACTTTCACCAGAAATACATGTTTATGATGCTCAGAAGCAGTCAAAAGAAAGGGAACCTGATCAGCAGGCATTTTATAAGGGTGTAATCCTGCATACCTGAAGAGCTGCTCCCCCCTCCATCAGGGAGCCACACTAATGAGGCTGCTTCTGCTGATGTCAGTAGCTGTCAGCCTGTGCAGGTGACAGGTTTTTGTTCAATGGAAAGAAAATAAAACCTGTCAACAAGAATACTGTACAGTCAGGCTGCAAAGGCTGGTTAAAAATCCACAGTTACATCAGGAAATGGGGCAGTGTTTTAGCAGAAATCTGGCCAGCTGTTGCACAGAGCCCTGTTGAGTATTCATACTAGGGGTAATGTTTTCACTCTGTGCTGAACTATAAACTAATGGGAAAAAAAATTAAAATGTTTGATTATCTTGATGAATGCTACAAAGTGCTGGAAAATGACAATATTTGTAACACAAGGCTTCATAAGCTGGAGCTGAGACAAGCAGATTAATGGCTCCTGTTTATCAAAATAGTTTTAGTAGAAAAAGAGCTAATTTTTATAAACTACTGTCCAACAGATGAAATTATGCAAGTCTTTCTAAGGAATAAACAGCTTCAAAACAAGAAGTGTGTTTTTTGGGTACTTATGACTGTAAAAACACCCAACAGTCATCAGCTAGTGATACAATACAGAGGTCTCTCAGGTGTTTGCACCATCAAACCATAGACACAAAGTTCCTGATGTGCTTGCCCTAGGTAAGCCAAGTTAGAATCCCTCACATCCTGATTAAAACATGAAGCTTTAAGGGACAGGAGAGCTCCTCGGGGTACTGAATTTTTTTCTACTCTTTCAGAGCAGATGTAAAGCACCAAGGATCCAAATCTCCCTCTGAAGTGTCTGTGGTTCTCCATCTGCAGCAGGGAGCCTGAGGTTACCAAGGTCTTAGTGTAGGCACTGCAGAGAAGTGTCTAAGCTTCAGCTGAATTAATCCCCTTTCCTCTTCCATGGGCAGCTTTGAACAAGCTTCTAACTTGAGCAAGCCTCAGCAGGGGAAGCCTTACAAGCTTTACCAAGATATCTCAACATTGAAAAATACTTCCTGCAGTACAAAGAAAGCTTGAAACACACTTTGGATTTCACTCATCTTTTAGAAGGACTACTCTTGCTACTGTCAGATGGCCAAGCTGACTTCCCTCTGGAGTAGCTGCAGCTTTTCTTCCCTTTCTCCTGGGGATGATGTTAGGGCTGCACCACTTGTCCTCCCTTCAGGCAGACAAGGACTTGTGACAGGCAATACAGATAGAATGGGAATCCTGCCATCACAAAACTTCAGTTGTCACATGGGACCCAGAAAAGATAGTAGCTGAGCAGTACTCATCCTTTCTTCCAAATTTAGGGCCCTTTAAGCAGTTAACAGCTGCTTTTCAGCTTTGACTACAGCATCTCTGGGTTCTAATGACCCCCTTAGGTCTGCAAGCATGCAGGAAGGCACATAGAGCATGACACATACCAGTAAAAAAATTACATGCAGCAGTGTCTTTACTAAGTCAATTTCCTGCTGGATCAAGAATGAGTTTAAGCAAATGCAAAGGCAAGTGAAGGCTGAAGAGATTGGAAGACATCTGTATTATGGAAAGGGTTGGTTTCAGCTCCATAGGCTGAGACTTTCATAGCAGCAGAGATTTTGGCTTATTTTCCTTTTCTTTTCTCTGCTGTGCTTATTCTCCAATGTTCACAGCAGCCCTTTGGCGTTCAGCAGTCAGAAAACCCAAAGCCTACAGCTGTGCTTCCAGCTTGTTCCTAGAATTCCACTTGGATGAAACTAAATTACAACGTTATGTAGAACTGGAATATCCGCTTTTGGTTCCATCCCTCACACAAACTGAAGTGACATGCCAGGAAGCCCAAAGACCAAAACCAAACAATCACATTCTAAAATAACCCTATATGTGCTACTGAAGCAGCAGCAGCACATGCTGTTCTGTACCTTGAAGCTGCTGAGCAGCTGTAATTGTGGAAGTGCAGAGTCAAGTCACCCTCTCCAAGCTCCCATGTGACAGTAATAACCCTCCCTCACTCCACCCTTCATCCCCAAAGAGTACATCAGGCAAGAGCCCTTTCCAGCAGGGAGAGAATGTGTGGCCAGGGAGAGAGGTCAGCCAGGAGACCTCTTCATGTTCAGCTTATGTCCTCTGCCCATCCTTGTCTTGATGATGGTCATTAAAAGCTGTTATTGTTGTGACCATATAGAAAGCCCTTTTCCTATAGTAAGTTGAAAGTCAAATTAAGAAGCCTGTCTTCAAGGCACAGGTTCTCTCAACTCCTGAACTATGTGGGTTCCTTAAGTTGGGCCTGCAGGTTCTAGGTGTTGTGAGCCCTGGTATGCCCGATGCTCCCCCGCCGCGGCACAAGCGGCGGCCCTTGGGCCCCCGGTTTCTAAATGCTGCGAGCCCCGGCCGGCCCGGGCCTCTCCCGCCGCGGCTCTTGGGCTTCCAGGTTCCAGGGCACGGGAACCCGGGTGTGGGCGGTAACTAGGGGAGGGATCGCCGATGGAGGGGGCGGTAACCGCGGTCGGGGCCCGGGGGGATTCCCGATGATAGCGGAGGGGCCCGACGCAGTTAGAGCCATCGACGCGGCCTGCGAACCCGACAGGGGAACAATCCCGGATAGGGAGGCGCGGGGGGGAGGCGCGGGAGGAGTCGCGAGGGAGGGCAGGTGCGCCTGCGCACAAGC
>VZTZ01002027.1:0-46032 GCA_013400955.1 Drymodes brunneopygia
TGAATCCAAATTGTGACAGCAACATCGTCTCATGGTCTTTCTCAAAGCGGGTCGCAGCCTCGATCTTTTTGCCCTGGGTGGCGGCCAAGGCCCTTGGTGAGCTTTCTCACCTCGAGTGTTGGCTGGGAAAGCAAGCCAACCTGACATCTAAAGCGTTGGCAGACCTCCTTGCAGACGAGGAAGCTACCAGGCAGGCCACCCTTCAGAATAGGGCGGCCATCGACTTCCTGCTGCTGGCACACAGCCACGGGTGCGAGTAATTCGAAGGGATGTGTTGTTTCAACCTCTTCTCACACGCCCGAAGCATCCAGAGCACAATCCAGGAGATGCGGGACCAGATCCATCAGCTGAGAACTGAAAGTAAAGACTGGCTGCGGGACCTGTTTAAGGGATGGGGCATCTCCGGCTGGGTGTCACAAGCCCTAAAGACTTTATTATGGACTCTTCTTATCATTTGTATCGTAATATGCTTTCTCGGATGTTTTAAGAGTTTTGTCATTTCATTTGTTAACCGTTCCCTGTCTTTAAATGTTAAAGAACAGGGAGATGTGGCGGTGGTGCAGGTTCCCAAAACCCCTTCCCCTGTGGTACCCAGAACCCCGGCACCCCCTCGGAAGATTTGGGCAGCCCACAGGGACTGAGGACACCCCTGGGGTGGGGCCGCAGATGGTAGAGCCCAGAAAGGGGCTGAGAGACGAGGGGGTTGGCCTTCCTTTCCTAGTTGATGCACCACCTGCCAATCTCCCGTCAGTCCCCTCCCAGTTCTAGTAGTTTCTGTTATCCTCAACATCCCATTATCTGTTATAGTTGTCAATCACCCTCACTCCTCCCCTTCCCCTTCCCAGTTNCTACCACTCCAACAAACAAACTCTGTGTGGACAAACTAATAGTGAGCTTTATATTCAGACAAAGCTGATATGCCTCCTTAAATAATATAATATTTCAGTGTAAGAGAAAAATATAAAATTTTAAATCTTCCCTGCTTTAAATGCATAATTGTTTGGTGTTTACTTTGTTGAGAGAAATTGTTTAATCTGTGTAGAAAGGTCTTGTAAGTAAGTCAATTTCCATTTGGCATAGTTATGACACAGCCAGCTACTTTTGTCATCTAATGTTTAGCAGGGCACACTTTAAGGAATTACTTGACTTTCTAAAAATTAATGGACCATCACACCTTCAGTTGTTTAGACTCTTGGAGTAGAATCCATTATGCTAAATTCATTTCATATTTTTGTGTAACATGTCATGCATGGCAAAGAAATGCACAGCGGAATATGAATACCTATGAACTTCATCTTAAGAATTAGAATCCAAACTTCTCTGAACCGATAGAACTAAATTCCAGATTATTGAAATACACATCTCCACCTAACACATTTTTTTAAAAAAATTCTGCTTTGCTTTTTTTTACTTTTTAATATGGACTATCACTTATTTCATGTGCATGACAACACAGTCTCCACCTAGACTCTAATGTCTTTGGTTTAATTACTCTGTTGAGGCTGATGTCATAGATGTTTATATAAAAAAACTAGCTATTTGTTCACTTAGGCTATATCTGTGTTAGGAAGTATGATAGGTTAGTGACCATGTTTTAAATCTTGATGTTAAGTAGCACACCATGTTTTTTTACAGCAGTCTAAGCTTTTTTCTTTCACAGAACAAGGCTAACTATTGGAAATGATTCAAAGCCAATATTATATTCTTATTCATACCCGGAAATCATGGTGTGTCATTTGGTATGGGCCAAAACCTTATCAGTATATATTATGTACATATGTGATACATTCTGTAATGCCAAAAGAAAGCCATTTCCCTGGGAAATTTTCACTTCATTCAAATTGTATAGAATTCATTGCATTTATTAGATAGATCCTGAAGACATGGATAAGATTTTTAAGCAAGTCAATTTAGACAATAAATGAAAAGATAAATATATATATAATGTTACAAATTAGACATAGCTGGTAACAGAAGGCTATGTTCTAAAACATCAGGGTAATTTAATTTGGTAATTGCAAACAAACCTGTAATTATCATTCCATATTTTTACCTTTTTTTGTGTCAAGAAGCACAGAGTTAGCTGGAAGAAGTGCATATGATGCCTCACAGTTTATTAATGTAGTACTAAATTCTATGGACTTTGCACATGATTGGCACATTATTACCTTGCTTCTAGTAGGCTGATTTTATAGAGGTTTCCATCAGGTTAATCAGGATAATAAGTCTTTTTAAAAGCCATTTCTGCTTCTATAAGCATTTGCAGTTCCCCGTTTCTCCTACTCAACAAAAATGAAAGCACATCAGTGTTTTATTGGTCCTCAGCCATGACATATGTTTAAATAAGGCTTTGCTAGGGACTAGTAGTATACAAATCTTGTGGCATGGTGAAACCTTCACGTGCCTGTATTTACTGCAGTTGTCCAGGAAGGGATCTGCAAGTTTAGTGTAAGGTTGCTCTTAGCTTCACAGTCCCATATCTCTCCTTGTCTTGTTTCAGCTCTCCTGCAAGTTTAAGCCTCTGATAAACTATGGGACTAAATGAAAATCAGCAATATTACGTTACTGAAGAGCATCAGAGGTAGCAGAGCAGTATTGAAAGTTGGAGGGAAAAGTGGGATGAGACAGGAGGATTCCCCATGCATGGTTATCCTAGCAATCTTAGTCACTTAAAACATTTTAAATGCAAAACTAGTATCAAATGCACAAACAATTGAAAACAATTCCTGAAAAATGGCTTTGTGAGAAAAATGAAAATCAAACCAGTACAACTACAACCCACGTGTTCCAAATTATTCATTGCCTTTTCCTATGAAATAGAGAATAAAGAGAATATTCCGGATCTTGAGCATAACTATTAGGAAAGATGTTCTCTTGTTCTCTCTCCCCACTTCCTCTTTCATCCTTCCCCCTTTCCACCTCCATCTCCTCTCCCCCTCCCAATATCCGTGGCTCAGAAATCAATTAGCCATTCTCCACTCTTTTTTTTTTTTTTTTTACAAATTCAAATAAATACAGTTGGNCGGCTTTCCAGGGTCGCACTAGCACTTGTTCGCTGAGATCCGAGCGGGAGCAAAAAGCAGGGAACACAACAATACAGGTGTGATTATTTTGAAAAAGGTCAAGCAATAAAACCTGAGTCTCAAGAAAAGCCATGTTACACCTAATTGTTCTATGAGAAAGTTGTCTAAATAATGATGCTTTTTTGCTTTCTTCCCATTATTTTGCACACTATCCAGAGAAAAAGCAAACAAATAAACCAGACCAAACCCCCCCAAAACTTGAACCAAATAACTTAAAACACCTTTCCAACAAAATTTGAAGAACTGGACATCTGTCGACATCACCTATTTTGCCTGTTTCCTTCATAATTTGAGCACACATATCAGTTTTTTCTTCTTGTCCATGAGCACTCAAAGATAACTGCCCCAAGGCATATTCATTTAAGGAGGAGCTTTCCAAAATGACAGCAAATCCTTTCTGATCAGTCTCAAGGGATTCCAATGCAGTATCCAAGACATTTTTTCTCTTTTTGAATAGTGATTTAGATCAGCACTCCACTCTCATCTAGATGCAACTGTCTCAAAAATTACTGGTGTCGTAAATGACCTAACAAACAACTGAGAAACTGAAAAAAACTAAACCAGAAGGTCACGTTTTCTTATGATTTTTCAAACTTGTACTCTTCCCTTTTTCTTTTTCTATTTTTTTTTAATTTATTTTTTAAACTTATTTACAAAGGGTAAGATTTGAATGGACCAAACCTGCCAGTTTTCCTTTCCATGAAATTTTATGCTTATCAGAAATGTCATTTCTGAGTCATTTGGACCTTTTCTCCAGTGTCAGGGGTTGATAGGTCTGAAGACTTTTGTATCTCCAAAAGTATTTACCAAAACAATGATTTGCATTTTCTGGGGAAGGCTTAATACAAAATTACATTTTAATGTTTCATGTAGCATAGGATCACAGTGTCTCAAAAGCAGCACTGGAAAACAGAATCTTTCTCTTGGTTGAGTTCCAGGGAAGCGTCCTTCCTCAAGTTTAAAAAATAATCTGACAAAAACATTTCTCACAGCAGTCAATAAGAAAATGTTCAAATGTCCAACACACTTTCTAGTCTCATAGCAGCTTTATTTGCTTGATATCCAAAGAAGAGTGGAGAGAGAAGGAGAATTTATCTTACTTAAGACAAAGAAAAATCATAGTAATGCCTTACTTCAGCCATGGGAAAAAAAAACATCTATTTGTACAAAGTGCCAATTGGCACTTATAGGATACATGTGAAAAAGAGGTGACTGCAAACTCATTGCATGTATCTGACATGGTAGGAGAACCTTGAGCAAACCTGGTGCCATATCTGAATATGTTTGTTTTCCCTCCCTCAACATTTGCAACTAGAAGAGATTCCAAAAATTTGTCACTTAATGATGCTCCAAGATAAGCAAATCTGGGAAATGCAGACACTAGATTTGACTGTGCTATATGATTGTCTTCTAATGTCCCAGCATCTTGATTCTGTGGGTTTTTAGGATTTTGTAATTTTAAATGTTTGCTAATAAGCCAGATTTGAAATGACTAGTTATTAAATATTTGGATTATTGAGTTAATTTGTCTTACTTTTTATTTTTTCCTTGCCATTTTCATACCTGTTTTCATCAGGCTGTTTTCTATTTTTTTTTTAAATACAATGAGTAAAAGAGGAATTTTTATCTTTTACAAGATCTGGACTAGACAAAAAAAATAATTTATTTTTCAGAATAATTTATTTTTTATTTGACTTTGCTGTCAATCTGAACAGAAGATTTGTAGCAACACAAAAGATTATTAAGGTTGTGTTAGTAAAAGTCAGCAGTCAAACTATTATAATTTAAACATACTATGCAGACCTAGAGAGTTCATTTTCCAAGAAAGATTAGGTGCATTGGAGAACAATGTGAGTGAAGGTCTCTTTGCCATTATGTTGATGTTTCTGGTAAAATTGGTGGTGATAGTGTCTAATAAGACAGCATGCTGTAAAATTTCACTGAAAAAAGTTAAGATGATAGAAAAAGATAGGGTCATGGTAATGTCACTTTTCTATTTGCATGACTATGTTCCATCTTTATCATCTTAGGATCCTGTTATATTTGAGTCTCTTATTTATTGAAAATAAAGGAAATCATTGCTGCATTTTAGTAGCAATGAGTAAAGGCAGCAATTTGCTGCAGTTTTTCTTAGTTGATATAAAAATTGTGACATATATTTGTATATGAATCATACCAAATTATTTTGGTTTCTTATTTAGTTCATATATTATGGCATTTTAGCTAAAATTTAGTACAAAATTCTTTTCAGAAAGTTAATTGAATATATATTTTATTAAATCTTCTCATATTACTGTTGTTTAGTCATCAGGTGATGCAGAAAGGGTTAATGTAAATTCCATTCAAGCAAATCACACTTCACACTGAAAAAGTACTAGAAACTGTTACTAAAAACCATCTTGGAAATATGACTTATTGAGATGTAAAGACAAAAATTGCACTTCTGCCTTGCTGAGAGGGGAACTGAAATCAGAATCTCTGGGCTTAGTTGAGTGAACTTAGGGTTACTGTTTCTCCCTTTCCTGTAAGAGACATAGAAAAGTAAGCTCAGTGGAGACTGGAAAGGAAGTTATATGGATAATTGATGGAAACTATTCAATTTTTTTTAACAGCAGAACAACCAAAGCTTTTGATCATTTTGAGTAAATTTTTGTACACATATAAAAACTTTATTTTAGTCCAAAGTGACTTTAAAAGAACTTTAAAATATTGAGATTTTTTTTTTCTTGTTGGATATCTCTTACAATAATATGCCTGTACAAAGATACTGTAAGGAAATATACTTGCTTTGGTAAAAATATGTTATTGGTCCTTAATATTACATTCAGAATTGTGGGTTCATCTGTTTTATTAATATGTTCATACAGTGATGGCATGGAATAGATCTACATTTTTTTCAGGGTTCATTAATTTTGAAAATAGGATAGAAGTAGTAAATTTTCTGCATTCTAGATAGAATGAAGTGACTACATTTTGTAATCCTACTAGCATTAATCATGGCACATTGAATTATTCACATCTGACTCTCTGGGCTATTGATGGCAAACACCTGAAGTATAAAATAAGTGAAAGAGGGAAAGGATGACTTGGAGAATTATGCTTTATATTCAAATTCCAGTTCCTTTGGGAGCTCTGAGCATTCATTTTCTTTGTGTTTTAAACAAAACAAAATTTTTTTTTTCTTTACATTTTGCAATGATTATATCTATGCAACTTCCCTTTATCTTCTGAATCAAGCTGTTGATGAACCAGGGTTGTTTATGTGGTCCAGGCTAAATGCGTTCACTTTTTATGAAGAGAATGAATTATACCTTCCCAATTTGTTCTGTACACCACCAAACAGATGTAAACTCTTCCGGTCCAGAACTGGACACTCTAAAAGACAATTTAACATGATCTAATGATAAAATAATATAAGCAATAAATAATGATAATAAAACAAGTCAGCATTTACTATATAACTAATCTTAAGTAAAAGTACTGAAGTCAGAACACAACTGCACTGAGGAAAGCCTTTATTATGCAAAGCAGCATAGGACACCTGCAGATCTTTTCTTTCCCCATGGATTTCTGAAGTGCAGGTTCATGTGCTCTTCAGTGGCAAAGTTGGTTAAAAAAATCACTTTTCTAGCACTACTTGCTGATTCCTGCCTCTATGTTAGAATTCATGACTTCTTCAAATGTACCAATGCAACTATTTGTAATGCTGTGCTGTAAAGTGAATCATTGACGTGAATAAAAAACCTTGGAGACTCTTTCATTAATACAGTTCACTTCAGGGATCTATTCTACATTACGGCCTTACAAATGTTTTCAACAGAACAAAAGAAAGGATGGTGAATGAGAACAAGCAGTGGGGGGTCAAGGTGTATGTATTTGTGTAGGGAGTGAGGACCTCTTAAATTAGCTTCACTTCCAAGGAAAATATATGTGGAACTATGCTCTTAGTCTTCCACCTGCTCTCTTCTTTATATACAACTTCTATTCACATTATTTTTTTGTTCCTCCCTCCAGGGGGTGTTCACTACTTAAAGCAAATGTCTGGTAGTTGAAAATTCCATTCTCTTCAGCAGTGTAATTTCTCAGGTTAGGAGGGCCCCACTGAATTCCCAATAGCACTGCATACACTACCATAAATATCTAAAACTCCCATCACAATTTAAGATTTTTAATGCATTCTTTTCTTTATTTCAGATATAGAGAGAAAGGAAAAAGAAGTCAGGTGTAATGATGACAAATGTATTCACACATTGGCCTTGCAGTCAGTCCTCCTTCTATTGTAATTAACAAATTCCTCCTTTGCTTCAATTGAAACAGATGCTGAACAGCTGTAGATAGACTGAAACAGTAAATTGAAACAGTACATTACGAGTGCTACCCATAATCTCTCAAATTTCATGCTACATCTTACATTTTGGTGACATAATTTCTGCCCACTTCACAAAATTTTAAAGACAAATGTCAACTAGTGCAAGTATGAAAACCCTATAGTCTGGGCAAACACTGCGTACAAAAGGTCCTGAGTAAAGACTACAGCTTCAGTAGAAAAATCTGACTTCTTTTTTGGGAGTTTATTTTCAGATATTTTCTGTTCAGAATGAGAAAACCATTTCACTTACTTAGGAATGTAAAACTATGCAAGTTATATACCCTGTTCAATCTCCCCCTTATCTTATAGCCCATTGCACAGAACCATGTCCAGATGACTTTTTAATATCTCCAACACAGTATGCTGGTCTTGGTGGGGGTAGAGCTAATTTTCTTCAAAATGGTTGGTATGAGGCTGTGTTTTGGATTTGTGCTTGATGATATAGAGGTGTTTTTGTTGCTGCTGAGCAGGGCTTGCACAGAGCCAAGGCCTTTTCTGCTTTTCATACTGCCAAGCTGACAAGGAAATTGGGGGTGCATGGGAGGTTGGGAGGACACACAACCAAACTGGCCAAAGGGATATTTGAGGCCATATGGAATCATGCTCTGCATATAAAGTGGGGGAAGAAGGAGGAAGGGGGATATGTGTGGAGGGATGCTGCTTGTCTTCACAAGTCACTGTTACGTGTGATGGGGTCCTGCTCTCCTGGAGATGGCTGAACACCTGCCTGCCCATGGGAAGCACTGAATTCATTCCTTGTTTTGCTTTGCTTGTGTATTTGGTCTTAGCTTTTCCTTCTCACTTATGAGTGAGGGGTGCAGTAGTGTACCTCCTCATTGGCTTCCACGTCATTAATAGGAAAGATAATCACCAAAGCACTCCAGGAACCTCCTGGATTGCTTATGTCCTACTGGGTTGTCCTAAACACCCTCTCCATAAATGTAGATGAAGACCCCCATGAGGACTAGGGCCTGCACACCTGAGGCTGCTCCTGTTTGTCTGCAGAGGGCCTGATCCACTCATTAGTTCTGGTTAGGTGCCTTACAACAGACACCTACCATAATGTCAATTTTACCTTTCCTCTCTTTTCTCCTGACTTGTAAGTTCCCTGATGGCTTCCCACCGACCTCCAGGCTGAGCTCCCTCACTCTAAGCTCTCTCTCACATAAAGGTCAACTTTTTGTTATCATCTCCTCTTCCTGCCTTTCTTGAAGAGCCTGTGTCTTACCATTGTAATGATAACAATGTAACCCAAGATTTTTGCACACTCTTGGCACCCAGAGTAAGATTTTCAGGTTCCCCACAGGCAGCCCTTTTTATCTTTTCTCTGACCTGATCTCTGCAACATCTCAAGTGAGATCCACACCATATTGAAAATCTGGTATCCAGTCAGCAGTGATTACAGTTTGTGGTACAGGCACAGAGGACCCTTTCTCTTCAGGGCTGCTCTGAATCCATTCTCTGCCTGGCCTGTGTTTGCACTTGGTATTGCCCCAACTCAGATGCAGAACTTTACACTTGGCCTTGTGAAACTTCATGAAGTGTGAACATGCCCACTTCTCAAGACTGTTAAGATCCCACTGGATGGCATCCTTTCCCTCCAGTGTGTCCAACCACACAAGTTGGTGTCATCCCCAAACTTGCTGAGGGTACACTCAGTCTCAGTGTCCATGTTGCTGGAAAAAATGTTAAACAGCACCAGTCCTGATATTGATAACTGAATAACACCACTTGTCACTGGTCTCCACTTGGACACTGAGCCATTCACCACAATTATTTCAGTGCCACAACTATTCATCCAGCCAATTCCTTATCTATTGAATGGTCCGTCCACAAAATCCATGTCTTTGCAATATAGACATAAGGGTACTATGTGACACGGTGTCAAACGTTTTGCAGAGTTCTGGTTAGAAGACACTAGATACTTTTCTGTTACCGAAAAAATACTGTAACCCCATCATTGAAGGCCAACAAGTTTGTCAGACACCATTTGCCCATCATTAAACCTTGAAAAGAAATGGACTTTTCTCACCTTGAAAGAAATGGAATTTGACTTTTTCTTTCTGTGTAAATCATTGCTTTATAATGATTTCTTAACAGATAGCCAGTCAAAAGATTAATAGAATTAGAATCGTTGTACAATAAGCCTGTTCTCACTGACAGCTAGCTTGTTTTTTTCTCTCTTCCTTTTGAAAGATAGTAAACAGAAACAAAGCCTGCAGCAACACAAAGAAAGCTATCACATGAAAGAGGGATTAGCTTCAGGAGGGTATGACAGATGTAAAGTGCTTTGCACACATTGCTATGTGATGTTCAACATATGTTGTCAATTAAAAATTGCTTAAGAAATATTTAACAAGGCAAAGCTAACATACCCCTAGTTTGTACGAATATATTGAGCTTATGCATCACTGCCTCTCATTTAATTTTTTTCAGTTTTGTTGTAAGCTGAAGAGAGCCTTATATAACATGAGTGTCAGCTAGTTTATGTTTAAAGTACCATTTTAATTCAAAGCATTGGAAAACAGCATTTCTTTCATCTTTTAGTAAGATGATAACTGGATAATTTAGCAAGGCAGAGGACCTGCTAAACTGATTAAAATTAGTTTTCTGCAGTAAAATATGATTTGCTGCATTTTTAAAAACAGGCAAAATTAAATCCATCTAAATGGATTCAAGATGTCATAGACTTTGGCATATTCTTTACCTAGACTTTTCTGATACCAGCTCCTGGGAAATCTTCCTAGTGAACACCAAAGCATACGACACAAGTTCCTAGGTTAAATTCTATTTAATCATCTTTATTATCTCCTACTCCTGAATTTTTCCCCATGCAAGACATTTTGTTTTGTTTGTTTGTTTTTTAAATTATGAGGTCTTGTGCCCTATTCAATCCCCAAATAGCCACTAGACATTATTCTCTGTATTCTCCCCCAAATACAAGTGTCTTTCTATGCAACTGTACTGTAAAGCCTCCATAAAATAGCAACATTCTTGTTGGACTCTGGCGCCTCAAGATCTCTTCACAAAAAATGTACTCCTAATGTTAGGAAATTCCTGAAAGCACCATTGTTTTTTTTATGATCACAAATGAAGAGCTTTTTATCCCAAAGAGCACGGAGGTTTGCAGTCATCTATGAAAAACACTGGTCATGGCTGTGGTCTATACATTAACTCCTTTTTGGAGGAAGAGGGACTGAACATGTGGAAGAAATGATTGATAGGCTCACAAATATTTTACAGTACCTTATCTCCTCTTCTGACTCCTGAAATTAACCTTTCAGTTAAGGTCTGTAGTTCCACTTGTAATATTGCTGTCTTGAACCTCCTCTTATGGAATTTTGTTTCCAATCATAAAATATGAGTGTTTAAAAATAAAAGTTACAGTGTTTATTCCAAGAGTCTTTGTACTTCTTAAACACATATGTAGGCTGCTGCATACATCATCTGCCGACCAAATGTCAGCTCAACTCCTACTTCCCTTTAAATAAGGTATAAAAGAATTCAAGAGATATTCATGGAACTGTGAACTGAATGTGCCTTAAGTGCATTGCTGATGTGGAAATTTATTCTAAATTACTGTGCTGGTGGATGTTTGGTTATAAATTGAACTATTAGCTAAGAAAAACTGAAACGTACTTGAATATTGCAATATATATTATTTTAAAGGAACATTATAGAACAGATTTCTGCCTCAGTGAGAGATGTAAAAACACATGGTGAAGGAAATAAGATTGGTTTTCTGAATATGTAAAACTGGAACTACTGAGTAATTACAATGGTTTTGATCCTTATTTTTCTTCCTGCTCCTTTTTTGAATATGTTCTATGGGATTATAAACACAAATTTTAAAAAAGTGACAAATATCTTGTATTGATCCTAAGAACTGGTAGATCACATTGTACAATTCAATTTAGAATCCAAACTAAAAGAAAATATATGCAAAGCATACTGGGTTGGGGTTTTTTTTGTTTTTTTTTTTTCAAAAATTAAATTAAACTCTGATAACAGCATAATGTCTTCAGAAATTTATTATTATTACTCAAGTATACCACTCAAGTATTTTAGCAATGGCAAGAGGATTATTTTCTTTTATGTTCTGGTAGATGCAGTACTAAAAGTCTGTTTCTGCAAATCTAAACTTTGTTTGTTGCTTAGATACACCTTTCAATATTGTTTGGTTAAGTATAACCTGCATGTTCACAAGGAGGATTGAAAACCATGTGGACTTTGGAAGTCTCAAGGCATGGTAGCTTATAAAGAGTAGCGAGAGGAAAACTTAGGAAACAGTATATATTTTAAGCCTTTCTTTTTGTCCACACAGGCCTTTCCTAAGGCATCATTACTGGGAAAGGAAGGCTGCTGTGTTATCAACTGTGTGCAGAACTTGAATTGAAGTTCACACAAAAAAATGGAAAATAGCCTAATAGTGAATAGCGAAGTTATGCCCTTGTTGAAGTAATTTAAACTATTTTACTGTGCTGGAACTTAATTCAAAATATATTGATTTCCTTTACAAGACATAAAGGATCTTCAGTATTCTAAAATAGTAGCAAAGGATAACACTTGTTAAATTTTTGTATTCGATTATTGTTTGGTTCGGTGTCTTTTAATTTTTATTATTTTATTAAATTTAGTTTATCAATGGTCATTTTCAAATAAACAAAGTCTCCTGTTTTTATGCAGGAAAAGCATAAAAATCAGTCTATCAAATCCATTCCACAATATTGCTATACCATATTTCCTGCCATTATTCAAGTATCAGTTACTTTTCTGTTTTGACTTCAGTCTTATGGTCCAGTGGCCCAAATTTGTTTTGTTTGATTTTTTTTAAGGCTGTCTGGTTCCAGTCAGGACAGGGTTAATTTTTTACAGTAGTCATGAGGGGTCACGGCTGAGACCCAGATATTATTGCATACCACGTCACCTCACTACCAGGGGCAGGGGAAAGGGAGTCTCCACAAGGAAGGTCTCTCCTCTCATTGGGTTGGCAGAGCTGCAGTTGAGTTGCAGACTCTGTGGTGAACTTTCTGACATGTGAACCACTCTCTCTGTTGTACACTTTTGTTATTAATATATTTGCTATTAATGCTGCTTTTTCTTAACTCACTACTGTTCCCAGTAAATTGGTCCTATCTCTACCTGTGAGCTTTGTCTTTTGTGCCTCCAGTTCTCCTCTCCAGCCCATAGCAGAGGGAAGGGATAAAGAAGAGAGGGAAACAAGAAAGTTGCATGTGGCTTTAGCAGGAGCACTAAATTAGAGAATACCGTTCCTAAACCACACCAAAATCAAATTTGGCTTTACCAGGTTTCTTATATGAAAGAATACTTGTTGGTTTGTTATCATGATTTTCTAAGAATTACATTAGCATTCATATACGGATATTCAGCTTTCTGGGTGTGTTTGCAAACCTTGAGAGCTAACAGTAATTGCAATAGGTCTGCAACTTCATCACTGTCCTCACCTAAGCAGTGCTAATTAATGCTAGCTCTGAATTTGCAGCAGTTATGCAGGTATTTAGAAAATTCATAGCATATTTGTGAGGTATTTGCTAATCTACAGTATTTTGTACATAACAAAATGAAAATATATAATTATCTCTTTAATTAGAATAATTTTAGGTGCATCATAGATGCAACCATTTATGGTTTGTAGAAGTTTTCTCCTGGGGACATCTGTTTATGTCCTCATTTCTGGCACTCACATACCTATAATTTAGATGATCTGATTTTTTCCTCTGTTAAAAGGCATGGAAAGGTATGAAAATATAAACTCCTTTAATTATTAATTAATATAGACAAAAATTGTGCAAGACCCCTCACTTTTCTACCCATTTTATAGAGATCTGCGGACCTCTACAAAACAGAGAAGTTGTGTTTTGTGGTAGTGAGCTGTCATACATGCCCATATTAATTTTTGTTACCACTAGCACTGCACTAGAATGCATTATGGTTATTGCAGCAGCTCAATGTACCTGTATCCCTAACATCTCTATATTAATTTCCCACATTAGTAGTGAGACCTGTTGAAACTATGCCTCTCTCTTCAGCCTGTTAATGCAATTGTCCCCTCAGGCTGTACCATCGGTAGCAATGTCCTTAGGCTGAGCTTAGCAGAAGGCAAACTTGGGGGCCAGAAGCCTGGGAGAGTGAACAAATTAGAATTTAAAGAGATTTATCTTACTTTTCATTCTGTGTACAGCTTCCTGCACATAGCTCCCATGATAAAGGCTGTCATCTGAAACTAAGCTGGCTGTGCCATGCTCTGAACTTTCATTTTCTTATTGCAAAATCTGAATCAGAGGGGTTTTTTCATCTGCCAGTTTAGATATAGAATGGACAGTGAAAGTTTACAACAGCACAGAAGTGGCTGAACAGGTAGTGACAGTTGGGTTTGCACTGAAGAGTTCCCTTATGCAGAATTTAGTGCTGTCAGAGCTATCTGTCTAAACCTGGGTGACAAGAACACCATTTTTAACCCTTTGCTGAATTTTAATCCAAGTCTTCGCCTTGACTTTACTTAATCATATCTTATCTGTCTTATGATGGTTGTAGAAAAGCATGAAAAATCCTGATGTGCAGTGGCCCAGAAGTACGAAAATCAGACTCAAGTAAAAATATGCATCTGGTTTCTACACACACAAGAGTAAATTCCAGAATGTGAACAACTAAAAAATATTTAACATGAAAAGGTGTCTTAAATGGAAATGATAAAAGTAGTGACTTTGCCTAATTTGCTTGGTTTCTGTCATTTGGAATGTTTCTTTTTGTTTTCTTAGACAACATTCTTAAAGTACATCTTCTACTTGCTTTAAATTTTGCATGATTTTGTTGGTTATTTCCTGTTCTGGTTTTTAAATTAGAAAAAATACTTCTGATTAATTTGATTAATTGCTACCTAGTCAAATAATCCATTTTTTTAATAGTCCCTGAAAAAGAAAATTCATTCTGTTTCTTCTTCTGAAATACTTACTTATTTGCATCCTTAAATTATCTATAATGCAATGTGGCTGAAGTTTTATGCTGTTGGAAGAAACTACTGTAGGAAATAATTAAAAAATATAAAAGTAACTATCTTTAAAATGTGTGTATCTTAGAACCTTAAGCCAGGTATCATTGATATAGGCAGTTGTATAGGGAAACAATTTTCAAGGAGCACTGACACAGAGCTCCAGGGAAATCAGTGCAGCATCTGCCCAGATGCTGAAAATTGCTTAGGGCTTCTTGTAGAGTTGTGTAATGGAGGGAGTTAATGGATTCTTATCTAATTTCACTTATGACATTGTATATTTTGAGGAGAAATAGACGAAGTGAATTTCATTTAATATCACAAAAAGATGGAAACTGGTTTTATTTTGTCATATATTTTATTAAAATTTTCCACAATTTGGCTTCTTTATCATGCTTGGGAGCTTTACTTTTTCCTATTGCAACAGAATAAGAAAAACTTTATATTTCCTTGCAAGGGAGTTTGAGGTCACAGTACTTTTGATGCTAAAATGAATTTAGTTCAAAATATGGAAAAAAAATCTTCTCATTCACAAAAATGCTAATTGTGTGAACTTTTCAATTCATGTTAGAATATAAATCTTAGTTTTTAAAAACTAAGATTTATAGACCGATTAATAACATTACTGAGATTTACAATACCACTGGATCTACTACTTTACATTCAGATATGTAAATGGTCAACATATCATGGCTGAAAAATCTCTCTGTCATGGCAGATTCATCATAGAATCTCATGGATTTTGTAGCTGAAGTTGTGCTGGACAATTAGACAATAAGAAAGATCATTAGTGGACGTTAGCTATCATGTTTATTGCTAAATTTTTATGAAGTTCTGCAGAATCATTTCAGCTCATAAAAACACTTCTGGTTCTTTTCAGGCACCATTGAGGAGGGAGCATGAGTAAGGAAGCATTCCTAATGGGCATATTTGGACATTGCTACTCTGTCTTGGAAGACAAGGGCACATCAAAGAATGGATACGAGCCAGACCATGTTACACAGCCTCAGTGTTAGCGAACAATCCCAGGATTACTAATGTAGATGTACATGTGAGTTTTAAATTGTACAGATAAATTTTGCAGTCTTTTAAAATTTATTTATTATGAAGGTTAAATTTGAACTTCAATGACTTTTCTCTCTTCCAGTTCCACACATATTTTGTACTTACTTATTCCTGTCGTTCCCTTTGACTCCTCTCTAGGTCTTCCTTTTGCCCTCTTTTTCACCCTCTTTTAAAAATAATGATCTATATATCTCTCATTGCAGGCAAGAGCAGTGCCCTCTTTCTCTTTGTTCTGTTGTACTCCACCCACTGTTCTGTTCTCCTTCATTGTCCCCGTTCAGTTTTCTCTTCTAAGCTTTTTATCCACATTGTTTTTTGTATTTTGCTCACTCTCAGTCACAATGAAGTTGTGGAGTGTTCAGGTTCCAGGTCAAGTGTTATAATTTGGAAAATGCTGGATTCCAGCTTAACAGTTACAAATTTAGGGGTAAGTTGAGATGATTTTAGAAGGACTCTAGAGTTTCAAATGTATTTACTGATTTATTTATTTTCCAAAAGAGAGAAAAAAATAAATAGAAACTAATAATTTATTAATTTCACTGTACAGAATTTACTTTCTGATAACAGATCTTTGTTTGCATAAATCTGAGGCTAAACAAAGTTAAATGCTTAACCAGGCTACCAGAAAGCAAATCTAAATTAAAATTGAGCCTCTTCTTTCTTTAATTATAAAAAACCTAGAGATAAAAAAAAATATTTTAAAGTGTACAGTAATGCAGCATTCCTTTTTGGTATCCTGAGAACAGCTAGAGTAACTGCAGAGGAGACTCTGTATTTATCACAGCAACACTCCAGTAAGGTTAAGCTTCTTACCTTTCTACCTTTTTGGATTAGACTTCTATTACACCTGCTGTCGAGACACTAAATTGACATTCTGTGTTGACTGCTGTGCAGTCTTGTTATATTTCTTGTTTCTTTTGAAAATGAGTTTCTTGCATATTTAGCTATTGATCTTTGTTTCAAAACCTGTTTATGTTAACTCTTAATATATGCACAACTGACTTTATACTGTGGAACAAAGGTTTTCTGTATAAAAACTAATGCAGATTGTTCAAAAAGAAGAAAAGGCAAATTCAGATAACAATAAGGAGCAAATATGATGCTGTTTTAAAATGAAGAAATACTTTATATTTTTTCTGGCATTGTGTGTTGGATGTCAGCTGTGTATTTGACTTTATAAACCCATAATATGTTGCTAATATATTCAAAAGATGGGAGTATAGACTTCCAATAAATATTCCTGGTAATCAGTTTTTAAACATGAACTATTCTCTATTATCAAAAGTTTTGGTGACTTCCGAGGTAGGAAATTACTTTCAGAAGACTACAATCCTGAAAATTCTGGTAGCTTAGACTAAACTTTTCTATTAAATATTCTAGTCAATACTATGGCCTGGTTTCTTTTTAGTCCTTTGCAAAAAACAGGGAAGGTCATCTACAGTCTTTACATAGCATTTATAGGGAAGCAGGAATGGTAGCCATCCCTTCCTTTGCTGTTTGAAATAAAACTTCTCTGGATCTCTCCTGAGTGCTGGCGCACAATGTAATGTTGGGGGAGTGAAGGTGATGATGACTGCATAGCCCATACAGCCTGTGGTTAGCCTGGTGAAACAAAACTGGCACATAGGAGAAAGTTTGCCTGGCCTCTTTAATAAGTTGGAAGAAAGTATTCTAAAAGGTGCCTTTGATTTGTTTACTCTGGCTTGTTTTTCTAGTCCAAAGATGTTGACTTCTAAAATTTTTTGCCTGTCTCTTGACATTTCATACAAATATTTAACTGTCAGCTGAGACTCAGAGCTCCTAGTCTTTAAGCTATTTCACTTATTTTCTTCTTTAAAGGTGAGATGAATTACGTTCTAAAAGTGCCTATTACTGTCTGCTATCAAAAAAGGAAACCCATCCATATGCAAGTGTTTATAAAGTTTATAGCTGGGTAAATTGAATCCCACACTAAATGTCATTTGAAATCTATAGTTTTCAAATTACTGCTAGCTCTCTAGGCTGTCATGCTCAGGTTACATTGTAATCTTACAAATTCCTGATGTCCAGCATGTCCAAGAAGAATCTATGTGCCTACAACCTAGTCCAGCATCTTTGATTATTCAGTCCTCTTTTTTTTTTTTTTTTTTTTTTTTTTTTTNCAAGTGCATCATATTGTTTTAATTTTATTCATTACGAATGCTGCCACAAATAAAATTTTCTCCTATTAACTTCGGACTATAACACTCTTCTGTGTTCCTTCACTGGTATCTATATTGAGTCAAACATAAATGATACATTTAATATTTCAAGACGTTTCTCAGACTTCTGCTTTGTTCCTTCGTTCAGAACTGAGGGACTGATTCCTGATTCTGGTAATTAGAAATTTAGCAAGAGAACAAGTGATTCTTTACAATTGGTCCCTTGTAATTCCTCATCATCATTGCTATTTCACAAAGCCATGCACAAAACACTTTAATAATATTTGTGTTGATACCTCTCCTTTGCTGTGATGCTTAGGAAAAAGTAGCAATTAAGCTGATGATGTTTTGAGATCACTGTTGATTTTTTTTGTCTAATGTTGTGTCAGTGTTTCCTTGTATTTTCATGTTTCTGTCTGTGTCTAGTTGCTCTGTCTTATATCATACTTAGGGAAAGAGCTATCTAACACTACCTATCTAAAAGTCAGGTGAACACCTATTCTAAGCAAATCATCTTTGGTCCCTCTCTAGCTGAACTAGAGCTAAGTACATGGGGTTACATCTCATTCCAGAATTCACAGAGGGAACACAGCTTGGCATGCAGAGCAAAGCTTAACACAGAAGTCTAGCTTTAGACAGCTAAAGGTAACTGAGCTTAATCACACTCTCGAATTTTAAGGTGGCTGAGATATATGCAGTGTTTCTTCTGCCTTCATGCAGGTTTAAATAAAGTGGGATCTAAGTCCGTAATTGGGCCTGGACTAATTACCAAAATTAAACAGTTACTAACATAAAACTGAAAAAAATAGTCACTAGAGGAAAATTAAAACCAAAACTAAAAAAATGAAAAAATAATTTTAAAATGTGGAAATAATCTGCCTTTACTAGCAGGAGTTGTAGATCCCTACATTTCAACCTTCCCTGCAGTTTATTTTCCATGGGCATTACTATTTTAATACTACTGACCATTTTAATCGAAATCACAAAAAAGTTCCCCCTGCCCCATAATACTATACTAATAGAAATAATGCTAAGGGACACATTTTGATCAGTGATTAATTAGTAACAAGATTTCATCAGAAAAGTTATATCTTTAAATGTACAGTCACTAGTATTGCATTATAGTTTAAAACCTAATGACTGAATGTAGCTATCTTTGAGTTGAATATTTTATGTGGGCAGGTACTGAGAGAGGAAAAACATTTAATGTAGCTGATTAAAGATGATGCAATCTAATGTAATTTAACAGTTGACACATGCCATTACAGATTAATAACATTTTTAAACTGAGCCTAATCACTTTCTTTGTTATTGAAAAATTTAAGCCCAATTCCAGTACTTTTAAATAAGACTTTTACCTTCATCTGTCAAAGAAGAGCAACAATATACATATTGGCATTCATGACTGTCTTCGTGGTTTTTACATAATTATATCTGTCAATGAAAATAAAAATCTTCCAATGTATGCAATTTTAAAACTGTTTTAAAAAGCAATGATGTTAATATTCTAATATTTGCACATTTTGTAACACTTGACTTCATATTCTAAACCGCACACAAATAGTCAATTCAAACAAAATATTTTTATTTAAAGTAAGAAATATATATTTAAATTGAAGAAACTGTGGCAAGACAACCTCTTGAATTACTGGTTAAGACAGAAGCTTCTAATCTTTTCTGTATATATATTCTGTACGCAGAGAGCTGCTGATACCTTCCTTATGCTGGTTTTGCATTTTTTTCTTGATGTAGTTTTCCCCATCTTTCAGGGTACACTGTCACCTAGAGTAACTTTTAAGTATTCTGGATCACTGAAACAATGACCACTGAGTGCGTCAAAGTATAAAGCCTTCAGGTGGGTAAAGGACCAAACCACAGTGATGCCACCTCTGTTTAGCCAGAATACGAGCAGTGGTAAAATGTGCTATATAAAAACTTCAATGCAAGGCTCAATTACCACTTTCAATCTGCTATGGATGATTTTTCAACAGCAAGTGAATCAGCTTCCCAGCAAAAATATTAGATTTAGTTGTCTTAGCGATATCTGAGAATCACAGTGTTTTTACCACATTCTATTACTTCTCTCTAGCAAGCTCTTGTTTTGCAGAAATAGTGTAATTATGAATTCTATTTCTTTGAAAATTATATTTTCATGTTTACAAAATTTAATTCCCTTTGGTCTATATAAAATCAAATATGTCTGTTGTCCATCAGCAACTCTTTACAAGGACAAACACTGATGCAGAGCTAGGTTAGATATTTCACTCACTGAAAAAAAAAAAGTTGGTTTTTTTTTCCTTGAACTGCATAGTCTACTCAACTAATTTGAAGGTCATGGTATTGAATATATTCTGAATTTTTTTTCCTTAGTTTTTTCACTTCTTTAAAATTATTCTAGCAGATTCCATTGACAGAAATGGCTAAGAGAGTTTCTTACTGTTCAAAGATACAGTTTTTTCATTATGAACATCTTTGGCCATGATTACTTTCAATAATTAAGTAATATATTTTCCCTGGCTTGGATGTTGTAGCTATTTCTCTACCTCTCTTTTTTTCCTTTTTTTTCTTCTTTTTTCTTTTTTTCATTTTTTTTTCTTTAAATGTAGAGTGCTGAAACTTCCTTTTTATTTATATTTTTTTCATTTCACATAAGATTTTTAGTTTATTCTAATGTGAGGAGTGACTCAATTTCTAGGATCACATATAAAGTTTATTTTCCATGTCCACTACTTTTAAAAACCTGCTTGTGTTGAAGGTGCCCTTGCTTTCTTCCCCTGGTAGATTTTGATTAATCTTAATACACGTTTGAGTTAGATTCCCACATGAAAACTCTATATGGTTCTTGGTGTGCACTAAATGTAAGGTAAATAGTCATCTAAAATCTTCACAAGTAATTACCTGAAGGCTGTAATGCTGAAGGCTAGTTGTACTGTGAAAGGTGATCCCATTCAACATTACAAACCTATTCTAACTGAAAATTGCAACTTATGGAACAAATCCTGCTACAGCCAGAAATTACATTTTCTGATTTCTAGTACAGCTCTCCATTTCTAAGATCATGTACAGTACACCAATGCTAATAAAACACAGACTATGAGAATGAAAGTTAATCATTGGTCTGGTTTAGTACATGTTTTTGTTTATCTATGTTACAAGCTGTTAATCTTCATGAACTGATTTCTTTTAAGTGTCACACCAACAAAGAGATTCTGCAAGAAAATTCTGGAAGTCATAATGTCTGAATGAACCGGGCTAAATAAGTGCAGTATAGCAAGAATCATGGCGACTTGTGTGCGACAGATATAATGAGATTGATAAAACTTATCACCCTTGACACAGTAGTGGTGTGGTACATGGTAAGAGCTTGGAAAGCTGAGACAAGTATAATTTTGAACAGTATTGGAGGTTTGAAGAAGTCAATGAAAAGGAAGAAACTCATCTCACATAAAAGCGAGATGAAAGGAATTAACAGAGATATTCTTTGAAGCTATGTTTTGAATTTATTACAGTGTTTGACAGACATGCCTCTGAAGTCTACAGCAGATATTCTGGGAGACAAAGCAGAAAAGAAAAGGACTGGAGACAAAAAATATTGGCTAAAGACATTATGGCAAAAGAGCTTCTGGCGTTCAGATTGATTGTTATTTTTCCAGAGAAGGAATAATGGTATGGCTTCTCCTTTTCTACTTCCAAAATTAAGATGCTTCCTCATTTCCTAGGAGACACAAGAGTTCCAACCTACTCAACCCTGCATAGAAAAGAAAAAAAATAAAAAATAAAAAAAATGTACGGACAATAAAGGTAAAAACAAATAGAGGTTAAAAAAAAATTGAGCCATAATGCTAACAGATTTTCTGGAGTTTAGTAGAAGAAATTTGAGATTTGGACAGATCCTCCAAAGGATCTTTAGTTCAAACACCATTCATCAAATAACTGACCATTTTATAGTCACTTAGTACTCCTCTTCCTTTTTCTTTGTGAAGAAGAAGAAGAGTTTAAGCAACTCAATGTCCTACATTAGTATCAGGAAGACCATGGGACTGCATATTCTGTTTTGAGGTTTTTATGTCACCCCCCAAAAAATGCTTATAGAAAGAGAATGTGACTTCACCTTACCTGATATCCCCCAGCAGAGGACTGATGCCATGTGGTTAAGACCAGCAATGGGAAAAGTGTGTGGTGGGAACACAAGCAGTGCATGTGAAATGGGAGGTGTACTTCTCCAGTGAACTTTCACTCTTTAATAATATGTCAGAGGGTATTTCCTGCTTGCTCAGTGAAACATATTAGTTATGTTTTACACCAGGAAGCAACTTTCACCATTTTAAGAGAATGTTTGTGCACTTTTTAGAAGTTAATTCTACCATTTTAGTACCATTTCTTGCCTTAAAATATCAGTATGCATCAGTACAAGTGGAATTTCTCAGCTGTATCTTTAATATGTTTCTAAATAGTCTATTAAAAATCATCTTTAATTTCAAATAAAAGACATGAAACTGTCAGTTTGGGATTTTTTTTTTTAAAGCACTTAATCAAGGAGACAAAGTGCATTTGTTTAACAAAAACAAATCAAAGCACTTTGGAATGACATGGTTGCCACTGTAACAGGATGATTCTATTATTTTAAATACTCAGAGGCTGCTTTTTAAATCATTCTTGATTAACAGAGCATTTATTTTCTGTTTCCTTTGAACTAGGAGTTTTTCTTCTTCCTTGCAGTTAACACATATCTCAAACACCAGCTTGTCAACTGATGACTTTGAAGCTCCAGTAGCTATGCATATTAAACTGCACTGGCAGAAAAATAGCTGTGATGTCAAAAAAGGAACTTGGAGGTTATAGACTCTCAAGAAAGATTAGGACAAAGCCTTCCAATGACAAAGAATTAAAAGAACATGACAAGGCAAAATCAAGAGTCTTCAGTAAGCATTGTTTTGGCTTTGATTTTCCTCTGTGATGCGTGAGAAGTATGTCACCTGTACAAAATAGTACAGAAACAGCTGGATATAAGCCAGACTGGCTTTTAAGAGATTAATGCCCAAAACGCATAAATTTAACCTGATTTTAACAGTACTCACTTCCTTTTCTCAAGAAGGTTAATATATTGTTCCTCTTTGTTTGAAAGTTTTTGCAAAACATGTTAGTGCATTGCTTTATTTTTGATTTGTTCAATTGCCCCCAGAACGGATGGTGACTCAGACTGCAACAGGTCAAAGTGAAAAGCTCTGATTAACCTCAAGAATGTTGTTAATGAAGCACACAGTGACTGAGAACAAGAGAAAAATAGAGGAACAAGCTTTGCTATTTTTTTCTGGCTTAGTTGAGCTAACCCTGTGTTGTAGGTGTACTAATTTGCTTCATCCACAATGCATTAGAAATTGCCAGGGGAAATGGATCTGAAAAGAAATGTTTGCCAAATAGTGTCATGGAGACTAATACTTATTACTGGCTACCTCTCTCTCTGAAGTCTGAGCCTAATGTCACTATTTAACTCTAAACTTGCATTTAGATTCAGATGAAAACTTTTTAGCCTTTTTTTTTTTTTTCTGGTCCTACTCGCTTCCCATTTCTGCAGTCCTACCTAGTGCACCAGTTGCAGCACTAATTTAAGTAATTTGACACCTTTGGATAAGACCTGTCCTGGACATCAGGAAAATTAAAGCTGTCAAAACTAGACACAATTAAAATTTGCAAAATTAATGGGCTGCAAAACCCATTAAAATGGTAGAGGGTTTGCAGTAGGCAGTCCAGATGATCAGGTCAACAGGAGATACTATAAGTTAGATCATGATGAATGCTGAGAGGTAAACATTGCCATGCTGAAAAGTGTATTTATTCAGAAAATAAGTGCTACCATAGTAGAGTTTAGTACACGAAATTCTCATACCTCTGCATTTTAAGACATCTTATTGCTATCAGTATTGCAATGGAAAGGTCCACTACTTGCATATGGTGACATGAAACAATATTAAATGCTGATAATAGAAATGTAGACTATGACTAGCAACCAAACCTACCAATAGTTATTCTCATGCACCATAAAGTAAAAATGAAATCAGTTACTTTTCTAAAATTTCATTAGAGAAAATAGCATGACACTATTAGAAAAAGGAACTCTATTTCCCAGCAGATGTTCAGCTATCTTGCAACACAAGGACAAAAAAACAAAGTTACCACTGAAGAAAAGCAATGTAAGAGCATCAGTGTCTGTCCCCCAAAAGAGGCAGGCATAGTAGCCAGCATGATGCTACTACAGCAGTACTTTTGATGTACTTGTTAAACCAGAAAAAGCAATTGATCCTGAGTGGGAATATGCCATATGCCTCTTCTGCATAAAGGCTTGGCCTGTGAGGTCTGTTAGCTATCACTTATTAGTACATTTAAAATGCAAATTTCAAAATCATATCCTATTTTATCCTCTTTTGCACTAGACATATGAGCAACTATCAGAGAAAAAGTATCTGCAAATTGCCCATTATAAATTTTAAATTAATTTACTGAGACTTTTTTCATTCCATTTCTTTGAATTTTCTTTTTCCAAGTTCTAGAGGAAATGAGTTTACCATCTGGACTGTCTGCAGAAATAGGAAGTTTCTAAATATCAGCAAAACAAGATTTAATGTACTAAGTGACAAAGACTAGTGCATGAAAAGTTCTTCTAAGTCTCATGTTCAGCAAGAAAACAAGTTGTTCTGGCTTGTCTGATTATTTTTTAAACCAAATAAACTAATCTACCACAGCAATCTCAAACTGACTCCTTGCTAAGGTTATTTCTTAAACAATATCCACAATTAATTGCTGATGGGAAGGGCACAGAGGCAGTGTAACTCGCTTCATATTTAGAACCTTACAGCAAGTCTTTTCAAAGGTTCACATCAATACTTATTTTAGATGGTTTTCTCACTCCCTTTTCTGTCTCTCTGTTTCTTCATCTCACAAAGATGAAAAATGACACTGATACATTTAACAGACATTAATGTGAAAAAGCCAGCATCTGCATCATACTAAGGGATAGAATGCAATATAAATATAGTGAACAAAATATTTGAGCCAGTTCAGAGTCATATTTGAAATGGAAGAAGAATAGGTGGTATAATTTGCTAGCTCTGAGACTGCTTTTAATCAATTTATTTATTTATTTCTTACTTTACATTTCTCAAAGCCCAAGGGCCTGGTTTTCCCAATTCTGCAGGACTAAATGGAAGATTCATGCTTGTTTACTTTGTCTCAGATGTGGTAGACACTAGAATTTCAAAATTCTTTAAGTTTTGAAATTGTTTGACTTCTACACCAGCTTTTCCCTACCATGTGAGAGTTTTGACTTTTCCCAATTGAAGTCACTGCTCAGTTAAATTGCAGGGGGATTTCATTTGTTTATTTTAGATTCTCAAACTAAAATATTTTGGATAATAAGGTTTCAATATTTTCTTCTGTATCACTAAAGCCTGTTTTTAATTACATTAGACTGCATAGGTGTGTGAAATGAGAACATTAATAAGGGATATATATATATTAACTCATTATACATATCCCTTAAAAAAACCCCAAATGTCTGTTGTTGCTTCTCTCTTATTAAAAAATTTCCCTTTATAGTCTACTCTGATCTCCATTTTTGCCCCCAAACCCTTTAACTACATCACCACCTCTGATTAGATCCAAAGTAGCAACTACTAAGCCCAGCAAAATATGTTTTCTCTTTAGAGCACTTATTATTGTGCCAACTGTCTTTAAGATAGCAAATAAACACTCTTCAAAGACAAAGAAACAAACCCACAAATAAAACCCAAAACCAAACCAAACCAAACCAACCAAAAAAACCCCCAAATAACAAAAAAACCCAAACCAAACCTAACCAAAAACAGAAAAAAAACTCAACTAAAAAATCCCCCAAACTTGCTTGGATCACAAAAACTTTGCTAAAAATAGTAAAATAAAGAAAATAAATTATTTGATAAATTTAATTGATAATAATGAAAACAAATAGCCTTGGCTCTACTTACAGAACTAATCTTCAATATTTACAAATATTAAAGAGAAAATTTGACTGCATATGTGACAAATTTGCTTGTGCCTATGATTCATTTATCTTTCCTGACTGGAGACTCATTTTGGCAGGGTATTCCCATTAGGGCTACACAGTAAAGCAACATATTTATCTTGAATAAAGGAGTCACTTTCCAGTAGACATCGACTGTTTAGAACTGTTGCAGATATATATTTGGAAATGGTTTTAGACATATTCTATCATTGTATTATAAAGTTCAGGATTCCTTTAATATATGTTATAGATTTTTATATATGCATATATATTATATGTGTATTAATACATATATCTCTGTCTCTTTGTATTAATATACCACTTACACTGTCCTTGGAGAACAATTGGTTGGTGAAGAACTATAAAACTGACAAGACGTCAGATATGCTTAAGGGTTTTCTGAGCTCCCAGAGTCTGGAATTGTCACTCTGCAGTACAGAGCTAGGGTACACTTGAAATTTGAGCTATAAGTTTGAGGGCTACCCCTCACAGATCTAAGGCTCCTGTCTGGATTAAACTTTCCAAAGGATTTAAAGCCCGAGTGCATGGAAGTACTGGCATAGCTTATTATTTCAAAATTGTGGTGGTCAGATCTCCGTCACCCACCCTGGAGTGGTTGACTCTCTGATCTGCACCAAAGCTGTGAGCTTATCCTAATGCTTTCCTGCTAGGATATTTGTCTTTGCAGTAAATAATTGAGAATTCCTGAGTTTTTCAGAGTTTTCGAGCTCTTGTCTCCATATTGCAAGGGCGAGAAGTCCTGGTTGTCTTGGTCTTGTGGGGCTGCATTATTGCACTGAAAAACGATCAAATCACTAAAAGATTGTAAAACTTGAACTACTCAGTAAAAAAAAAAAATACAAAAACCCCTGGATTTTAATAAATAGGTATATTATAGTTTAATTGTTTCTATGGACATTTGCTAACCATCTTTACTCTAAACTTTTTAACTAATGTAATCCAAATTAAAGTAACCTGTGTTTTTGAGAAACTGTTAGTGCTTCCTGTCAAAAAGATAAATATCCAATACATGTATAAAGAACTACAAGTTAAAATGGAAAATAGCCTTTACAAGAATGAAAAAACTGTTTTAATCAGGACAAATTTCTCTATTTTTATATTAAAAATAAACAAAAATTGCACACTTATTATGATTATGCATTTTCATTAATATTAGTGTTGCATAAAAATAGAAGATGTAAGTGGAAATAGATTACAATAAGACAGTGAACAACCAAGATATTTCTCTAGTACCATATGTAAGTAAAATCAACAATATACTGCAAAATCTTTCAATTTTGTTAAAATATCATTTTTTTTAGTGACATTTAAAAAAAATCTTGTCAACCCTCCTAAGTTTATGAAAGGTTATAATTTAGGTTTGCTGGAAAGTCTAGTGCTTTAACATTTCTGGGTTTACATTTTTTATTAAGAAAGGTATGGTACAGTTTGTAAATTTTGCTGACTTGACTTGGCGCAGCCTCCCTTCAGCCTTCCCTACCTATTTCCACCCTGGTACTGAAACAAGGGAAGGGCTTATAGGAGAACCTCTCTTCACCAGTCAAACTAAATAACTTACTTCATAGAATCATAGAATAATTTGGGTTGGAAAAGACCTTTGAGACCATTGAATCCAACCATTAACCTAACATTGACAATTCCACCACTAAACCATGTCACTGTGTGCCACATCTACATGTCTTTGAAATACTTTCAGGAGTGGGGATTCAGCCACTTTCCTGAAAAAAATTATTCCAGTGCTTGACAAAATTTTCTGTAAAGAATTTTTTCTCAATATACAATCTAAGCTTCCCCTGTCTAAACTTAAGACAATTTCTTCTTGTCCTACTGCTTGTCACTTGGGAGAAGAGACCAACGCCACTTTGCTACATACTCCAAGTTGGTTCTGAAGAACAATAAAGTCTCTCTCACCTGAGCTTTCTTTCAAGCTAAAAAACCCCAGTTCCCTCAGCTGCTCCTCATAAGGCTTGTGCTCGACACCTTTCACCAGCTCTTTAACCCTTCATGTTCTTAATGTTTAAGAAATTTACTTAATTTTGAGCAGAGAATATTATTAACTGTAATGTTTTAACTATGATTTCAATGATCAAAATTAAGAGCATTTCTATATAAGATATACTAATAGGCTGTAAAATACATTGATCACAGTAATTATTAATAATGCCTGAATTTTTGGTGGATATTTTTTCAAAAGAGATTCTTCATTTTATGAAAGAGAACACTATAATGCTATAAAACTGTCAATAATAAATCAAAATGGAATAACTAGAGACAGTTAATACAAGCCATCTGTGTCAAACAACTAGCAACATTAATGGTCATATTTTAAAATAGCACATGAAGCTGTAAAAAATTTCAGCATTTCTTGATCAATCTTTTGGAAATACACAATAATTGTCACATCACTTATATTAGAAGGAAATGAAATGTTACTTGACAATTTTGTTGAGATACCACTTTTCAGAAGTTAGTATTCCACTGTCATTGAGGCTGGGCATAACATTAACTTTAAAAAAGAGATCATAGTGTCTTTGTGAGAAGAAGTAGGCATATACATATTGAGCAGAATTCTGTGACAGACTTTGCATCCATTAGAAACATAATTGGGTTATAGCTGAAATCCTGATGCAGGACATACAAAACTCAAGGCATGTTTTATGAGTTACTCCTGGGCAAGTCAGCCATGGAGACAATTTTGAAATGTATAGAAAGTACTCCTATGTTTTTTTCATCTTCATTTGCAGCTTTGACAATAATTCATGTTGCTGTCAACTTCTTAGTGACAACGTTTTCCTTTTTTCAGAGTCCCAGTGATCACTGAATATGCATCTGAATCAGAGCAGACATTACTGATAGCAGTAAATCTGGTTTAAGAATACCAGGAAGAAACTAAATCTTTCTATTTTATATCAAGACCTAATTAGAAATTCCTTTCTTCTTTCCTTTCATCTGTTCGCTGGTGTGACCAGAAACAAAACCAGTATTTTAGCTGGTAAAATACTTCTGATTTAAATAGTAACATTACAAGCAGAGATGCATTAATTTTCACTACTGTCTTGTATGCATCCTCTTGCAGGTTAGCATTTCATTTACTTTTTGACCTCCACTGCTGGACTTTTTATTGATCTATCAATGTTGGTGTCTTTTTTTTTTTTTCATTTGTGTTGCATTTCATTTAAAACTCAGACATCCACAAGTAGGTCATATTATTCCTCCAACATTCACCACTTTGCTTTCAATGAAAGTTATTTCATCCAGAATTAGGCTGCCTGTTCACCAAAGTCCTTTTGAAGTTCATCACAATATCCTTGAGGCCTGATTAACCCAAACATGCTTAGTTGTTTTTGTTGCTAATTAAACCACCTCATTCTTCACCTTTACCAAGTTACTAAGAAGGATATTCAACAATGCAAGCATCCTATGCGGAAAGTTTGCATTTACCACTTTTATATACTTGAAAATAATAATTTGTATTCACTTAGCTTGCTTTCTTCTGCAAGACAAGGGATGTCTACTGTGGATATATTGCAATGATATCAGAATTTAATCTTTTCTCTCCCACTTCATACAGCTGAGAAATATAATACATTGCAGCCTTAACAGAAATAAACAAAGACATGAACAGAAGCTCATGCTTGATGGAAAGTTTTCTTTTGTTTTCTATTTTTGTAAGAAGAATTTTAAGAAAAGTGCAGTGATGATCGTAAGATCACCCTGATAACAGTGAACAGAAGAAACAGAAATCTTTAAAATGACATTAAAAAAAATTGCCTGGATAAACAGGGATGATACAAGAGAGGTGCTTTTTCATATTAGGAAGGATAATTCACTGCTGTGAAATAACAAGGTAACAAGTAAGTTGGTTGGAGTTACCAGTTACAGTCATAGTTACAATGGTGATCTTTATTTCTTAATTGCGCCTTATCATGTATAATATCCTTACATCACCAAAAGTAAAATTTTTTTTAAAACTACCTTTTCTTGGTGGTGAAAACCATTCACCTCATGTCTCAATGAGCACACATCTGTACTGAAGAAGATAATGGATAAGCAATATTTTGACTAATAATAGGAGAAGTAAAGAAATTATCAGACAGTTATTCAGCCAAATTTGGAATAATCTTTACAATTAATGAACAAAGTAGAGTACTTGACACAAAAATTAAACATAAATAAACATAAAATATAAATGTCTTAAATTTTTTACCAGTTCTGCTGTATCCATTCATTTCAAAGTCACTTTTTGCTTGCTCAATGCAATCCTTAAAAATGTCAGCCCCAATATTGCTGACAAATAGATGACTTTTTACACCAAGAAAAGATAATGAAGTTGTTTCTTTTTTTTTATTTTTAGCACTACAGTGAGCATGTATGACCATAATGAGAAGAGTTTGGAAAAAAATATTGAGAAGCAAAACAATACTAAAAGCGTCCTTTTTATGATGTATAAATATGTATTATCTAAGTAAAATATTAATGTAGTAAAGATTTTTGGTTTGATGTAATATGAATCTGGACTGAAGATAATTTTTAGTGAAATATTTATGTATTTAAAATGTATATATGGGTAATTTGCAATAATGCATTTATATATATATAAACCCAGAAACTTTTATGTCTATAAATTCAAACTTAGGTATTTGTAGACTTCTGTGTGTGACTTTAGGGTTAACTAGTTTTAAAATACACAAAAAAGCTTGTAAGTCACCTTCCAGTTTATTTTTGGCTTTTGGCACACACTTGCTGTTGTATTCCTTTTTCCACTACCTTTTTCTGACAAACTATAGGTCATGTTAAACAATCTTTTGACCTATATCTCATTGCAGAGTCCATTGGGTGGTAATAACAATAATTAGGCTTTTGCAATGTGAACAGAGATATCCAGCATAAATAGGGTCAAAAAGAACATCAAGATACATGCACAACAGAGGAAATATAATCTGTAGATCAAATCTTAAAGAAATCACTATAAAGAGACAATTTTCCAGGAGAGTTTTTGTGTTTTGCTTGTTTATTTGTTTGGGGGGGCTGTGTGGGTTTTTTGTTGTTGGGGTTTTTTTTGTTTGGTTTGGGTAGTTTTTTTGTTGGTTTTGGTTTTGGTTTTGGTTTTTTGTTGCTGTTGTTTTGATTTTTTTTTTGTGGAATTCACTTGACTTTAGTGAATAAATATTGATATCTGAGAAGTGCCTAGAACGTCAGGTTTGTAAATGACAGTGATGGTCAGTCAGTCAGATGCAGATGACTAAATCATAGATTCCTGCATTAGGACACATGTAGCCTACATTAGGACACATTTTTATTCTTCATTTTGATCAACTCACTATGTCCAGCTTCAGACTTCATGTCTCTTGACCTCATCTTACAAATTTATGCATTCTCTTTTCTTTTCATGCTCTCTTCTGCTTGGACATTGTCATTCTACTGCATCCTGATTGAATACTCATTTAGAGTCATACAGAAGATCATGATTTTAGCAAGCTTTGGGACTATATGGTTTAACATGAAGTGTTTACTTTCTGTCAGAGAAAACCATAATATTCTTACCTATAATTTCTACTAAGCTGAGCTGATTGAAAAATTAACTTTTTTTTTTGTTTGAAAATTCTGGCTTGTTAACCTGTGAAGTTTTCACCTGGAAACTATTTAGTTTGATGAGCTTTAACTGTATTCCTGTTAAATTTTTATTTGAATACATAGATTTTTTATTTTTATCATAGATATAGTATATCTCCATATGTCTATATATAGGTCAGCTGAATCCTGCCATAAAACCCTCCCTGAATTGCAATACACATGAATTTTATTATGGAACAGTTAATGTCTTTTCTGGTAGCATCAGCTTTTTCTTTTTTTTTTTTTTCCTATGAAATTTAATGTATTTAATGCATGAAATTTCAAATATCTAATTTCTAATACTAAAAGCTGCTTTTGGCTGGCTGATTTCTGATGGTCAGCCCTGACTAGTTTTAAACCTTCAATAGGGATATTTTGTGGTTTAGGAAAGGTACTCTCCACTTTAGTTGTCCCACTGACAGGCTCCAAACAATTCTGCTGCTGCAGCGCTCCCCCTCCCTGTCTTCCCACCCCATGTGGCACAAAAGGTAAAGATCGCAGGCTGAGAAAAGAACAATTTACTGGAAACAGCTACTAGATAATAAAATAACAGTTCAAAAGAGAGAGTAATTCACATGCAAAATGCTTACCAAGCCTGACTGGACTCAACTGAAGCCACACCATCCTGCTTCTCCCTCTGGCTCAGGACTGACACCATGCCCCCCTGACTGGAAGGAACTCCTTTTACTTGGAAGAGAGTCCCTTTCCCTTGCATCCTACATGAAGTGGCATAAAATAACTTTCAAGTCCTAGCCATATGCCTTCCTGGCTACTGCAGAAGTTAACCCTCTCCCAGCCAGAAACAGAACAGTATAATACATTTATTATGGTCTACCTGATATAATGCACTATTATTTTCCAGATTTTCCCAGAGTGCTAGTTCAGTTGTCCATAGCTCTCAGTTATCTTTGGAAGGTTCTTTAAAACAGATCCATTCTAAGTTGCACTCAGGACATGTTACTGTGGCACATTTCTTAAACACCTTTAGTATGCTCTACCTATGCCTCATCATTTTCATATCCTGTCAAACCACTTCTACACCACTGAAAAAAATATATATTTTACTCTGCATTAACCCTATTACCTCCTTTATTACTGTTTTGCAAAATAATTTTGCCTATTTTGCCAATCTCATGTACTGGGTTGAGGTCAGGAAAGACGTTTTTACTATTCAGCAAAAAGAACTGTCTCCATCTCTCTTTAGGTGATACCGCAAAATCTTGTGTGTTCCTGAGCAGTTTTTTTTAACAGCGGAAAAATTACTATCCATAGCACAGTGCTAATACTGTAGTAGCTGCTGTGACATAGGGCCCTGTTTGATGCACGAAGTTAATGAGCCCTAACCACTCCTATTATTTTATTCTGTAAGCAAGACAATATAAAGGTACTGAACTAAACAAGACAAGGAATCAGAAAAAAATAATTCCAAAGTGAGATAACTGAATTCATACTAAGTAACAATGTCTTAGCTCATTCAGGTGAGTTCTGCCAATAATTGCAGCAGAGGTGGCAATCATACTGTAAATTGGATACTGGGTAATTCTTGCAAGATCATGGAGTATGGTCCTGAGTTCAGATGTCCAAAATATTTAAAAGACTCTCAAATAAAAGTGACCAGCTTGAAAGTAACACTGTGACTAAGGACAAAAATAAAACTGTTGTGAGGACAGGTATGATATACAAGTATGGGGGGAAGGGGGGGGGGATTTAACATTCCTGTTTCAGTTACTTCTAATTCTCACAGCCCAAATTCAAAGGATTTCCTTTATTTATTTATTTATTTATTTATTCATTTGTTGTTCTTGAAATTTTAGTGCATTGATCAGTACTGCAAGGCCAAGTTAATTTCAGTATTTTCAAACAATGAAAGTTGAAACGTGGATCCTCTACACGGAGAAATCCAAAATACATAGACTGCTGGAGGCTGGGATGTAATATCAAGAGAAATATTAGTTGCAAACTACCTGCTGTTTGTATTCTTTTACAAATAATCTTCAACATGTTCCGGAAGAATAAAAGTACTTGGTTAAAGGGAAGATTTTTTTCTAATACATTGCATCATCATTTTGAAGCTTCCTTATTCTTCAAATTGCTTGTGTCTTTTATCATCTGCAATAATTTAATAGAGATTCTAAAATCATGGAACATTTTCAGTTTCAATTCTATATTTTGAAATAGAAGGTTTCATTTGCACACTATTATTTTTGCATAGTCTTGATATATTTGCTATTTCATAGATTAAATAAAACCTACATGAAAAGAAGCAGCAATATCAAATGACACACTTTTATATTTCTATTTTAGACATAAAAAATGCTTGCACTTATTTAAATGTTTATGCTGTCACAAATATAAATTATTTAATAGCCTTTTACTAAGAATTTTTTTATAATTTTTATTTGTTTTTATTCTAATCAGATTTATTATCAATAAATCAGCAGGTATGGAGGAATGTATAAAGTGTGGAGGAATGTATAAAGAAACAACCTGTAAATATGAATGGAAATAACTGCTTTATTCCTTCTTTTCACCTACCATTGTATTCTGACGGTAGTAGCAGAGATATCTTGGACTGTCCGGGAGGAATATGAAAGTGTACTTTGATAGTAATATAACATTTCAAAATGTGTATGCTGCTTTTTTCAATTTGACTACATTTGAATTAATTTGTAGACTATCTCCCCAATGAGTACTTTAGCCTTCACTCTGACTTTCCATGAAAACTCATTTTTCCAGTGATATTTTTACCTTGAATATTGTATTTGGTTCACTTCTCTTTCAATTTAATTCAGCTGATAGTGGAGAGACAGTAGCTGTCAATGCAAATGAGAATCTGTTTTTTTTTTAATTTATTACTTTTAATCCTGCTCTCCCATGAACAAAAGAACAAGTTTCTGTTTCTTCACATGCAATTCAGGCCCCTTAGGGTGTCTGAAAATGCATTTGTCACCAAGTCATTTAGGTAACTGAATTGCTCTCCTGACTCTTCACTAACTTAGATGAAGACATCCACCCTGTAAACATCTGAAGGTGTGTCTGTATGTATATGCAGAGATAAGAAAACCCAAACAAACAAAAATAAGCAGAAAATCCCCATAAAACCCCTTAGCTTAATTCACTGCAAAAATCTGTCAACCAAAAGACACAACTCTCTAAAATATTTCCTTACTGAATCACTGTATAGTTTCTTTCTTTGTGAATCTTTGTAACAAAATGTATGGCGTACAAAGGGTTTTTAGGGTACAAAATGCTAAAAAACCCCAAACATTTCTGTCACCCTTTTCCACAATCACTGCATTAACACTGTGGGTAGAATCCCTGCCTAGGGTGCCATGAGAGCTGGGTTCCAAGAGGAGTGCTCTGAGCATGTCCTGCCCTCAAACTCATTGGGATCTCAGCAGTTCCACTCACTTCTTATCCTTTGGCCATCTTCTTCAGAGTATCGAAGCTGTAACATGTCCAGAGAAGGGCAACAAAACTTCTCATAAACTTTGGTTTCCTTTGGAAAGGTAGAAATGGTGTCAGTGAAAATCTTCTTTTTCTTGGAATCAGGATATGGTCATGAGGAATCGTGGATTATAACCCAGATGAGTCTTGTTCCATTATAGTGCTATAAAATAAATTGTGCTTTGTATTCAAATCCTACCCTTAAAAATGTACAGAGAACAAGGAATATTTTTTATGTAAATCACAAAATGACTGCTACTGCCTAACCAAATTTTGACAACTTTTGACTTTTTCAAAAAGTGAGATTAAATATAATATACCATCAAAATTGAACAATAGATTTAAGTCATATATTTAATTTTACTTTTTAATTATGTTATAGTTTTACTTTGCCTGATTATGAGTGAGAATCAGAGGTCCATAAGATTCTCAATCCATAAAATGAAAATTGTATGCAGTTACAAACATGCCAAATAACTGAGTGACAGCAAGCACCGAATCAAATATGGAGAATCTCCAAAGTCCTGGAATTTGCTAATTAGCCAATGGTTATCAAATAGAACATCTGATAGATCCAAAATATAAGCATAACATGTACAAATGGGATAATGAACCACACAAAGAAATTAAGAAAATCCTGTGTTTTTGGTAGTATCCTTTCCATCTCTCTTTGGACCTTCTCTGGTACTACTCACTTTTATTTCTAAATTCTCCTTCTGTTATAGAATACTACCATCCTATGGGGAATGTCATAAGTGATGAGCAAATAAATGAGATATCTATTTCCTAGCTTCATATCTGTAACTTCCCATGCTATGCCTGATTAAGATAAGAGAGTGGAAGAAAGAAAGACAGTTAAAAAAAAAAAGGAAAAAAATGGAGTAGGCTGAGAGAAAAGAACTTAGGCTTAAATGGGAACTGCAGGGAAAAAATACAGAAATAAATTCCAGGAACTAGGAAAAAACCAGACATAAAATAGAAAAAACATTGGGATCATATTTAAAATAATATGATATGTTATCTATAGATCAATGACTAAAAAAGATAAATACTATTTCACTTATTTAAATTGTGTTTACCACTCTATACCAGGTGTAGATGGCACATTTTGTACTACAGTGACAGGACAAGGACTATAAATTGAAACATAAAAATTCATTCTGCCAAGGAAAAGTTATTGTGGAGTAGGGCAATTGAAGGATTTTTATGTGAAATGGCCACTGCCATATTTACTGGCTACCACAGAACAATTGTATTGATTTTTGGACACCTTTTACCTCTCTACAGATTAGCCACGTCTTTGCAGTTTTCTATTCTTTGGGTCTGTGGATTGACTTGTGAGTGGAAACCAGCGATGTGTGATGTTAGTATTAGAGGTTTCACATCTTGGTATTAGAAGAAAATACTGTGTTTGATGTATCTGAAATATGACCCTTGTCTGACGGTCCATGGTTCTGCAACTTTAATAGGCTTCAATATAATTACAAATCCCAGATGAGAAGGAGATGAGATCTATCCATGCAGAACTCCATGCCCTTTTCTTTAGGCTGTTTCTGACACTCGTCCTAGCTCATATAGATCAGTTTAAGTAGTCTACAACAAATCACAGTGTGTAACATGTAACAGCGTGTATGTTATACACATACATAAAAGACTGAGCTAAGAATAGGAAAACAATATAAATAGACATACATGGATTTAGCAGGGTAACTCAGTGTGTCTAGAACCACACATCTCCCATCTCCTGCCCACAGGGCTAGCAAGTCCTCTGCAAAAGTCACAGCCTCTTTCCCATTCCTTAACTACACAAATCAAGGTCAGGAGTAGTGGAAAGAAAAGAGGCTGAAGAACATGCATCATCCCTGCTGAAATCCTGTTTCTTTTCTTGACCTGTTCCATGTTCTCGCACTGGGGTTGCAAACTCCAGTCTAATGTGAAGGCTCCTTCTCTTCCCTCTCTTCCCCTTTTCCCACTTTTCCCTTCCTCCTTCCTCTATTCTTTCCTCCCTTGCATCTTTTCCTTCCTTCTTTTCTAGTAAAGAGTAAAACTTTAAAAAGAAATGCTTCTTGAGAACATAAATCAATATGGCCCCATAAATTAATGATGCTCAGTGTAAACACACACATAAATTCATATGCAAGGATGTATTTTCTATCACAAGGAGTTTGAGTTCAAAGAAAGACAAAGATTATAGAAAAAAAGAGTTACAGTGTGGTAATAGAAAGTCAGAATATATGAGGAAAAGAAAAGATGAGTGAGTACAACAGTAATTTTCCATAATATATAGTTTCCTTTATCATTAACTTTTCCCTCCAAGAAAATACTTTGTCATATTTAGACTTAAATTTATAGCTGAAAGAATTAAAACTATTTCTTCCTATGTAAGTAAAATCCTAGAGCCAGAGAGGACTTGAAATCATCTTTAGGAGTCCAGCTAACATAAAATCAGTCCAAGTACAATTAACGGAAAAGTTCCTTTGAGAACATTTTAAAAGCAAGTAGAAAATATGAGAATATGATGCAATACATCAAATTATAGATGTCTCCAGAGGGGTTTGTTGGGCAGAGGGAATCAGCACAACTTATATATGGTTCAAGTATGAAAAGTTAAAGAGAAGGCTGAGGTAAAGATATATATATACATCTCATCACCTATGAAAATATATATGTAGATATATACACATTATATATCTTAGTAACAGTTAGTTAAAATTAATCCCATCTTAAATAAGCTAGACTAAATAACTTTGGTTCCCTGCATTGTGAATGGTCAAAATGAATATTCTGAGCCTTTGGCCAAATCATGATACCTAAGGAGATCCTATTTTCTTTCTGTCTAAAATCTTTTCAATGCATTAGCCAATTCCAAACATTTAAATGAGAGGCAGAAATCTCAGTATTCCTCTGAATTTCATTTCATGAAATTCCCAGCTGGTCTGGGAAAAACCGCATATGTTCCCACTGACAAAAAGGCAGAATGAGAACAAAATCATCTGCTCTGTTTGGCAGTTAAGTTCTTGCCAGTCTTTTCATCTGTAACAATTTACATCAACCAGCATTAGGAATGAACTATTTGTATTGGTGACTGTATTTTCCTCAGCCAGCAGCAATAATGATATTGTAATTATAATACCTCAAAAAATATCACATTAAAACCAAGCATTTTAATACTCTGAAAATGTATTTTCAGTACATGACTAGTATGGAGGTGCAGACGAGTACAGAGCTGCAGAAAAAATACAGAACATAATGAGTTTCTCAAGCTATATCTATCCTACTAAAAAAAAAGAGGGTGAAACTAAAATGTACACTGCACTCTCATCATTCCTGTTGCAGTCTCAGCATTCCTGTTACTTGTTAACCCCCTCCCTACACCAGTTCAACAACTACCTTCCCCTGACAGGATGTGTAGGCTTTATTCAGTGGATACTTTGCTTCACCTCCAAAGACAGTTGTGATAAGGCAGCACTAGTTTTAGCTTTCTCAAATGTGTATTTTTCTATCTCTTAAATACTCTCATGTCACAGCCAGATATAAGCAGTGCACACTTTCAGGTTCATGATTAAAAAAATTAAATAAAAACATCCTTGGTGGATTGCCACACCATGACACCATTATGCCTAACAATGAGGCAAGGAAACTGCACGAAACAATATCACATTGTACTGCTACAGAGGCTCTGCACAGAATCTAGCGGAGATTCAGAGCTGGATCTGGGTGCTGTGCCACACAGATGAAATCAGTCTTCTCAAGAAGGAGCTGAAATCTTTGTGAATGAATTCCAGTGGACATTGCTACTTTTGTCTGAGGATTGGTTCCTTGCACTTGAAGCAGTATGCCTATGAAGTTGCTCTCTTCTACCATATTCTCTCTTCTTGAGGATAGAGGGTATGCACAGAAGAAGAAAAAAATCCATTCTTGTGATTTTCATTCTATTGTTAAAGGATCAAATCTGTTCTTTCTCTGCCACCTACTAGTAAGATATTCAGCAAACCTCTGTTTTCATTCAGTAATTGCAGCACTAATTACAGTTCTTGGTCTCCTCTTATGTATACAGAAACTTGGAGTTAGTCCAGAAGTTTCTCAAGGACAGCGAGGAGGTCTTCCAGCTGGGGAGTTGAAAGGAGGCAGAAGCTGAAGCCAAACTCTCATCCTACTTTTCCTTTCCCTGCTACTGGAGAAAGGATGAAAGCTATTAGGCAGTGTCCTAATGTGCCTGCATGGAACTGTTTCTGTGTGTGTCTGTGTGTCTGTGTGTCTGTGTGTGTGTGTGTATGAGATTAGGTGAATGTAGAATGTAAATGCATTTCAATTTTTAAATACCTAAGTATTTTATAAAACAATTTTTTCCATGATTCTATAATTTGAGAAGGAGTTATTTACTTCAAAGTTAACCCTTTGGGGTTTACATCTATTCTTCACAAAAATATGAGAGGGACACCAGCTCTTCCCTCTCTCTCTCTCTCTCTTTCCTCCACCACAAAGAAACAAAAAAATTCTGAATTTTTGATTGAATATATGAATCCTAGAAAATAGGTTTTGAAGAACGTAGAAAAGACAGAGTAATTTAGACCAGATAATTCCAGGATAATTATGATAAAGATATTTAGTTTTATGCAGAAATGAAACATGATTGCAAGCCGACATTCTTTCCAGAATAAAGACAGAACTCCTGACTGAATTGCTACATTTGTTCACCTGCAGAGGCTCATTTCCTTTTCAACTTGTATTTTTTAGAATAAAAAGTATGATGGTACATATGATCCTATGCCATTGACATGTCAGGGCACAAGGACTTGCTTGTGTGCAGTCATATTTGCTATGTTCCATGAGACCAACAGCAGCATTTTCCACCTTTTTAACCTTTGCAAAGTCCTGTGCAAACCTCTTAAGGCTTATGACTGAGGAGTTCCTTTAACAGCCCAACAGTCAGCGAGCAGATTTATGGTCCTTTTCCTTGTCCCTATTGCTTCCTAGGCTTTAGGAGTTGTGTATACAGCTATTCTCTGAGGTTTGGTTTTGATTGTTTGGGAGGGGGTGTTTGTTTCTTTGGTAGGTTAATTAATTATTTTTAATTCCCCTACCTTATATTTGTTTGGTTTCTATTCTGTACTAATTATTAACTAAAATGTCTTTGGTCAAGGAATCAAATGTCTTTACATTCCAAGAGTCTACACACCCTTCACATACTACAAATGATTACAGAAATTATCACTAAAAATAATCAGTCTGGAATTACTTTTCCATTACTTTACCTATTTTCAAAGTTGTCTATACTGAAGCTGTTCAGCCTGGTCCATTTAGTTTTGTTAAAGAGTAATAACTACTTCCTAAGAAAAATCACAGAATCATTGAATCAGTAAGGCTGGAAGGGATCACTGGGTGTCGTCTGGTCCCACCTCCCTGCTCAAGCAGGGTATTTCTAGACCACAGGGCATAGGATTGTGTTCAGATGGTTCTTCAATATTTCCTGAGAGAGAGACTCCAGAACCTCTCTGGACAGTCTGTGCCAGTGCACAGTCACCCGCATGCTGATAAAGTTCTGTCTCATAAAAATGTATTTTATTAGTTTAAAAAATGTAGTTTAACATAAGATTTTGCTTAGTAATTATATGTAAATGTGGTGTTGAACCCCTAACCTGTCTAGCCTAGGATTAAGGCAGAATGAGTAGATCTCTTCCTCTATTTCTCTGATGCCTGGAAGAAGCATATTTTATTTTAAAGACTGATGAAGCAATGCTTAAAAATAAGCTATAGTCACTATTAAGACTGTTTTAGGTGCTCTTTTAATAGCAAGGGCATTTACAGCATAATCCTGTCTTTGCTTTTTGCCTAGTATTAATATTGTCTATTACTGAGTGGAAAGATACTTGGTTTAACTTTGTTTAAAGAATCATAAGCTTACATTTGCAATACTACTGGTTCTTTCCTTGGTTTTGTTGATTAAAGGACAAAGCTTATTTTATTTTTATATTTAGTATAACATGAACAAAAGCACAGAATTCCCCTCCAAACTATTCTAAACTCTAGGCAGCTTTGTCTTAGATTAAAAAAAAAAACAGCTGGAGAAGATTGAACATATAGACATTTTAGATGATTTCTTCTGCACAAAAGAATTCAGGTCATAAATTCAAAATATCTCCACTTCTCCAATATCTCTGCCAACTATCTATTTCTATTCTTTTAAAATGTTATCATTCTATGAATCTACATTAATTTCTCTGGTTTTGGTAGAACCACACGATTTCAGAAAATATAACACTGTTAGCCTAAAAAAATTGTCTGGAACCATTACATTTTATGCATGATTTTCTACTCAAAAGTGAGCATCAGTGAAAAGTGCTGAGGATGATTCGGACATAAATATGAATCAGTATGAAAATCAACGTACATTTACTGAACTGAAACATGCAATTTTATTGGTTTACTGTTTACACTACTCCTATTTAGAAATTTTATTAAGATTTTTAATGCAGAAAGATTTTTTTTTGCTTTAGAAAAAACAGTAATTAAAGGCTATGGCTATTTATATACTTTCATTAAAAAGGAAATGAGTAGAAATCTTTTAATTGAAATGCTAATTAAAAAAAAAAAAGCCCTTCATTTTCCATGAAGGAAAAGTAATTTCTGCTTATATTAAATGTCTATATGAAACATTACATTTCACTTCAAGAAGTGTTTTTTTAAATTTTATTTTAAACTTAATAAATCCTTATTTGACTCTCTTAGTAATCAATATGGCTTTCAGAGATAGTGTCAACTGTCATGAATGCCTGTTACTTCTTTGCATCTCTTCAGGAAAAACTTGCATGTATTGTGTGTAACATAATATTGATTGGAATTAATATCAAGAACAGTGAAAAATTACTTTCTTACAGACTAAAAAGTTGACAGACAGTGGAATAAAATGCTAGAAGATATATGGGCAATGCAGTTTATGACCTGATTCAAAGTTGACATAGTTTTGGAGCCTTGCCATAGACTGCAAATGGTTTCAGAAGAGGCCTTTATTAAAAGTTTAAGAATTCTTTTTAAATCCAAACCCAAATCTGTTTTCAAATATTAAACAACAAATTCAAACTGTGCATGTTTTAATGACATATTGGTGTTTTAAGGTGATTAAACTCTGAATATTGTTTTCATTCATGATAACATGCTAAATCCTCTTTCTCAGATTTAGCTACCAAAATTCCTTAGCATAAAAAAATTATCTTCATGGAGTTGACACTTTGGGAAAGAGCAGAGAAAGATCATGTTCTCCTGGAAACAGCATCTGGATGTCAGACCAAAAACCTTAAATATTAGTATTTTATATCTATGTTTAGGTAACTCAGAAGACTCCTATGTTTCACTTGTCCAAAGTAGTCATTTTGACAAACAAAATAAAATTTTTAAATCTCATAGATCCAGAAACAGAAGATTCTCACTTTCCATTTTAAGTTCTGAGAAGACTTATTTACCTAAATGTTAAGATACAGATATTAAGATTATTAGAAAGATGTATCTGCCTGACTTAAGGAGCAAATGAGACCATATGCCAAAGTCAATAGTATTGATTTTATTTAATAGTAAATTTGAGGGAGAGTTAGAGTTAGAAATAAATAGAAAAAGAGTTGGTGGGGTGGAGAGAAAGAGAGTGACAGAGACAGATTAAACAGAAAATATCACCACTCTGTGGATGATGATAGCAACCTGCTGATCCTCTTCCTCTGGTCTTCCAGGTGGTGCGGGTTCCTCAAAACATAGAGTTCAGTGGATTAATACATTTGGGTCGGGTTGGAATGTCCAGGTTCCTCCCCAAGGAGATGGCAAGTTTAACACAGTCTCTTGCAGCAGGTGCTGAATGGGTTGCATCATTTTGAATCACGTGCACGTGCAGTGCTCTGGTGCAAGCCCTCAGCAATGAGTCTGGGAAGCACTTTGGGGGTCTTTGATGGATGATGACACCCCCTCAGCTGCCCCTCTTGTGAATGTCCTGTATAAGTGGCCTTCCCAGAGTTGGGGGTATTACAGTTGTGCCAGTTTGTGTAAGGGAGGATGGGTGACCACTCCTTTTGACCAGAGGTTATGTCACACACCCTAAAACTCTCCTCCTCCCCACTTTGTTGTGGGATGAGTGTTGCAATCTTGGCCTCAGTAGATGAGTTATGGCTTTTGCCACTGCAAACACCTCCAGAGTTGATTTTCAGGACAGCTGTTGGGTTTGGCTTTCTTTTTTGATACATTCTTCTCCCTCAGCCTTGTTTACTTACCAGAGTGGGGAAAAGTCCTTCTTAAAAATGTTCAAGCCGTTAACAGTAGCTTTTCAGTCTCTGACACTAAAACACAGTGACTCAACATACAGGAAACCTGAAAGCTTAGCTGCCATTCATGCAGACAGCTTTCTTTACAGAAGATGTATCTGGAAACATGTCCTAGGGCACCTGAAGAGAAAGACATGAATTCTGTGCAGTCAGCAAAAGTCTGAAATTTAGAAAACTAGGATTGGTCCTGATATGTTGAAAGGTGTCAGGGAAGAGAAAAAAGCTGGTGAGGTTAGAGATGGGAAATAAAGCAGTCAAAGTGATAACTGTTGAGAGAGATCAGGACATCACATCATAACAGTTGTTCTTTGAGAGATTTGATATAGAGAGGCAGAAATTTTGCTATAATTGTGTAGGAAGCTTGGACAGCTCTCATTAAAAAAATGGTTTTCTCTTAAGGAAGTAACATGTTTTTCAATTAAAAAAATGAAAAAAAAACCAAAAAAACCAAACAAGACAGTCTGAAGGATGGGTAAATCCTGAGGTTAGCAATGTCCTTTTTGATACAATTCTGAGGGAAGGTCAATGAGCTGGGCATCAACCCATTGTGGAAAGCTACCAATTCTGAGAAAAAGAGTGAGGGTTTACTCTTCCTGAAGATCGTGGTTCAGGATTTTTAGTGTAACTGTTGCCTGAAGTGGAAAATTTTATGAGTCATATAGAAGTAACAACAGACTGCTTTTATTCCCTCCAGTCTGGCTTTATTGTACATTGGACTCATTGAAATTCATAATGGTAATCTATTAGTGCTTTCTGAAGCTTTCTGTTCTAGAGCTGTATGGATCCTTTTATAGTGTAGAAAGTAATTTAAAATATTATTTAAAAAAAAAAAATCATCCATGGTCAAGCTTAGGGTAAAACTTGGGATAGAGACAGCAATAAAAAGATTTAAAAAGTAGATCTAAAGGAGTGGAAATTTAACAAATTTTCCCAATTCAAGTAATGTTCAACAGTTACAGTTCAACAAGGAACTGAAAGCCACAAGTCTTAACAATTACATCCTTATGATTCTGCAAGCAGAACTCTCCTGCACTTCTTCACTTCATCAACCAAGAGAGCAGGGGGGACAGTGTAAAACATTACCTTGGTCTGAATAAACAACACCTACGACTCTCCCCTCACCTACCTAGGCAGTCATCTCATCATGAAAAGGCTTTCAAGCTGGTCACGCATGATTTTCCTTTGCTGAATCCATGCTGACTGCTCCAAATCACTTCTAGTCTGGAAATGGTTTACAGGATTACTTGTGCCATCATTTTCCCATAGTTGAGCTGAAGCTGTCTGTCTTGCAGTTCCCTAGTTGTCCCTCTGTGTTAGTTAAGGAGAAATGTGCTGTCTGCCTTCTTCCAGTTTTCAGGTATCAATCCGGACTTCCACATTCTTTCAAACATAATCAAGAGTGGTCCCACAAAGAGACTGGTCAGTTTCTTCTGCACTCGTTGATGTACATTCTAAAGATCCCTACAGTATGGGTAAATGTTCCATGACTTGATCTTCCTCCACCTTTAAGTCTTCCCTAGTTTACTTCAAGGAGAAATAAGTCTTCCTGGCTCCAGACTTGTCCTTGGGACTCAGGGACATAGGATTGCTGGAGTCAGGTATATCAATAAAGAGTGCTCCGAAGAAGACATTGAGGACTTCAGGGTTTTTAGTGTCTTTGTCACCAGGTAGTCTGTCCAGTTCAGCAGCTGGCATTTTTCTTTGTCTTCCTTTTGTTGTAGTTGTACCTATAGAAACTCCTCTTCTTGTTCTTTAAATCCTTCAACAGTCAAAACTCCAGACAGGCTTTACAAACTACGTTGGACACTTGGCCACACTTGGACACTTCCCAAAGACAAAAGTATATGTACATAGGCACATGTAGAGAGTCTCAAACTCTTCCAAACTTTTCCAGTGGTAAAAGTAAAAATGCAACTAATTATAGGAATGAATCTTCCTCTTAAAAAAATCTCTACTCTCTTACTGTGTGCATATACTGCTGTCATGTTTCCAAGACTCATTCTGCAGATAATTTTTTGCCTGTTAGATGGTAGCTGAATATGTTAAGTATATTCATGAATGGTATTTACTCAGAATTCTAGGTTAGATTTCTGTGTGGTGATGATTCTAGGTATTAGAGAGATCACTTTTATTTAACCTTAAGTCTTATTGCAGTTACAACTACTTGGCAAATGAATTTTCTTTTTTAGAATCTTACACACATCAGATCACCTTAAATTGTTCAATAAATTCAGCTAATGTAGAGCTTTACATATGTTCCATGCTTGTATTCAAACTATAAGACGAAAAGACTTTATTAAAATGAAGTGGAAAATGCCACCAAAATTGCATGAAATTGTGGATGCAATTCTTACATCCTGAGGGAACTTCTTCGTGAAAGAAGCAGGCTTGGTCAGATCTATGTCTCTTTGTGCCTTTACAAAACAATTCTAAGGATTTTCTGATGGATTAGAGGGATTTCTAGATGACTGTGAGGTAATCCTATAAGACTAAATCACACGTAACATTGTCCTACAGGATTTGTGAAGGACTAACATATTATACTATAAGACCTGTAATGATTCCTTCAGAAACACAAGTCTGACTGAGTAGCTATTATGATGAGTACAAGTTACAGGAGAATACATATGTATTAATGCTCTAATGTTTATAACATTTCTGTTTTATTACTCACTCAAGAATAATTCATTCTGTGCTAAAGGCCAGTGTCAGGCACTTAACCCCTCAGAAAATTTTTTCTTTTTTTGCTGTTGCAATTAAAGTAAGACAATTTTTATAGATAGTACATGGAGTGTAATTTTATTTTCTAATCATCAGTTGAGGCACTGTTTACCATCTTCTATTCAAATTTAAATTTATCAAGAATTGCAGAATTAAATTCATGAATGTCCTGGGTTGACTATA
>VZTZ01002033.1:0-12899 GCA_013400955.1 Drymodes brunneopygia
TGCCGCCGGCGGGGCGCGGCGAGGGAGCAGCGCCGCGGGGCTGCCGACAGCGAGCCCGACACCGATACGGACCCCGAGGAAGCGGGCGGTGGCGTCGTCACGGAGGACGAAGAGGCGGCGGAACGCATTGAGGGCGGGCAGCCCCTGCCGCCTTCCATCGAGGCCGGTCCGGCCGGGCGGGCCCCGCTGTCCTTGTTGGAGCTGCCCCCGGAGCTCCTGGTGCAGATCTTCGGCTCCCTGCCCGGTACCGACCTGCCCAGCCTGGCCCGAGTCTGCACCACCTTCCGCCGCATCCTCCGCACCGACACGATCTGGCGGCGGCGCTGCCGCGAAGGTACCGCCCGCCCGAGGGCTGCACGGGCCGGGCTGCGGGGGGAAAGGGCAGCGGCCTCGAGGGTGGAGGGGGACACGGAGAGTGCGGGACGGGATGGAGCGGGGGTCCTGAAGGGCTGGGGCCTGGGTGTGCAGGACAGAACGAAGGTTTGGGGGTGCGGGCTGTGGGGCCATGGCTTGAGGGGCTTCACGAGTGCCGGGTGGAGAAGTGGGCACATCTCGGTCCCTCGGGGTGCGGTCTCTTGACGGTGGCACTTGACTTGTGGCAAAGGGCATCGAGCTGAGGTTGTCCCCCGGAGGAATGGGATGGGAGCAGGCCCTGGGAGATGATGCTTCCATGCAGCACGTCCTTGGGGCAATCCTGAGGACAGGGAATGCTCAGCCCCTGCACCAGGGGAGAAAGGGGGGCCCTTGGGACTCCTGGAGCGGTGGAGACACGGGGGATACACCGGGAGCCCGCTGGGTCTGGTAGTGCACGGAGGAGGCCGGGCCTGGGTAAGGGCATCCTTTGGGGAAGCACAGGTTCCAGGTTTCATGTGTGCGTTTTCCAGGGATGCTGTGCTGCAGTAATGTGAAGGCCTGGGAGGTGTTTTTTCCTCATCCTCTCCCTCCCAGCTTCGTGGCTCTCTGTCCTCTTTTATTTCAATGCTGTCCTACCTCCCAAGGTCTGCCTTGCTGTGCTCATCCTCTCTCCAAACGCTGCCGGTCCTGCCAGGTGCTCCTGCTGCCAGCACATGAAGTCATGTGTATTTTCCTGTTTGCTTTCTGCTTTTAATTCCAGTGAGGGCACAGGGATGAAAGGGCTGGGTATGTCAGTGGCTGCCTGCAGTGGGATCTGGTGGAATGCCTGAAACCTTGCAGGAATGAATTCCTGCCTTATCAGCACTACCCAAGAACCTTTGGACAACACAAAGGCTGCACCTGGAAAACGTAAACCAAAGCATTCTGATTTCGTGGCTCAGCATTGTCCCAATAATTTAACATTGGTTTTAGGAGACAGGCTAATGAAATGGTGTTTATTCTTTCCTTATACTCCTCTGATGACATAGAGCCCTCATGGATATTTGTATGTTTGATGAATGGTTTGCAGAACATCACTGATTAATTATTTTAATAGGTTATGATCCTGACAAAATGTGTATATATGTGTATATATGTCACTTTTAACTGTAGGCTAGGATGGCTTGTAAAACACCCACTAAATTAGGCCTGGTGGGGAAATACATTTATTTATCAAATTCATGTCTGCTCCTTGGATTTTCTCTCCAGTAGATAAAGCAATGTTCAAAAGCTCAGCTGAAATTTAAGGAAATTAAGGAAATAGTGGAATTTGTTTGGCTAAAACTGAACTGGACAGGAAGGGAAGGTATCAAGGCTTTTGTCTATGGCCTTTAGCTGACTACCAGGTGAGAGGTGCATGAAGCAAATTTTGATTCCTTTTGCCCATTATTTCCCAACTTACCCATTCCAAGGAGTGTCAGAGGTGCCTTGGTGGCTGCTGGTGTGAGTGAGGAGGATCCTGTGCCAAAGGCAGGTGATGAACAGATTAAGGGGCAGTTCCTGGCCAAAAATCTTCCTACAATGGTGAAACTGATCCTGAATCTTTTAACCAGCTCTGGTTTTCCAAGCAGTTCCTCAGCTGGATTTCTCAGGCTGTTTGTGGTGCTTTGCACTGCTCTGCTGTTTCAGGATTGTGGTTTTGAGTAGTTTGTACACATGAGGATAAAATTTGGCATTGTTTTATGGGTAAACATCAGGTGTTGGTAAATAAATACACATTTAAAACTTAAAATACTCTGTGCTGTGTTTCTGCACAGCTATACATTGGTGACTGTGTGTTGCTCAAACATGAAATGTCACCACTTTTTGTGATCTTCTCCCAAAACAAACCAGTTCCTATCTGAGGTCAGTGTTTTAAGTGTGTGTTTGTATCTCCCTGAGTCTTGTGGTGAAGCTGCACGTCCTAAAAACAGAACAAGAGCACGTGTGCCTTGCTGGTTGATTCACTCTGAAGCCCCCTGATGATCACGGAATCACAGAATATCCCGAGCTGGAAAGGATCCACAAGGATCATCCAAACCCAGCTCCATGTTCCAGAAGCAACCAGGAAACTTCAGCTTGGTGTCAGCTGGGTGTGTGCAAAGCTGCTTCTGTTTTTAGGAAGGCACAGCAGTGCAGAGGCAGGAAAGAATCCTGAAATAACCAGAACAGAGAGAAGCTTCTCTGGGAGAAGCTGTTGCTGCAGTGAGGACACAGAGAATCTTCTCTGGGAGAAGCTGCTGTTGCAGTTCTTTGTTTTGGCCATTTTTTTCCCTTCTCCTTGGACAGGAGCAGTGCTGGATGTGAGGAGCAGCCTGGCTGTGTCCCAACTTGGATGGAACCCTCAGCTCATGCAGTGTTGATGTCTCTGCCCTGCTCTGGGCCAGCCCAGCTGTAGATTAGTCTGAAAACATGCTGTGATTATTCCAAGTGTCCAGAGGACTTGTCTGCCTGAAAGTGGAGTGGATTTTGCTGCTGGTGGAGAACTGGGAGAGCGCTGGGATGAGCCAGGGGGGGATTGTGTAACACTGACACGACTGTCAGAGCTGTTGTCCTTTTATCATTGCAACTGTTTGGGGTAAACAATGGCTCTGGATTGCTTCCTTGGCAAGGAGAGGGTTGCAGTCACTTCCATGTTTTCTATAAATAGGAAATTGCTGATCTCTGCAGCAGGAGCAGAATTAAAGCTCGTGTCACCCTGGCTGGTGGCCTGACCCACCTGGATTAACACCTTATAGTCCATTTTTAATCTTTCATTTCTTTCATTTTTAACCAGAACAGGGCCAGTGCAGCAGAACACCTGGGAACAGAGCAGCAATGCAGAATAACCAGTTCTAGAGCTTGGAAGAAAAGGCTTTTGTTTGTGGGAACAACCTCCAGCAGCTTTTGGGCCTGCTGGAAAATGCCAGCCAAGGTGCTGGAGTTTGTGACCTTCAGGTCGTGTAGAAAGAGGAGGGAAAGAAGGGTGGGAAATGTGGTTTGTACCCTCAGTGAGGAGACTTTTAGGGTGGGATTCAGCTCTTCAAATACTCCAAGGAATCCATGCAGGAGCCTGATGCACAAATGCTGCCACAACAGGAGCCTTTTCTTGCAGTGCTGTGCCCTGGTAAAGGTGAAGGTGGCTTTGCTGAATCCCAAGGCTCCAGCCTCCCTTTGTGTGAGGTGATAACATTGTGTAGGGTGTTAGGCTGTGGCTTTTCTCCATCTCTGATGACATTTTCTGGCTTTTAAACTCCAACTTGGCAGTGCTTGGCTGTTCCTCACTGCTCAGGCAGGTGCTCAGCACTCTTGGCCACTCTTCAGAGTGTCAGACCTGTCTGCAAGCTGCACATCTGAAGCTTCCCCTCCTCTGTTTTAAGGTTTCCACAAATGTTTGCATTTGTTGCAGATCCAGTCTCCTTTTCCTCAGTGGTAAATCCAAGCTTTCCTCTGGGAGAAGTGTTTTGGGAGAGGACTGGGTGTGTTTTAATCTGATGGTTCAGCCTTTGGAAACAAGAAGCCAGTTCCAAATTTTTCCACCTGCTATCTCAGAGCTGCTAACCTGAGAATCTCCTGTTTCTGTGGTACCTGGAATAATCCAGTGAGTTTTTATCCTCTCTGTTCTGTGTCCAGCCTTGTGAGCATGCATTTATCCAGGGATAATTGGAGGATTTGATTAGGCAGGACACAGTGGAAATTCAGTAATGGGGAAGGGGATCAAGCTCTGCCAGACATCCTCATTTCCTCAAAATTGTGGATGTGCACACACACAGCCTCCAGCAGCTCCCTGGCATTGCCAGGCTGAGAAAAGCAGCAGAAAAGCAGGAATTTGGGCTTGGAATGAGCACAGGAATGCTTAACCAACCTGGGATGGAAGAGCTTTGCTTGTTTTTAAACTCCAGAATAATCCATGCAGGGTGGGGGTGACCCAGCTTCTTTAGGGGAGGAATGTGAGGCTTGGAAGTCCTGGGAATAAATCCCACTTGCAGGAGTATTAGAGCAGCCCATAATAAATGGAATCTGCTTTTCCAAGTCCTTTAAATTCCTGTTCATGTGACCATGGAAACAGCAGCATGTCCCAGGGTTTGGGAAATCACTCCTTAAAAACCAGCAGCCTTTCCAGCTGATCAGTGGGAGCTTGAAAACCAATTTCCATCCTTGCTTTGGGAGCAGGATGAAGGAGCCATTTTCCAAGGGTGTGAGTTTCAGTGACTATTAACTCCTTAAAATAAAAATACTTTACTCGGTGAGCTATTGCACTGAGATACATTTCCTTAAAATAGATTTAATTGCACTGAAGTGGAATTTTCCAGGAAGCTTGAGCCCTTCAGATCTTTCTTGGAAATGGATTCCTGTTCTCTGTAAGGAAAACCTTACCAGTTTTATTTTCCTCTCAATGTCTTGAAGCTCTACTTGCTGATAATTTATGTCCCTCTTGCCTTCTGGGTTAAAAAGAGATGGCCTTTCTTGCTTATGATGTTTAGAGGGTTTTTTTTTTTAGGTACTGTGAGCCAAAAGATTGATTTTTCCCATAAAATGGCCATGCTGGTGTGAGCAGCTGGGTCAGGAGAGCTGCAGCAATGCACTTATGGAGCTCAGCCATCACTGGGGCATTTTCACTCTCTGTAGCTTTTTGCTGCCCAAAACAGGATAAGAATTAGTTACAAAATAAGTGTTAAAGCACATTAGGATGAGATAATTTTTTTCTTCCTAATACTTCTTTGGATATCTAATGACAAATAACATGTAGCAATACAGAAATCCTAAATTTTTGTGTTGTTTAAAGGAATTTATTATTTGAATCTTCCCAGGAAAGATTTGAATTACAACCACTTTAATAATGGTTTGGCTTTCATTAAATTTCACTGCAGGTTCTCAGGGGCCCTTGCACGAGGCTTTGCCATCAAATCCCTTCCCAGGCTGGTATTTGGAGGTGGTGGATCTCCCAGGGGACTCACTTGGGTGATTTATGGATTAGGGAAAAGGCTTTGGGAGAAATCCCACCTTCTGTGGGAGGAGGGAATGTCACTCTTGGTGCTGTCAGAGATTCCATTTGGGAAGGATCCTTTCCTTTCCCAGTAAAAATCCCTTCCCTGGCTGACTCCAGTCTGCCTGCAGGGCAGAGGGCTCCTCTCACCTGTCCTGGGGCCAGGTGAGTGTTTGTTTACATGGACACTTTTTTGTGCTTCTGTGTAAAAAAACTCCACGTTTGTTTACATGGAGTTGCCTGTTCCCAAGCCACGCTGTTCCTGCCCTTTTCCAAGGACTTTCCATCAGCTGGGGACATTCCAGGCTGTTCCCTGCATCCCTTGGCTGTGTTTTCCCATCACACACTCACGTGCAGAGTCCCTGGGAAGCCTGGAGGGCTCTGGCAGGGTGGCTCTGCATTCCCAGGCTCCCGAGGAACTCTGGTTTTGTGGATCTGCAGGGCTCAGCTGGCACAGCCCCAGCTCCAAATGCTTTGTTTGTGCTGGACTCTTCTTCCTTCCTTGTCTGGGCTCTGCTAATTGTGCTTCCTCAGCCCACCTTGGGGTTGAGAATCCTCAAAGCTTCCTCTGGCTCTGCCTGTGGAGGTCAGCAGGAATTCTGCCACTGCCCTTGGCATTTTTTGACGAAGGGCAGTGATTTTGTTGTGCCTTGTGCCCCTCTCACCTTTGCTGCCCTTGCTGCTTGCCCAGAGTGTGCAGGACATGTGTTCCCTGGAGACAGGCTGCCAGTAAACCCTGCCTTTGCTTTGTCATGGTGTGCTTGTATTTATAGACAGGAGGAGGCTGAATTAAATCAGGGAAGCTCCTGCTTTTCTCCTGTTGGAAACCTGGATTCTCTCCTGCAGCAGCTTTCCTGCATTTGGTGGTGCCTCACAGTTGTTAATTGAAGGGTGCTCAGCTGAGGATAAATTTCACATTTAATGGCTTGATGAGGGTTTGCAGAGATCCAGTTTTGTGTCACATGCCTGGCAGGTGTTTGTGCTGCTGAGGAAAGCTGCTGTTTGATCCGTGCTCTGATGTCAGGGAGGGCACTTTGCCACACTGAGATCTATGGGGTCACTGCAGCAGGGTGGCGTTGTCACTGCTGATTTTTTGGGATCTCCCTCCTCTCATTTCCTCCCTCTGCTCCTCTGAGGATTTCTGCCATCGAGACATTAGTACTTGCTTTTATTTTTTTTTTTTTGATGTTTCTTAGAAGTTTGACATCGACTTCCTGGAAATGAGAGGAGGGAATCTCATTTTCTGCTTCAAAGCCACTCGGAGATCTCCGACTCCCTTTGTTTTCAGGGGGTTCTGGAAGCAATCAAAGCCTCTGACAGTACAACAGCCCTGTCTCCATCTGATCTGCTCTAAGTGTAACCATATTTGTACATGCTGGGGCCTGCTTTATGTCTCCATTTCACTCTTTTGCAAGTCTGTGACCTTTCCTTGAGGATCCTAATGAGCAATTTTCCCTGGCGGGTCCCTCGGTGGGAGTAGATAATTGCTGTGCACGGCGGTGATTTGCTGGGAACAGGCACACAATCCCAGCTGGAATGGGGATGTCTCCCACATTTCTCACTTTTCCTGGCCGAGGTGTGAGCAGCTGGGACTTTGCTGGGTGTTTTTGTGCCTTATGCTGTGTTTGTTGCAGGCACTGCTTGTGAAATATTTGGATTCTGCAACGGAATCGCATCCGGTTTTTAAAGCAAAAATCAGATTCTTGTTCTACTTTGCAGCTTCAGCAATGCACCTGATCAGATCTCAGTAGCTGATGTGAAGACTCTGGGTTCAAATCTTTTTGACCATGTTTTTCTGTGTTGTTGCAGAATATGGAGTGTGTGAAAACCTGAGGAAGCTGGAGATCACAGGAGTCTCCTGTCGAGATGTTTACGCCAAACGTAAGTGATGAACCAAATCCAAATCTTGCTCCATACCAGTTTTGAGAGCATAGAAATGTTGAATATTTATTCAACTTTGATGGCATCAATTGTTCAGGCTGACTTGCAGGGATTTCACTGGAAGCTGACAGGTTTGAAGTTTTATTTAATACCAAGAATCAGGATTTCTGTGCCTCCCAATCCTTTGGTGGGAAAAGAACATGGAATTTAATTTTTCAAGAAAGTGCATTGAGGATTTTTCCTCCTGTTTTGCCATTTTCAGCTCTTGCTGAGGAATTAACAGGCGTTTTTTCTAAGCCTTGATCTCAGTGAAAGGAAATGGCTATAGGAGAGTGGGAAAGGGATGAGCATTCCCTGAAGGAAGAGAGCCTGGCAGGAGGTGTCAGTGTGTTTTGGGATTATCTGTGGGTGTGGGACCCTTTAGAACCTTGAATGACCTCAAGCACTGATCTTAAAGCTGGGAAGAAGAACAGGTAGAAGGGGTTTAAACCCATCTTTAATAGATTTGCTGAGCATCCACAGGAAAATGATTTCATCACCTAATATCTGTCTTTCCCTATTACACATTACACTGGGGATGGAGCTGCCTCATTTTCCTGGCTGGGAGGGCTGAGTGATGCTGAGCCAGCACACAGATGTCCCCAGAGAAGTCCCATTAACCCTCCAGGCCTCCCTTAATTCCCACTTAACCCCATATCTTTGTGTGGCACTGCTGTGGTGACCACATAGCACACACCAGGTCAGATCTCAGCTCTTCATTGCCATTTTTAAGTGTAACAACATCTCTTCACGACCTGTAGTCCTTTTCACTGCATAACTTCCATGGTTCAGAGATATTTAAGTGATATTTAGTGCTTTTTATGCACAAGTTGTGGGTAAAAATGGCTTTACTGGCTCAGGACAATGGTGACTGTCCAGCCCAGTATCTCCCAGTCATGGCTGTGGGCAGGCAGAGCAAACCTGTGGGATATTTTCCCAAACATTCCCACTATTTCCAGATTTCCAGAGGGTAATCAGTTTGTTTATTTAATAACCTGCAATAAATCCATCCCACACATTTGTTTCCATGAGCAGTTTCCAAATCCATGCATCCATTAGCAAAGAGTCACACTTGATGTGTGAGAGCCACCCCTGCACTTCTGTGTGAGGTTTGTGCCCAGATCCACCCAGCAATCCCAGTGAGTGATGGTTGCTCCAAACTGGGAATGTTTGGCAGGCATTCCTGGCTTTCAGGAGGCACCATCTCAGCTCCTCTGCTCAGGTGCTGCAGTTTCCTGCTGGTGTCACCCCATTTTCTCTGCTGTCCCATAAACCTCTTTAATTGCAGAGGAGTTAATTTGGGATCACTGCATTACCTTTTCCAGTCACTGAGTGTGAGAAATGGTGTGGGGAAATGGGAACTGAGCTCAGGTGCCTGAAAGCAGAACTAATCCGAGGCCTGGGCTGCTGTCCATGGAGTTACTTGGTCTTCTTGAGGCAGCAATGCAGAGTTTGAGGAAGGATTTGATTCCACTTGGAATTCCACTTGTAAATAATGTCTATGGGAATCCAGAACAAGTTCTGTTGTTGAAATCCTGCTCATGTGAGACTGGGGGTGACAGAAACAACTGGAAGCAAAGCCAAGGAGAGATCTGGACTTCCCAGCGTGCTTGTTGCAGAGCCATGGAAGTGTCTGCTGGTGGCAGGGGAGCAGAGTTTGCTGGCACTCACCCTGCTCTGTCTGTTCAGGTATAAACCCTCGGGTGAAGTCGGGGCGTTTTATGAAAATCCTGCCCGACTACGAGCACATGGAGTACAGAGATGTTTACACCTGCCGTACGTACCCCGCTGCTGCTGCTGCTGCTTCCTGCACCCAGCACGCCCGGGATGCTGCATGCAGTGTGCCCTGGCTTGGAGCAAAGCACTGGGGCTCACCTTGGGGCAGCAGGGAGGTGCCAGCAGTGCTGGCTGCAGTGTGTGACAGGAGCTCTGTGACCCTGCGGGGTGGCAGCGTGAGCAGGGCACGCCCTGAGGTGTGCTGGTGGTTTGTTTTGTTTTTTGAGCATCTCTCTTCACAGAACAGGAGTTCTACTCATTGGGAGTTGCTCCTTTCTTGGAGGAAAATACCCAAATACCCTGGTGAGGCCTCCCAAAAGCAGCTCTGGACTGGCAAAGGGTTTTGTTGTGATCCAAATGAGCCCCAGTCAAATCCACGGCCCTTCCCAGTGAAAAATGCTGAGTGTTGCCATAGTAATTCCCTCCCTGCACACTGAAGCCTTTTAAGCACCATCTCTGTCTCTAGGAAACGTTCTGCTAATGTTTTAAAGATTGTGATTTGCCTTCCTCATTTTGGATGACCCTTTTTCCCCCCCCCCTCGTGTTTTGTTGAGGGAGGGATAGTTAACCCTTGGAGTTTAGTGTTCAGCAGGAATTGAGGGGGAAGGACTGATGAGTTTACATCAATTAAGGAAGGCAGGCCTGTTTGGTGTTTATTTGAGGGGGTGTTGAGCTGTCTCTGATGCTCCTTTGGGTCTGCAGAGTTTGGCAGACTCCAGTTGCTAACTCACTGCTGGGTTTTTCACACACATTAATGAGGGAGGGGATGCTGCAGAATTCCCTGTGCTGAGGGAAGCAGCTGAGCAGGGGCCATGCAGGGGAGGTGGGGACTTCAATGAGAGTCAGGACAGACCAGCAGCAGGGCTACAGCAGAAATTGGGACAAAGTTTTGGGGTTGGCAGCCTGGGGTGCCTGTCAACACCAGCTGTGTTCAGGGGCTGGATGGGAAGGAGAAGCAAATCCAAGCTGCAGGATGGATTCCTTTGGAGATTTGGTGTTTGCTCCAAACATGCTGTTTGTGGGGACTCTTAAATGACATTTAGTGTTATTTCTTGAGCTGCAGCCCCAAACTTCCCTTTTGTATTGTTTTCCTTGGGGAAAAGCTTGGATGGTTGGACTCAGTGATCTTGGAGGTCTTTTCCAGCCTAAAGGATCCAATGGTTCTGAGCCCATGTGGTTTAAGATGTGATGGCCCATTTCCCCCTTTTTCCCCTCCTGTGTTGTCAGGATTTTTCCATGGGAGTCTTCCCTAATTCCTGTTCATGCAGTATCAGCCAGCTGAGCTCAGATCACTTTCCCCAGGGTTTAAGCTCACCTGGATTACACTGAGCTCTTCCCACGAGCAGGTTGGGCATCCCCAGCCTGGGCACTGCTCATTTTGCTTACAGAGACCTTCCTGCATCCCAAGAATCTGGGAGAATTGAAGTGGGTTGGGTCTTTCCTGGTCAGGATATTCCTAAGGCAGCCTTTTGCCAGTGGGAATTGGCATTCCCTGCTTTTCCAAGCCCATCCCCAGCTGGATTCAAGCCCCCTTCCCATCTGAAGGGTGTGCAGGGCCACTGGTGGAATATCCAGGCTGGATGAGAATTGTCCTGGAGCATCCAGTGGATGTGGTTTTGCTCTGTTTGGCAGGATGTGGGCTCAGAAATTTGGATAGGCAGGAGGCTTCTCCAGGTCTGAGCAGTGGAAAAGACCCGAGGGCTGTTTTCTTTCGAGGAGCAGGAAGGGAAACAACTGCCAGATCCATCCTGTCTCCTACCAGGAAGAGCCAGAGCTGGAATTCATCAGGTTTTCCCTGCAATTAATATTAGCTGCTGTTTTGCTGGAGCCCAGGCTTGAAAATTGAGCTGTGTTTTGAGACTTGTTTGGGCCCTTGGCCAAGCACCAGCGTTTTTCCCAGTAACTTCTGGAAGTGAATGGGATTTTTTTTGGCCTCCTGTGTCCAGAACTCAGCTCTGTTTCCTGAAATTGCTCCCAACAGGAGCTGGGTTAGGAGGGACACCCTCATCCCCTTGGACAGCTTTGTTTTCTGTCCTAAAAAATAATAATACATTTTAAAAAGCTGGTTTTTATCAGCTCTGTGGCAGACAGGGTAGAAGGCAGAGTGTGGTGGATGGAGCAGCTCATCCCATTAATTAATGTGTAATTACTGAGCTGGCAATGGGGTTTGTCTGAGTGCTGTTTGTGCTGCCCTTGGTTCCCTGGGTGAAACCAGACCTGAATCAGTCTGAAGTTGTTTACTGCCCAGGGAAAAGGCTCCTCCAGGCCAGCTGGCAGCAGCTCTGGCCATCCCTCCCTGCTCTCCTAAACTTCTGTGGCAGTTCCTGCTTTGGTGGAATAAAAACACTCCTGTGGCTCTTGCTGTCTGAAGGAATTAATGAAACAAAAGCTGCTGGAACAGCTGCACTGAAACACAATTCTTCTTTTAAATTGATGCAAACCCAAACCAGTCCTGGAGGTTCAAGTGAGTTATTGTGGCCTTATGAGCTGGCCATGGACATGTGAAATAACTTCTCATCAGTGAAATAACTTCTTGCCATCATCATGGAAATAATGAATTCTGCTGTTCCTGCCCGAAACGCCAGCCTCTGTAATGTCTTCTTGTGAAGGTGACTGGTCATGTGAGGGAATCAGGTGGACAAGAGGGAATCAGGTGGACAAGAGGGAATCAGGTGGACAAAAGGGAATCAGGTGGACAGGAGGAATGGCTGTGTAAGGACTGGAGGCAGGACCCATCTCCAGGCTGTCCTCACAACAGGAGGTTTAAGATCATTCTGTAAAAGCCCTTTTTTTCCTGCTTGCTGAAAATATTCCTTTATTTAGGTGGGGTTGGAGGGACACCTGGCTCTGAGATGAGAAACAGAGAAGCCTCAACTGCTGCAGTAGATACTGAGTGGATTTTGGAAGCAGCTTTTGGGCACTGCTGAGGTGTAGCTGCTTGTGTAGAATTTTTAAGGCCGTGACTGAGCTGGTCACAGCACCAGATTCCCAAGCTGGAGTGATCCATGTGCTTTGCCCGTGCTCCCAGTGGCTGTTTCTGAGGGTGCTTAACTCTGGAGCCAAGTTTGTCTACACAAGGCAGTGAAATGCTTTCAAAATATTCCAATTTCCCTGTTCCTCCCTGCCCTTCCCTGTTTCCTGCTGCTTTGCAGTGTGAAGCATCGAGTGCATTTTTGGTAACTGGAGGTGGCACATGCTTTTATTTGTGTTCAGCTCTGGTTATATGGTGTGATTTGCATTCATGGGACCGTGTTGCAAAATTTTGTGGGAATTCCTGCTGAGGTAGGTGTTTCTGCAGGAGTAAAAAATATAAATATATGTGAGCTCAGCTCAGAGCTGCCTGGCTGGGCTTGGACACAGCCACTTCTCCTGAGTGAAGGCAGTTGTGGGTGCTGTTGGGCAGTGCTGTGTGCAGCCTGGCAGCAGGGATTTCATTCCCAAAATCCCAATTCCTTGGCTGGCTGTGCTGACTGAGTGTCTCTCCCTGTTCCCCAGTGCTGCACCGCTACCGGCACATCCTGGGACTGTGGCAGCCGGACATCGGGCCCTACGGGGGACTGCTCAACGTGGTGGTGAGTGAGAGCCTCATCCCAGCCCTTTTTGGGATTGGGAGCTGCTTTTTTACATTTTCCACACCTGGCAGCCATTCCCAGAGCATTCAGAAGTCTGAGCAGTCAGCCCTTGAGGGAGTGATTTGGAGCCAGAGGGTGCTGCTTGGTGCTTTCTTGGTTTCTCTTGGGTTGGATGTCAGGAGGAATTCTTCACATGAAAGGGAGGAATCCTTCACAGGAAAGGTTGTTAAACACAGGGGTGGGGTGCTCAGGGAGGTGGTGGAATCCCCATCCCTGGAGTGGATGTGGCACTC
>VZTZ01002033.1:20101-34576 GCA_013400955.1 Drymodes brunneopygia
GCCGACTTTTTAATTAACCACTGGGTGTTTCTGGCTGTTCTCACACCTGTTCTGCCCCTCTCTCCTGGCAGTTTTTACGGGACGGGGCTCATCGCTGGCCACGGCTTCACCAGCCCCGAGCGGACGCCGGGCGTGTTCGTCCTGTTCGACGACGATCGCTTCGGTTTCATCTGGCTGGAGCTCAAATCCTTCAGCCTCTACAGCCGCATCAAGGTCTCCTTCCAGAACGCCCAAGCGCCTTCCCGGGAGGCCTTTGATGAGATGCTCAAGAACATTCAGTCCCTGGCTACTTGATGAGTGGTTGGTGATGGACAGGGCTCGGGGTGGCCAAGGCTGCTGCGCTCCCCCAGCCGGGGCTGGGCTGGGGAGTGGTGGCTCTCGGTACCTCTGGATGAAAGCATGCACTTTGAATAAAACCTTTCTACCCTGAAACGTGCACACAATCCCAGTTCAGACATCCATGGCTGCCCTTTTCCTCTGTGCCACTCCAAGCTGCTTCCCAGCAGTCCTTGTTGCCCAGTCTGTGCTTTGGAGAGCTGAAGGGATCCTGCAGAGGAGGGAGGGAGCAGACCTTCCTTAGTGCAAAGAAAGAATGAATTGGGATAAAAACAATGCCTGGTCAGAGCTGGACAGAGGGAACAGGCAGTGCCAAAGCACATCCTCCTCTCCAGAAACCTCTCTGTGGGTGCAGCATTGCCAGGAGAGGCTGGTGTGACACCTTGGTAATTGGAGGGTGTGGTTTCCTCTGGAGAATTCTCTCAGCAGGGGCAGGATCCCCAGTGCAGGTGAGTGTGTGCAGCACTGTCCTGCCTTCTGGAGCTCCATGGATGTGCTGTCCCTGGAGCTCCAGGTCTGGGTGTCTCCCTCAGACCAGAGGTGATTCTTTCCTCCTTGCAGGAGCTGGGTGTGGGACTGGAACTGGGTGTAAACTGCAGAAGCTCTGGTCTTTTCAAACTGGTTTGTACCTGAAAGGTTTTCTCAGATCCTGTAAAGTGGATCTCTGGCTGTGATGACGAACTCCAGGTCCCTTCTCCTCTCCCCACATCAGTGTCTTACAAACCCCTGCCTTTACATCTCTGCAGTTTTAGGTCTGTAAATGTTGTCTGTACCTGTGCTGGGAGGTTTCAGGCCCCTTCTGTGGAGAAGTTTCAGTCCCTGCCTGGTTCCAGTGCCTGTGAGCAGCTTTTATTCTCACTCTCACAAGGGCTTTTTGCCATTTCTGCCTCTCATGTGTCCCAGGCTCCAGCAGGGACACCAAGCAGCAGCTCATGTCACTCACAGGATTAATTCCTGTCTCTCTGGGTAGAGTTCTCCAAATCTCTGGGAATTTCAAGGTGATTTAGGGCACTTTTTGCTTTGTTTCCTGCAGCTTGGTGAGGAGTGGAAACCCTGTCTCAGTGTTGGGGGTGAGGAGCTGTCACAGGCCTGGTGAATAAGCTGTGAAAAGGAAAAGGAGGTGGGTTGTGAGCAGCCTGTGGAGGTTTTCCTGCAGAGGGAAGAACCAGTTGGGATCACACAGGGCTGGGAGAGAGGGAGTGGCTGCTCTCTGTGCCTTGGTCAGGGGCAGAGGGGTGACCTGGAGCTGAAATTGGACATCTCAGCCTTCTGCAGCTGCTGAGCTCTGTGCAGAACTCGTGCCTCATTTGCAGACAGGGTTCCAGTTTGGTTCAGGTTTCTGGGACAGCTGAAGATGTTCAGTGCTGGGTTAATGGCTGGGCTCCATCTCAGAGGTCTTTTCCAACCTAAAGGATTGTGTGATTGTGGCTTTATTTGGTATCTCAGTGGCTTTTCATCAGAATTTGCTGTGAGGCTGCTGCAGTTTCTGCCTTGTGTTCTCCCTGACAGCCCAGAGGGATGGGAGGTGTCCCTTGGGCAGCTGTTCCCATTGCTGGCCCTAAAACCAGCCCTTCTTCAGCTGCATCCAAAGCTCTGATTGCAGATTCCTCCCCCCTTCAATATCCCCAAAGTTTTACACAACTGACCTGATAACTTCTGCTTTCAGCTTTTAAATTATAATTAAAATTTTTCAAATGGAGATTAAAACCCTGATTGCATTGATTGCCCTGCAAGTACCTGAGGCTTGAGTCACTCTCCCAAGTGCTGAGCTGTCTGTAGCCTCTGTCCTTTGTCACCTGGGCAAGGTGTCACCTGTTTGCTGTTGGCACAGGTTGTGCATCTGCTCCTCCCCAGGCTTCTTGTCCCCTCTGAACCTCTCCAGTGACAGTGCCAAGGGTCTCCTGAAGGCCAGGCCTGCTTGGCTGGCTGGAGAGAAGGCCTTTGCTGGAGGCTGATGCCCTGTGGGAATTTTTCCCAGCTCTGCCTTGCCCCTGTAGTGGCATCTTTTTATTCATGACTCACCTGGCTGGCCTCAAAATGTCAGGATAATTCCTGATTAAAGGGAAAAGTGCTGGTACCCCCTGGCTTCATTCTGTCTGGAGCAGAGGAAATGGCAAGTTTTGTATTCATATTCCTCTGATGCCTTTTCTCACCTTGTGCTGCTCCAAGCCTGGCAGGCTTTTGTGGCATTTCAGGAGAAAATTCCCTCTGCTTTGTCTGAGGGTGAGGAAAGCTGTGAAGATGGATTTGGGAATGCTGGGGATGCTCCTGTGCCCATTCCTTTGTGCTTGGCTCTGTCAGGAGCAGGGCAAGATGGAGTTAAAACCCCCAGCTCTGGAATCTTTGGGAAGAAAGCAGAAAGACAGATTTAGGAGTAGATCTCATCCCCCATGGCCCAGGGGATGCTCCTGCTTTCCCATCCCTGCTTTTCCTCCTGGCAGCACAGGGCTTTGCCTCATGCGTGCTCCCCTGCACAGCTCTGCATTCCCCTCTTCTCCCCCAAATCCCAGTTTCCCAGCCCTCTGGGATCCTTGGGAGAGCTGTTGACAGGGATAATGTGTGCTGGGATAATGTGTGTGCTGAGGCCCTGCAGATGGTGAGAAATCCCTGCTGCCGACGGCTCCTCGTCCTTTTGGCTCCGCGGGAAATCTCGGGGACAATTGGCTGCATTTCTGCAGCCCAGATGGGTGGGAAGCGCTGGCAAGGATGGAAAACAACTTGTCAGGGGTAGGAATTCTCCTGGCAGGAGCCTTTTGGATTAAACAAAGCCGTTGCAGAGCCCCAGTGGCTGCTGCAGGACCTGGGGCTGAATTCTGGCTCGGGGACAGCAAGTGACTGGTTCCTGTGCTGGGTTCTGCTCCTCCATCCTGCTCCCTGTGCTGTCAAAACACGGATTTGGCCAGCTGGAAAACAGGAACATCAAAGCTCCACTTTGTTTGCCTTGGGCCTGATTTGAGAGCTGTGAATGTGCCCTGCTCAGGCGTGGTGGTTGTGGGAGACTCTGCCCTCCACAGGGATTTGTCAGGCTGGGTTTTACTGAGGAGGAAAAAGGATGGAATTTGTAAATTTAGGTATCAGCTTCACTGTGGAATGTCCCTGAAATGGGACAGCAGCAGTGGGAGGGCAGTTCCTTAGGAAATGTGTGCTGGGGAGAAAGGGAATTCTGTGCAGGAAAAACCCGAAGTGCAGCTGGCTCAGCGTTCACTTTTCAACCAGGATGACTTTTTCTTGCTTTTTATTCATTCAGACCTAGTGGAACTCGATGGGAGTGTTGGCTGTTGTGTGGAAACGGGTTGTTTAGGCTCACCTTGCTAGTTTAGGGAGTGGTGATGTGTTAACTCTGTCTTGTAGCTGGCTGCTCTGGTGGCCAAAAATCCTCTGTGGTGTTGAGCTGCCAAAGGCTCCTGCTGCCCTGCCCAGGGGGACAGTGAATTATTTGGGGTGTGGAGTGGGAGGCAGAGGTACCAAACTGTGAGTGCCACTGACCTTTGGGTGCTTTGTGTGCTGAATTAAAACGTATGGTTCTGGTTTTTGTTTGGATTGCAGCCTTTGGAGCTTTGGAGGCAAAGAGCACTCGGATAAGAAGTGTTAATTAGCTTAATTAAAGCAATCTGCACTTTTGTTTTGTCATTGATTACTCCCCTTCCCCTGTTGCCGTGTGAATTTTGCACTCACCACTTTAACATGACACTGATGGGTTAATCTGGGCATTTCCTGTAGGTTTTGAGTGTGGATAAGTCTCTATAAAAGAATTAAAAATGAAGGTGAAACACAAATCCCTGCTCTGTCCTGAGGGCAGTGGGAGGAAACCATTGGACATCCACCACCCCAAACCATGATAAGTTAAAAGTTCAAACACCTCACCTGCCCAGTCTGCTCCCCTGCCCAAGGGCTGGGGCTTTGCCTGTCCTTTCCTTGGTGGCTTTGAGAGGAATGGGATGTATAAAATCAACACCTGGCCTACTTCACCCCAGGTTTTGGAAAGCTGAGCAAGCCTTGTGTGTTACTTTTACACCTGATCATTGTTACCCAAGGAGCCTTTTCCAATTTCAAATAATAAAAAGCAAAGTTTTGTGAACTTACTTCTGCTTGCTTCTTTTTTTTCCCCTCTTGTCCCAAAGGAAAATGCTGAGCCAATTCCACCCTCCTGATGTGCAGCTGCCTGTCTTCAACATGGGATAGGAATTAATTTTCCCTTTTTTGGGTGCTTGGTGCCAGTTCTGATTTCCTGAAGATGTGAGACAACGCCTTCCACCCCTCATGCTGTGAAATCCCAATTCTTCCCCCATCCCTGTTTTCTGTTCTCTCCTCTTGCATCTCCCCTGGGGTGCCCAATTCCCTCCCACAGCAGATTTGGAGTGGCAGAACTGACAAAGCCTCTCTGCCCTCCCAGGCCCAGCTTTCCAGGTAATCCTGGATTTATTTTTTTTTTAATCCTATTTTTATTTCCACTTGTTCTGAAAGGGATCAGCTGGCACCAAACCAGCAGGAGGATGAGGAGGGGGAGGCAGCTTGGTGGTGTCAGCCCCCTCCTCTGTGGGATCACACTGAGATTTGTCTGTGTTCCTGCACTTCAAATTCACACCCACTGCAGCTCTGCTCTGCCTTTCCAAGTGCTCCTGTGGAAATGGGAGAACTTGTGCCATGAGCTCAGCTGCCACCAAGGAGCTTCTCCTCCTCCTCCTCCTCCTGTGCCAGCCCCGTGTTCCTGTTCCTGTCCTGCCTTTCCTGCAGGATTCATGATTCAAGTTTTGCAGCCCAGTTTTGCTGGTAAGTTCCTTGGCAGCTGATTCTTTGTGAGAGCAAACCTTGGCTGTGGAGCACTGAACTCCCCAAATCCAGGCGTGAGCTCCCCAAATCCAGGCGTGAGCTTCCCAAATCCAGGTGTGAGCTCCCCAAATCCAGGCGTGAGCTCCCCAAATCCAGGCGTGAACTCCCACTCTGGAAATGGCTCTGCTTGCGGTTAATCCAGGCTGGAGTGGCTCTGAGACAGCTCCCCTGAATGTTCTATCTTCCTCTTTTTTAGTGTATTTTTATACCACCAGTGCAGAGGTGAATTATTCCCTCTCTGCCAGGACAGACACATCCCACACCGATTTGGGGACGTTGTCTGGAGCTGTGCCCTGTCCCTGCTCTCAGGGTTGTCTCAGCTCCACCAAAGAGGCCCCAGCATTCCTGCACAGCATCCCTGCCTCTTCCTACCTGGTTCCTAAACCCACAAGGCTTTTGCTTCCAGGCAGGAAGGAAGGTGGGTCTGTATTCCTAAAGCCACAAATACGAGCCTGAAATCCCTTCCCAGTGTGAGCCCAGCCCTGGCTGCAGCTGGAGCCTTCCCCTGGCTAAGGATGGGCTGTGACAGCTCTGCCAGTCCCTTTTCCTTTCTGCCCACCTTGCCCCGTGATCCAAGGGCTGGCATTTCCCAGCTTCCAGGGCTTTGGGAGGCACCAAAACAAGAGGAATGTTGGGCTGTCCGTGCCGGCTCTCTGCATCATCCCAGAGCATCGCCTGGGGGAGGGGGAGCAAACTGCTGTGTGTGTTCTGCTCATCCTAATTCCCAGCAGGAATTTGCTCCTTCCTCCTCTTCCCAGGGGAGAAGGTTAATTAATGGCTAATTAAAGCTTGCTGATTTCCTTCTGTGGTTCCATGGAGCTGTCCCCTCTTTCCTTGCCTGTTGTCGCATCATTAACTTCATAACTGTGGGTGATGGGCTCTGCTCCTGGCTCCTGGTTTAGTGTCACTTTGTCCCTTCAGAGCCCCCGTGGGAATTCAGCATGTGGGATTCTCTCTCTCCCATGGATTTCATCCCACGGGATTCTCTCTCGTGGATTTCAGTCCCCTGGGATTCTCTCTCTCCCGTGGATTTCAATCCCGTGGGATTCTCTCTCTCCCGTGGATTTCAATCCCGCGGGATTCTCTCTCTCCCGTGGATTTCAATCCCGTGGGATTCTCCCGGAGCAGCCGCTGCCGGGCGGGGCAGGACCGCGCCGTGTCCGCCAGGGGGCGCCTGGAGACCGGACACGGGCACTCGTGGGACCGGGAACAGCTCGGACACGGACACGGACATGGACATGGGGACATCGAAATGGGGACACGGACATGGGGACACGGGGACACGGACACGGACATGGGGACACGGAAATGGACATGGGGACACGGAAATGGACATGGGGACACAGAAAACGACGTGGACATGGGGACACGGAAATGGACATGGGGACACAGACACGCACATGGAAAGGGACATGGACATAGGGACAGGGGCACTCGTGGGATTGGGATCCCCAAGGATACGAACATGTGTCAGACAGGGATTCACATGGACACCTACACTTGTGGGACCAGGATCCATTCAGAAAGTTGTGGGATTGGGATCGAATGGACACTGACACTTATGGGATCAGGAGCCACAGACGTGTGAATCGTTGCCCCCTAAGGCTCTTGGGTCAGGCCCCCTGCTGAAATCGGGACCCCTGGGGGGACCTGCGGGACTTGGGACCCCCTGGAGCATCCCCCAGGTGGGGACTCGAGGGCACCTGTGGGACTCGGCCCCTCCTTCCGTGCTCTCTCACCAATCCGCTGTGGCACCTCCCACCCCTCCCCAGCTGATCCCAAATGAGCCAGTTCCCATCATCCCATCTCCGGTACCTGCGGGACACCCCCAAATTCCCTCCCCTCCCTCTCTCTCTTTTCATATCTTACCTCTCTTGGAAGCTTTTCCTTCACGCCTGGCTCCTCCCTGGGGCTTTCTGTCACCTCACCATCCCTCACCTCACCTGCGGGAACCCAAATTATTCCCGCCCCGGGACACGCCGCCCGCCCAGAGCTGCTGTCCCGACTCTTCCCAGTGAGCCCCGTCCCTCAATCCTGGTTTCCATCACCCTGAGCCCTCACAGTGAGTGTCCCCTTGTTCCCTGTTCCCTGCTTTGTCCCAGCCCTGCTCCCAGCCTGTTGGGGGTGATTTTCTTGATATCCCGGCTGGAGCAGCCGAGCACCGTTACCTGCCCGGCTCTGTCCCTGCGTCTTCCCGCTAATTAAAAACAAACCAGGAGATGCTGGTGAGTGATGAACCGGATGGAGCTGCTCCATTTAGGAGTTCTTGGATAAATAACACGGAAATTTAATTTTCTGCCGCTCTGGAAAAGAGAGGCCTGGGATGTTGCTCGTGCACCTTTCCAAGCGTTTTCCTGTGAAGGGGTAACTTGGCTTTGCTCGGGACCCTTCCCAAAGATTCCCGCATGGATATCGCGCTTGTTTCATCCATGACCACATCTTGGTCGGTGCTGATTTTTGGGGAGAAGGTGCCGAATTTCCCCTGTGCGGGGCGGTGCCTGACACGGGGGCAGCTGCAGGGGAACCTTCTCCTCTCCAAAACAAGCAGCGATGGGAAAAAGCCACGGCTGGGAGCCAGGAAGCAGGAGCTGTATCCCGGCCCCCGCCGCGCTCCGCGTCCAATTCCCTTGTTTTCCTCTTTGTTTTCTCTAATTGCACGGCGAGGCCTCCGGGCACAGCCTGTTTCTTCCTCCGCGCCGGGACAAAGCTCTGCGGAACGGGGCTGGGACGTGCTGACCCTGGAACGGGGAATGCGACCTTGGGACAGGGATCCAGCCGGGCTGGGCTTCCCTGGGGAGCTCCGATGGTGACTCTGCCCTGCAGGGCTGTGTTTTGGGGGGTGGAAACGCTGCTTCCAGGGGAGTAGAGCAGGATGAGTCCCCTCTCACTTCGGTTATTTCAGCCGGAGCATCCCCTGGGAGGGAGGGATGGATGGATGAAGGAAGGCGATGGAGCAGCACCACCAACAGCCCGAGCGGGGTCCCCGCTTGGCTCGCAGCAGACTTAACATTTCCTTTAAGCTTTTGGGAGGTGGAAACGCTGCTCCCAGGGGAGTAGAGCAGGATGAGCCCCCTCTCACCCCGGTTATTTCAGCCGGAGCATCCCCTGGGATGGATGGATGGAGGGATGGATGGATGGATGAAGGCGATGGAGCAGCACCACCAACAGCCCGAGCGGGGTCCCCGCTGGGCTCGCAGCAGATTGAACACTTTCCTTTAAGCTTTTGGGGGGTGGAAACGCTGCTCCAGGGGGAGCAGAGCAGGATGAGCCCACTCCCACCCCGCTATTCCAGCCGGGGCTGGAACGGACGGATGGACGGATGATGGATGGATGGATGGATGAAGGAAGGCGATGGAGCAGCATCACAAACAGCCCGAGCTGGGTCCCCGCTGGGCTCGCAGCAGATTGAACACTTCCCTTCGAGCCTTTGGGGCGGGATATCAGCTCCTCCCGCCGGGCACGCGTTCCCTCCTTTCCCCACCGCTTCCCTGCCTGCGGCGGGGCTGTTTCCCGCTGGAGAGGGCTCAGGGAGGCGAGGCGGAATTACAGCATTACAGACAAAGCCTTAATATAATCCTCGCTGCATGAACGGCGTTGCAGGGGGAACGTTCTGCGGGGCCGGGCTGCAAATGAGGCATCGGCGGTGCGGGATGTAGGAGGGATTGCTCCATCACCGCTCCTAATGGCTTAACCAACAAAATCCATATTCATAAATCAAGCCGGGAGCGGGAGCCGACCTCGGTGCAGCCAGGAATAAAGGCAGATTATGAATTGCACAGAGCTGCTGCAGCTGCCACGGCTCGGCCTCGGCATTAAACGGAGCCCAAGGAGAGGAGATACAATCAAAGCTGTCTGGCGGCAGCTGAAGGATTAGCTGAGTCAACCAGCAAAGAGCTGAGCTCATTTATCGGGCTATTTTCAGGGCTGAAATGCACCCTGGATGGAATTTTACCCTCAATTACCGATCTCACACTTGGACAGAAGGGAATCATCCAAAAAATGGGTTTTTTCCATGAGTTGGCTGTCGGGGTTTGGGCAGTGCAGGGGCGTGGTGGAGCTGATGAGGGCTGGGGGGTGGAGCCAGGGACAGAGGGAGAAGTGGATGGATCTGTTCTCTTTGGCCGAGGGAACTGAGGAGCAGGGAGTGTCACAAATGTGCTGGCAGGAGGAGCCGGTGGTCCCTCTGCACCACAGGGCTGCCACCAGCACTGGGTCAGGCCAGCTGTGCCTTTTTCTGTCCCCTCCAGGCACACAGGATTCATCATTTTCCAGCCTGAAAATGACCAATGACCCCAAAAATGTCACTGGAAAATGCAGCACAAAGTCTGGCTCTGCCCCTTGGCAGCTGAGCTTTGGGGTTGTCACAGAGCCATGGGATGGTTTGGGTTGGGAGGGACCTTAAAGCTCATCCCATTCCATGCCATGGGCAGGGAACCCTCCCACTGTCCCAGGGTGCTCCAAGCCCCATCCAGGGGACACATTCGGGGACACATCCAGGACCTGTCCACCTTCACAAGGAACAATTCCATCCCAATATCCCATCCAGCCCTGCCCTCTGCCACTGGGGAGCCATCCCTGTGTCCTGTCCCTCCATCCCTTGTCCCCAGTCCCTCTCCAGCTCTCCTGGAACCCCTTTAGGCACAGAAAGAGGCCCCAACTTCTCCCCGGAGCTTTCCCTGTGAGCCAGGTGAGGGTGGATCCTGCACCTTGAACCAAAACTGCCTCTCTTTGCCCTAAAGTCCATCCATTTCCCGGTGAGTTTGGCAGCAGGAGGGAAGGGGCTCTGCAGGGCTGGCTGCTCTCCCAGCCCCGAGCCGGTGCAGGCAGCGGCTCCCCGTGACGGAGGGGCCAAAAATAGAACCTTTCCCTGGAGCAGAGAGGAATAATACTCCTCCCGACACCCTGCAATAGCCTCGGGGCTGCCAGCGTGGTGATAAGCAGTTGTTTGCCTGTGCTCTGGAGCAAGCGTGGTTTATCTCTTCCTTGTTCCAGCCCTGCAGGGAAAACGCAGCTGCCGTGGGACCCCCAGGTCTGTATCTGATTATTTCTCTCTTCCAGCAGCACCTGGAGATTCGAGTGGAATTCCCAGCCCTGGCAGGGCTCGGGGTCCCGCCTTGCTCTTGCATTAAAAGGCAAAAGCGGGAGGTGCAGGGGAGCTCTGCAGGTTTTAGGGGGTTTGAGCTGAGCTGATTCCTGAATTAGCGGAGTTTTGGAGGCTGGGGAAGTCGGGGATGTGAGTGCCCATCCGGAGCCTTTCCGGGAGGAGGAAACGTTCTCAGCTGCCGGCACAAACAAGAGGCCACGAGGAGGAAATGCATCAGGCTGGGGAAAATCCCGACCTCCTCCTGCAAAGCTCAGGCCTCCAAGAGAGGACGAAATCCCAGAGAAAACTGGGGTTCCCCCCTCCCTCTGCTGTCCTGCCCCCCAAACTGCTGATTTTGGGTGAGGTGCAGGGCATGGCGATGCTGGTTTTGGTGTGCAGGAGAAAACCTTGCTGAGACCCTTCCTAAAAGATTGAAATTCAATACCAATCTGATTTTAGGTATTTTTCAGCCAGCAGCTCCTGGGGGTGATGTCTCACCTCAGTGCTCACAGCGCTGCCCAGGCTCAGCCGAGCTTTTCCCTCCATAAAACTCCTCCAAATCCCCCTCTCTTTGCTCCCCACCTTCCCCGGGGCACGGCCGGCACAAGCCGAGCCTTTTCCCAGCCCATCTCCGGGAAGCAGGATGACATTAAACCCCAAACAAATTAACGCTGTGCATTGGAGCAAGGCAGCTGGGATGCGTTTTCCCTCCCTGACGATGGAGGCAGTGGGAATTGCAGCACCATTAACTCCTCCCGTCGCCTCCCGCGAGCTGTCACTGCCTGTCCCCTCTGCCCGGTAAGTGCCTCATCCTCCGCTTCGGATGCTCCCTGGAACCTTGTGTACAACCCCAGAGCTGAAGGAAGTCCCCCAGCAGCCTGGGAATGCTGTGGGGAGCATCCCGGGATGCAGCAGGGATTGCAGGAGCTCCGGAAGGGTCACCCCAACCCTGGAATCCCACAGCCTCTCCTCCTGCTTTGGGAACCTTTTTGGGGTTTCTGGCGATGGGGCAGCAGCCAGGCTCCGGGGCATTCCCAGCCTGGAGGGAGATCAGTTGTGCTCTCGGAAGGGGAAACTGCTGCTCGGAGGACAATAAAGGTGATTAAATGTCAGGGAGAAATAAAGCTGCCTTTTTCCAACTTTTTTTCCCCAGTTTTCTCACCCTGGCTGTGTCGGTTTGTGCCGCACTGGAGATGGGGACTGGGAGCAGCCGCCTCAGGGCATCCCAGCGCTTCTGGATTTGGAATGGGGGATTCCTGGGCTTACTCCTCGAGCTTTGGGGGGTCCTGGCCAGGTCCGGGGCCTCCAGGCCCAGCCTAACTCACGGCCAGATTAAATGGGTTCATTCCCTGGGCAGGCACAGCCTCACAGGGGGTGAAACAGGTTGGAGTTCCGTTTTAGGGATGTGGGAATGCATCCCAAACGTGTCCCCAGCCCTCTGCCAGGCTCGGGGTGTGGGTGACAGCCCGAGGGGTGGTGACAGCAGCCCTGCCACACCTGCGCTGGCAGCGCCGTGCCCCGGTGGCTCCGGCAGGAGCTCCAACAGGTCCTTCCAGTCCCGCCGGAGCCGCGGGAGCTGCCGGCGGCGGGCGGCACCCGGGGACAGGGGAAAAGCAGCGGCTGCAGCGCTGCCTCGCCTTGTTTGGCTTTCACTTTGTCACCCGGAGCTTGAATTAATCATTGGGCAGCGGTGAGGGCTGGCGGAAGTGTCCCTGTCGCGCCAGGCTGCGCCCGCCCCGGGCTGGGCATCGCCGCTGCCGGACCCTGCTGGAAGGAGCAGCCCCGGCCAGGGACGGAAGGTAAAGGGGATTTTGGGGCTCCCCTGGGAGCAAGAGGGGTTCTGAGTGCTGATCTCACCTGGAAAAGCTGCTGGGAGGGAGTACGGGGTGCTGGCCTGCAGCAAGGAGAAGGTGAGGAATGGCAGAAGTTGGGAAATTTGCTGCAGTTTGGAAAGTTATTGGTATTTTTGGGGGGGGTGAGCAGGGCGAGCCGGAGGGTCAGAGATCAAAGCGTGGCTCTCATGAGATCCCAAATTGTGGCATCTCAAGGGCTCAGCCATAGCACTGCTGTGACATTTCCGTCCCCTGGCTCTGCTTTGGCAGGTGGCTGGAGTGACAATTGCTGCCTCCAGGGATGATGTTTATAAATTCCTTGTTGGGCTCTTACCCGGCTTGTGGGGGAGTTTTACACAAACAGAGAGCCAGGAGTCACTGCTGGAGCTGGGAGGGAAATAATCACACAGGGAGCACGGGGGACGGAAAATCAGGGAATCATGGAATGGTTTGGGTTAGAAGGGACTTTAAAGATCATCTCGTTCCACTCCATAACTGGATATGAGCTTGGTTGGGGTAGATTTGGGGTGAGAGTGTTAAGGAATGGTCACTTAGGGGTGACTGGCACTGGGATCTCATCCCATTCCATCCCAACCTGCCCTATCCCAATCCCAATCCCATTCCATCCCATCTGATCCCACTGGAAGGAGCACACCCCATCACAGAGAGCTGCAGGACCGTGAGTGGAAGTTGCCTTCCATACCTGGAATTAATTTCATTTATTAATTTAATTTATCCTATTCTTGGTTGTTTGCTCACGAATTTGGAAGGTCTTGGTGCAAACCAATTAGGGATGGGATTCCCTGGGGATGCAGTGATTCCCTGTGTGGAGGTGCAGTGGTTCTTTTGTCCTCCCTGTCCCTGCTGATCAGGATCATCACCTCTGAATCCTCTGGGATTGCAGAGGTGACATTGGAAAGGACAACTGTGACAGCAGGGAGGCGACACCTCAGTGGGATGACAGGAGAGGGTGGCTGAGGCGGCCTGCTCAGGGATCCAACCTTTGTCAGGATTTGGGAATAAAAGCAGGAAAAGGGCACTGATCCTCTGCCATTGCTGTGCCTTGATACTCACATCACCGGGCACGAGTGCCACCGAGCTGGTGACCTTCCCTGCGGCCACCAGGGTGTCCTGAGCATCCTCTGTCCCTGTGCTCGTGTCTGAACTCTCCAGGGCCTGCAGGGCTCCCACCAGCTCCTCCCCTACGTGTGAGGACCATGGGAAGGAGGGTGCAGAGGGAGGGGATGCTCATCCCTGCCTTGTGACCCCTTCTGGTAACAGCCACAGAAGGAGAGGGGAAATGAGAGNCCCTCCCAGCCTCTCCTGGCCCTTCCCACTGCCTGGAATGGGCGGGAGGGAGGAAAACCAGAAAACCAACCTCCTTCCTTCTCCTTCCTCCTCCTTCCTCCTCCTTCCTCCTCCTTCCTCCCAGCTCCAGCCCTGCTGGGGCTCCACATGTGCTTTTCCGTGCCCCAAGGGCTGGTTTTCCATGGATGGAATCCCTCTGGAGCTCTTCCCCAGGTCCATGGGGACTTGCAGGCATGGTTGGTGGGTACAAATCCCCGAGTGGACGCTGCTGTGCTGAGTTTGATGGATCCAAACAAGATCCAGGCTGATTTGGAGGGGGAGCAGAGGGAAAGGAGCCCGGTTCCTGCTGCTCCAGCCTGTGCCAGCCTGTGTCTCCCTCTATAAATAGATTCAGCTTTCCTTTCAGGAAAGATAAAACAGGTTTCCTTTTCTGTGGCACGACTTCCCTGCGGATTCCAGGGAGACTGAGGGTGATTCCAGCACTTCCATCCTGCTGCCTGCCTGCCTGAGCTGCTCTGCCACGTGTGCTGGCAGATGTTTGCTAACCGAGAGGACCCCAGGGACACCAGGTGAGGGATTTGTTCCTCCCTGAAGGAATTGAAGGCTCGGAGAAGTGTGGCTGGGACAGCCTCTGGCAAACCCCCTGTTCCTCAGTGGAATTGGGTCCTCCTAATGTGGGATCCATCCATGGGATGGCCTCAGGGAGGGCAGAGCATCCCCAACCCCGAGCTGTGGTGGGGAACGTGGCCCTGGCATTTTCTGTGGGAATAACACTCCAAATTAACACAGTCTGGGGTTTGTTTTGTACCCTGGATCCCAGCTGGGATTTAATGGGGGAAGCTGGAGGTCACAGCAGGGTTTGTCCCCTCCAGCTCTTTCCCTTTGGATAAGGGGGAGAAAACCTTTAAACCAGGTGAATGCCAGCAAAGGAGAACNTGCCACCAGCCCCGCAGGTGACACCAGCTTGTCTGGGGAGGCTGGTGGGGGAGCTGTGAGGTGGTCAGGGGTTGAGCTGTGCTGCCATTCCCTGTTTCCCCCGAGCTGAGGTGCATCCCACCATCCCAGGGCTCCTGCTGCTGCTCCTGC
>VZTZ01002033.1:47346-62946 GCA_013400955.1 Drymodes brunneopygia
AAAAAACCAACAAACCAAGCCAGACAGGCACAAAGCTGTCTCAGAGGGGGAGACCCAGCCTCTTTTCCCCCTGAAAGAGGGGGGTGGGTGGTCGTGGGGGGCTGGGGCTGTTGCTGCTGCTGTGCTGAGCCCTGGGCTCTGTCCCTGCAGCGCTGCAACTCCAAGTGCGTCTCGGAGCAGACCTTCTACCGCCTGATGCAGTCCTTCGCCCTCGTGCTCTTTGAGTAAGTCCTGGGGGCCACTCTGGGCCTTTGTGGCAACCCCCAAAAGCCCCTGAGGGCAGAGCCACGAGGCTGCCTGGGTCCCCATCACGGGGTGTCCTCACCGAGTCCTCTCTCCGCGCCAGGTGTCACCAGATGGACGATTTCAGCCCTGCCAAGAACCTCATGACCATGTGTTTCACCTATTACTACATAGGTGAGGGAACCTGCACCCCTGTGGGGGCTCTGCTGGTGCTGGGGGCTGGTTTGAGATGTGTCCTGTGCATGGGAAGGGTGCTGGAGGGCTGTCCCAGGTGGAAAAGATCCTCCATGGCTCAGAATCCATGCGAACCTGGGGTGGTGATGCTGCTTTGTCCTTGCTGCCAGCCAGGAATATTTTGTGTGTGACAACCCCTCAATGATCCCAGACCCTGGAGGGGTTGGATGTGGACACCCCAGCCCAGAAAGCACCTTGGTTCACTGCTCGGTGTGTGGTGGCCACTCCTCCACGAGGGGCTGGATTTTCTATCCGAAACGGGAGCGGGGAGGATAAAAATAAAAACCCGCAGGAACTGGGGTGGGATGTTGGGTGTTTCCACCTCCTAGTGGTGCATCCTGGAGCTGGGTGCAGGTCCCCAGGAGCTGGCAGCACTCAGGGCTGTGGGCCCACTGAGCTCCTGGCACTTTTTCCCCAGGGAAACCTCATGCCCTGCCCTTGGAGGCCAAGGAGAAGCCCACGGGCAGCATCGACTCCTACCTGAAGTCAGCCAACACCTGGCTGGCCGAGAAGAAGGACATCGCAGAGAGGCTGCTGAAAAACACCTCGGCCAAGACTGAGAATGTTAAAGGCTTCTTTGGGGGCCTGGAGACCAAACTGAAGGGTCCTGGCACCAAAAAGAGCGAGTGGGTACCAGTGCCTTGGCTGGGCAGGGGGAGCTGGGCAGGCACCCATGGCATGGCCAAGCCAGGGGCCACCATGGGGGGTGGTCTCCCCTGATCCTTGCTTTGGTCACTGTCACCTCATGGGCTGGGGCTCTTGTTTCCCTTGGCCATGCAGTTATGTGGTTCCAAGGTTGTGATCTTCTGCATCATCTCTGTACTGGGTCTGTCACTGTCTCTTTGTCCCCTTTCTGGCCCTGGGGACAGTGGCATTGGGAGCAGGGGGTCTTTCAAATGAGGTTCCCTTCACCAGGGGGAGCAGGGGCTGTTGAGGGGACAGGGGTTTTTGGAGCTGACAGTGATTTTTTTGTGCCACAGAGAAGGGGAGGACAAACAGGACAAACCAAAGGAGAAGCTGAAGAAGACGGGTGAGTGCAGCTGAAACAGGCACAGCCAGGGCATCCCTGGGGAAGGGGAGAGGGTTGGAAATGCTGGAATTCCTCGGGGCTGGGCTTGGAACTCCAATCACAGCTCTCACCCTGCGAGGATCTTGTCCTCAGTGTCACAGGCTGCAGAGGTTTGGGCTCTGAGCTTTTGTGGTGGCACCAGTCCCCCCCAGTGCCTGTCTGTGCCCCCAGCATCCTCCTGGGACACCCCTGCCTTCACCAGGGCTGATCCCTGCCCTCCAGGGGCACTCAGAGCTCCTCTTCCCGTTGCTGTGGATGTGTGGAGGATGTGCTTGGTTTGCATGGGTGGGGAGGTGGGAGTCCCCCAGGTGCTGGCATGTGACTGTGTGTCCCCACAGTGTCCCTGCAGAGCCCAGAGGAGGAGAAGAAAGGGGAGAAGATCTACCTGTACATGCACCTCAAGCAGCAGCCGATCTGGTAAAGCCCCGGGGAGAGCCTGGGGAGGGGTTTGTCCTGCTGGCCACATGTCCCCAGATGGTCACAAGTGCCCCTAACAGAGCTGGCCTTGGCTTTGGCGCATTCCTTGTGCTGAGAGAGTGTTTGTTGCCACCAAAAGGCTGGTCCAGAAATCTGCCAGGTTTATTTGGCCCATCCTGACCCTTGGGAGGACTCAGGGAGAGGCTGGGTGAGGTTGTAGGATCATGGAATGGTTTGGGTTGGAGGGGACCTTAAAGCTCATCCCATCCCACCCCCTGCCATGGGACACCCCAGGGTGCTCCAAGCCCTGTCCAACCTGGCCTTGGACACATCCAGGGGCAGCCACAGCTTCTCTGGACACCATGTGGTTCTTAATTATAAAATTACTAATCATAAATTGGCCATTCCCAACCTGTCCCTCCCTCCCTGCAGGCACAACCTCCGTTTCTGGAACGCCGCCTTCTTCGACGCCGTGCACTGCGAGCGCAGGAAGAGGTCCCCAACTACCAGGTAGGACACGTCCCTGTGGGACAAGGACACTCTGTGTCCCCTCCAGGGTGCTCCTCCCAGCAGCCCCGAGCTCACCCAGCCCTGGGGGAATGCTCTGCTTCCCATCCCTGACTGGAAACCTGCTGGGAGCACTGAGAGGGATGGGCTGGTGAGATCTGCAGCCTGGTGGGGGTTTGGGGGCATCGAGGTTTTCCTGTGAATTTTGCAGCGTTTTTGGAGGAAAAGAAATCATAAATGTGTGTCCAGAAATCCCAGCCAGGGCTCAGGCTGGTGGTGCTGGGTTTGCCAGCAGGTCTGGGAGGTGCTCGGTGCAGTGGATGGATGGAGGGGATGTCCCAGCTGTCCCCAGGAGGGACAACCTGCAGCCAGCAAGGACTAAAGCTGGGGATGGCGGCACGGCCAGCCCCGAAAATTGGGATAAACCTGCCAGGGAAGGGGGGCTGCTCGTGTCGGGGGTGCAGAAGTGGGTGAGACACTCGACGAGCTTGTGCCCATCTCTTGCTCCACCCCGGAGCTGCCGTGAGGGCTCCAGCCATTCCCTCCTCTCCTGACGGCAATTTCCCACTCCCAGCCGGGCCCTCCCCTGTCCGTGCAGTGCCCTGAGGCTCTGAGCTCTCGGCGTGGAATCGCCGAGCTCGGAGCATCCCAGCCACCCCTTTTCGGAGCGCTGAGAGCCCTTTTGAGCAGCCAGCCCCTCTCTGTGTCCTCCTCAAATCCCGAGCTGAGCCGCAGCAGCCCTGGCTCGCACCCTGGGATGCTGTGCCAGGCTCAGCTCACGGATCAATCCCTGTTTTCCCATTTATTGCTTTCCTTTTTTTCCTCCCACGCCAGCACGGGAAGAGCCTATTGAGCAGCACTGTAACCATAACTGCATTTGCTCTGATTAAGGCCCAAATTAGCAGCAGCGAATGCCTCACAAGGACAGACGCCACGGGCAGCTGCTCCCTGCTCCCGGTGCCTTTCCCAATTAATCTGATGGCTGAGCCTGCCTGGGCTGCGGGAGCGAGCCTGACTAACAAAGGAGCTTTGGGAATTGCAGCCTGGAGTATCCCGAGCATCTCGGGGAGGCTGGAAGGTGGTGGTGACCCCCCCCGAGTTCTCAGAGGGAGCCGGGATGCTGCGAGCTGCGCTGAGGATTGGAATCCTTACGGGGAGGAGAGGGTTGGGGAGGGCTGGGTTTGGAATTCCAGGTCGGTGCGTGGCCATGGCCGATGTCCAGAGGGTCCGTGGAGATGGGGCTGTGGCCATCTCTGTGCTGGGGTGACCAGGACATCTCTGGGGTGGCCGGGCTTTGTCCTCCCGGGGCCGCAGCGAGACCTGGGGAGGTTTTTCCTCCTCTGCGCGGGGAGGGCAGGGGAGGGGGGGGAAGGAATCCGAACTAAACTCCTCTTTTTCTCTCTCTTTCCTCTCTCTCTGCCTCTAACAACCTTCTTCCGTCTCTTCTTCTCTCCGTTCCCCTCCATCCCTCTGTCTTGCATGATCCTTTCACGCACCACTTGTGTCGGCCCCGTTTCTGCCGCCGCTCCAGAGGGAACACTGGGGAGGAAGAGGAGAAGAGGTGTGTCTGTCCCTGTCCTTCCTTAGTGTCCGCAGGCTGATGCTCACTTCAGCTCCAGATCCTGCCCTGGGGAGGGGAGGGATGTGATTTTAGGGGGCTCTGAAAGGTCCTTTCTCCACGGAGAAGGAGCAGCTGCCGGAGGTTTGAGCGTGAGCATCACCCTCCCAAAGGGCCAGAGGGGTTTACATTGGCTCCTCTTTCATGTGGTTTTTTTTTAAAAAGGAGCCTGAATGGTTTCAAGCTGTGATATTTTGCTGGGAACGTCCCTCTGGGCAGGTTTTGGACACGAACTGAGTCTCTTTGTGTAGAAAACATCCCCCCCTCTCCTGTCCTTCCTGCTTGCTCCTGGCTTCTGCTGCCACTTAGAGGTGCTGGGGATCCTTTGCCAGCTGGAAAAGCTGATCCTTTTCCATTTTTTTTAATGCACTTTTCTGCTGCCATCCCTTAACAAAATTAAAAATGCAAATGGGGGGCTGCATGTCACGAGTGGGAGCATCCTTGGGGCCATGAGTTGGTGTTGGGACAGGGGGGCAGTCACTGCTCTCTGTGGAGTGTGGGCTCTGGGAGCAAACCCCTGCAGGTGATGGTGTTAGCAAGAGGACGAGGATTTTTGGGGAGCCTGGCAATGAATTTTGTGTGTGGCTGAGGAAGATCCTGGCAAAGGGAATGGTGTGAATATCACTGCTGGGGTTTGCTGGGCAGGGGGAAAACGCTGCTGCTGCTGGAAGAGAAAAGAGTTGCTGGAGAGTTCTCAGCACTTCCAGGCACAGCAAAACTTCCTCAAACACCCCCAAATACAACCCCACAGCCCAGGGGGTTCCTCACCCCTGTGCCTGTCCCGCTGGGCCAGTGTGAAGATCAAAGGCTTTGAGTGGAGCCACATGTGGGTTTTCTCCCTTCCCAGGCGTGTTGCTCTCCAGTAATAAGCCAGAAACACGGCCAAATTTTTTTTTGGGGGGGGGGGGCACTTTGATAATGTTTTTTCTCCCTTCTTCCTCTATCCAAAACATAAAAAGGCAGGAAAAAAAGAGTTACAAACATGCTTCTTCTGTAAGCGAGCCAGCGGGGTCTGTGAAGTTTTGCTTCCAGATTTCAAAGCCCCTTAATTTGATTCTTCCCCTCTCCTTTCAGCCTCTACATTTGGCTGGGGGTTTTATTTGCTCTCCTAAGCTTTATCTGAGAGAAATTACACCTTCTTTTCTTTTAAACAAAACCCTCTTAGACATATTGTGTGCATTTGCAGAGCCCCACAAAGGATGAGTTGGTGGCCGGGGGCTCAGCTCAGCAGCTTTGCACATTCAAGCTGGGGTGATTTAGTGGGGGCTGGTTCCCTTTGTGGGGTCAGCCTGGCTGAGCTCCCATCCTCTCCCACTCCCAGCCACTCTGGGGCTGAGCCAACCTCACTGAATTTTGGGTGAGACCCCCTCAATCCCAGTTTCCACCCAGCACAGCTCCCCGTTCCTGCTTGGCATTCCGGTGAGCTACGAGTGTCCCCTTCTTCTCCTGGTGTTCTCCTCCTCCTTCTCCTCCATTTCTCTTCTGCCTGTCCCTGTTTTTCCTTGCTTTTCCTCCTCCTATCCTTGGCTGTGACCTCACCTGACTCTCGGGAAGGGGCTGGCTTCACCGTGGAGCCGTAGTGTCCCCGGCGTGCATGCACTGAGCCCTGCTGCCACCACCCCGAGTGACATCCCTGTGGCACAGGCTTTTATTCCCGGGGTGGGGACTCTGCCACTGCCTAGAGCTGGCTGCAGACACCCAGAGCTTGAACCCCTCCATCCCTTAAGGCCATGCTGCAGTTTCGGGGAGCCGGAGTGGAGCCGGGGCACCCTCAGGGCACCGCTGGCATTTTGGCCCGTGGGGAGGGGTGTGGGAGCTCCTGCCCTCTCAGAGGGGGAGGTATGTTTGGGAAGCACCTTGGTTTGGATTCGGGGAGTTGGAGCCTTGCTGCAGATGAGGGACAGGTGTCTGGTGTCCCTCTGTCACCCTCCGGGGCTCGGGGGCCTCAGCAGAGCCCTGCTGGGATGGCTGTCCCCTGCTTGCTCCTCATGCCCGCTGTGGCACCGAAGGTGAGCTCTGTGCTGGAGGGTTCAATGCTATTTTTAGCTCCTAATCAGGGCCTTTCCAGGCAAAGCCAAGGTGGAATGAGGTTTTTCCTGGGATATCCTTTGCTTTGCTCCAGGGGAAGAGCTCTGCAGATGGATCCATGTTGTGAGCTCATCCCACGCCCAGCACCACACCCAGGGGCTCTCGGTGCCCTCCCGTCCTCCGAGGGGCTCTCAGTGCCCTCCTGTCCTCCAGCAACGTGGCCCAGGGTGGGAGGAGGCAGACAGGGGGTGCTAGGGTGGCAGTGGTGCCAGACTGGCGCGTTCCTTGCAGGGAGAAGTGGTGCCACATGACGCAGGAGGAGCGCGACGACAGCCTGCGCTTCAACGAGAACATCACCTTCGGGCAGCTGGGGTGAGCAGGGCACGGGGACACCCCCAGCTGCTGAGGGGGGGACATCTCCCAGGTGTTCCCCCACTGGGGACATCCCTTATGGTGCTGATGAACTTCGATGCTTCTCCCTGGGAGCTGCTCCTGCCCCTTCTGTTGAATATCCCAGTGCCAAAGGGAGCTGAGCATCGTCCCAGTGCCTGCTCCAAGGGGCTGTGGAGAGGGACAGGAAGGGTGAGGGGAAGAAGGAGCAGCCTGGCCCTTCTCTCACCCATCTCTGTCCCCCCTCAGCACCTTCATCCACAACATGCTGGCGTTTGGCCTCAACAAGAAGCTCTGCAGCGACTTCCTGAAGAAGCAGGCGACCATCGGCAACCTGGATGAAGGTAGGGGGGAGCCCAGGGCATCTGCAGCCCTTTCCCCGGTTTCTGGAGGGATGGAGCATGGGTGGGATGGTTCAGCAGCCTCCCAGAGCCCTTTTCTCTCTCCTTCCCAGAGCAATACAAGCTGCTCAGTGACCACATCGAGCAGATGGCCGCGGAGTAGCCGCCTGGCCGGCGCACGGCGGAGCAGAGACAGCGGCCGGACAGGTGGGGAGGGGAGAGGAACCCACCTGAGAGGGGCTACCTGAGACTGAAGCTGGGCTACCTACGAAACAAACCACACACACGAGCTGCAATAAAACCTGCATGATCGTCCACCAAACTCTAGAGCTGCCCCCGGGGCAGCCTGTAGGCAATAGGAGCCAAACAGCCCCTCCCCGCCCTCGCCAGACCCTCCCGCCTCTATTTGCAGAGTGGCTAGTCCCAAAAGTGAATTTTGGTGGTTCAAAAGCAAAGCAAAACACGAGGGGAAAGCAGGAAGAGCGGGTGCTGTGTCTGCAGCCCTGCCGTGAAACGCTGGGGAGGTCTCTGGTGGTAAATCCAGAGGGAGCCAAGGCTGCCTTTCCCTGCCGGTGCCCCCTCGCTGATGCTGCAGCTGCAGCAGGGATGCAGGAGGTGATGGCGGGGAGCACAGCCCGGAGCTGGGGCTGCACCCAGCCACGTGTCACTCCGGCTGTGTGGTGTCACCGCTGGCTGGGGACACGGGCAGAGGTGGGGCTGGCAAAGCGCTGCTGCCACCCTCGGTGTGCAGCTCCTTGGGAGCTGGAGGGAAATCCCTCCCTTGGGAAACCCTCCCGATGCTGCCCGTGCGGGTTTGTACCTCTGGGCAAAGAGACAACAGTTTGCTCCATCCCGTTAGCCTGGATCAGTAGGAAAAAAAAGCCATGGCCTTGGGTAGGATTGTGGGCAGGGGGAGGAGCTCTGCTGGGCTGGGAGGAGACGGCAAAACGCCTCATCCCTCTCCCTGCTGCCCTGTCAGTGCCGGGATGCTGCTGGATTGTGACATTTCCCAAAGCCTCCTGGCGTCCTGTGGCAGTGGATTAATTGTCCTCCTTCCCCGGGCTGCTCCTCTCTGCCCTCTCCTTCTCCAGCCCTTCGCTGCAGCTGCTCATCCATCAATCCTGAATCAGCCCTGCCTAAAGGACATCTCCTGCTCTGCTCCAGGCGTGGCAGCAGAGCTGTTTTATCCCTTGGACCTTGGCACGGTGTTTGCAGAGAGGCTGGGGACACGGGGACATCACTGGGGATATGGGAACAGTGCTGGGGACACGGGGACATCACTGCTCCCCTCTGCAAGGGACAGAAACCCCCAGCCCTGCACAGCCAAGGGTTCAACAGAGTCTCACCCCTAAAATATCACCCTGACCCACAAGTCCAGGTGTCAATCAATCCATTTTCCCTGTGCTGCCAGCTGTATCCCATAGGAAATAGCATAAAAGGAGATTTTTTCCCCATGTAGCTCTTGGCTTTTGGTGTCATTTCCAGGCATCAAAGTGATGCTTTTACCCCAGGTGGCTTCCCTTGCTGCTGGGGATGGGATCCGTGCTGGGTTTTATGGGAAGGATGGATCCAGCACCAATTTTCTCTTGGACATTCCCAAAGCTGGGCAGAGTTACTGGAGAAGAGGTTTTTTGGGTGGAGGGTTGATGTTGGTCCCTCATCCCAATAAATTTCTTCCTGCTGGATAAAAATGAGCAGCTCAGCATCCTGGAGCATCCCATCCCCGTGGCATTCCCTGTCTCTGTCTCCACTCAGGTCTTTCCCAAATCCTCCTTCATTTCTTTGTTATTATTGTTATTATTTTTTTCCAACATGAGAAGAAAAGTTCAGCGCTGAAGTATATATATAAATATATTATTTGCATGTGTATTTTTCTAGAAAAACAATTAAAATCCAATAAAAAATAGCCATAAACCCTCTTCGACCGGGACTGTGTGAAGGATGGGGAAGAGAGAGAGAGTGGAATAAATTATCTTAAAAATGAATTTTTTTCCTCAGTTGTTGTTGTGTGTTTTAAGCAGATGGATTTTCTCCATGCTGCCTGTTCGACCTCAGAGGTCCCTGGTGCCTCCATCAGCTTCTCCCTTTTGATAATCTATTTTTTTAATAGAGAAAAATTGTTGCACATTTCACAGAAACATTCGCATTTGCCCCGGAGCCAGAGAGGCACATGAAGGAGATTTCATTTTTTTAATTTCCTTTTCCCCTGTGCTCTCCCTCTCTGCCAGTGGCCGCCGAGCTGACAGCAGAGCTGGGATCCTGCTCTGGCCTCGGGACATTTGATTTCAGTGTATTTAAAAATCAATTACTCGGTGTTATCTTATTAAAAAAAAAAAGACATTCCCTTAGGTTAACGGGCTGGGAATGTCGTATTCCACCCAGGATTCAGAGCCCTCGGATCTCTGTGTGGCCAAGCTCAGCCTGTTCCTTGCCCTGCAGGGCTGGTTTCTCTCCTGGTAGCCCAGCAGGAGGATTCTGTGGCCACGTTTTTCTTAGGAAAGAGCTTTCCCTGCTCCTTGTTTTTATTTAATTACCCCTCAATTGGAGGGAAACCCACCAGCCCCAAAGCTGGGATGTTTTCCCTGCTGTTTCCCCAGGGTGTGGGCTGCTCAGCCATGGAGAACAACGAGCCTGGGATCATTTTTGTTCCCTCCACCTGCTGAATTCCTTATCACCGGGCCGGGCCTGATAAATTTGTGTGTATAAGAAAGGAGGGGTTTATTCCGGGGGAATTTGCCCAGCTCCAGCTGCCCCTTGCAGTGGGTGCCCCTGGCACCTCCCTGTTCCTGCTTTTGCTGGCGGGCTGCTGAGAATGGTTTCGGGAGGGGCAGTTTAGGAAGAGGGAATGAGACCTGGGGCTGCTTAATCCCAGCCTGGGATGGAGTGAGATCCATGAGCAGTTACCCCGGAGCTGGGAGATCTCCTGAGCTCCGGGAAGTGCCAGGGAACAATGTCCCTGTCCTGCTTGGGGAGCACCAAGGGACAGCGTCCCTGCCCTACCCCTCGGGGGGTGGTCGTTGAGCCGATTTAGTCATTACCAGATTAAAAAGAGGTGTCACCACACCCAGGAAGGTCATTGGTGCAGCTGAAACCAGCCCTGGTTTAACTCCTTGCAGGTGGGTTAGGCCAGGTGTGATGTGGGAGCTGCAGGAGGAGCCCCTGGAGAAGGTACTGGATGTCCCAGGCATGGCCTGTCCCCTGTCCCCTTCCCCTGCCGGGTTTAATTAGCTTTAGGAAAGGGGATTCAGCTCCGGGGTGATTCCACCCATCCATTAAAGCCGGGCTCAGCCCGGTGGCTGCTCCAGCTCTGCTCCTTGAGCACAGCGAGCAGCTCCCGGCCCCGCTCCCTCCCTCGGGAGGGATCAAAGGACGGCTGCTCGCCGGGCTCTGGGGGTTTTATTGCGTCTCTATTAAAGCTGTTAAAAATCTTCCCATTGTGGCAGTGTCTGGGAGTGATAAGTATTCATAACAGAGGGGATTCGAGATGGGTTTGGTTGTAAAAACACCTCTAAGCCGGCTGGATTTATGGCTGTTAAATCATCCCTCCTCTCATCTGTCACAGCCTTTTCAGATGTTCGGCGCTGAGCAGCAGCGAAGTTGGGGCCATAATTTGTGCCGCAGTGTGAGGAGCAGGAGGAGGGGAGTCCTCTCCGCCGGTAACTGGCTCAGGATTTATGGACACTTCTCCAATTCCTTTTTTTTTTAATTATTTTTTTTTCTTTTTCCCCGAGTAGGAGAGGCTCTGCCTCGCTTTCTGCTGTTGCCAGCTTGTTCTGCCAGCTGGGGCCAGGGAAGTCCGGGTGGATTTGGAGCCCTGCTGGGAGGGCTGACAGCGGCTTTCAGGGAATTTGGGGCTGGCCCCTGCCCGCAGCAGGAGCTGCAATGCGGGGCTGGGCTCAAGCTCGGCTTTGGGGCTGGATCTTCCCTTCCTTCCCAGGTCTGGGGATGAAACTTTGGAAAATCCCACTGAAGCAGCTGGCAAAGAATCCCTGAGTGGTTTGGGGTGGAAGGGAACTTGAAGATTTACTGATATCGAGGTGTAAGCCTGGACTGGGTGGGTTTATCAGGCTCTGGCAAAGCAGGGGCTCCCTGCCTGCTCTGGCAGCCTGAGGAGAAACTTCTGAAGATGTGGGGTGATATTTAGAGAGAACTTCTTGCTTTCTACACCCACCTGAAAGGAGGCTGGTGCTGGGTGGGGATGGTCTCTCCTCTCAAGGGACAAGAGGAATCATGAGATGCTGGAGCTGGGGAGGCCAGGCTGTGTTTTCACATTCCCTGGGCTGATTTTTGGGAGCCAGCACTGCTCTTCCAACAGAAAAGCTTTAGGATGTCTGGTTTCTGGAGCTGTGCTGTTGGGAGGGGCAGGGCTCCCCTCTCCCCTCTGGATTGGGTTTATTTTGGGGATGCTGCCCAGCTGCTGCAACAGCAGCTCCCAGAGCTCCCCCAGATTAAAATTCAGGATTAGTCAGAGACATCTCAGAGGTTTTTTGCGCTGAGCTATTGCCAGTTCCAGGTCAAACTCCACTTTGTGCTTCTGGGCACCGCTGGCTCTGCAGTGGGGAGGGGGCAGATGGTCAAGAACCCACCTGGAGCTTCTGTGCCAGCCCTCCCCTGCCACTCCCCAGAGGGATCAGCCCCTCCTGGCCCCAAATCACGTCCTCTGAGCTCTGCTGGCCACGAGCCTTCGTCCCCTGGGTGTCCCTGCACGTGGTGTCCCAGCAAAAGCTTTGGGTTGGATACATTTCCATTGGATTTTTGTACATTTTGGTATATTTTGGTTGGATTGTGTGCACTTTTCCAGGAGTTGGGTTTTTTTTTTATCTATGTGAAAATAAAATACAGATTCAAAGAAGAGTTGGGGAGTTTGCTCCCACAAACAGAAGGGTGGGAAGTGCTTTCCATAATCCCGTGGATGCTCCAAGAGGACACATTTATACCCCTGTAATATATAATGCCAATAATGTAATAATACATTAGTAACTACCAACACTAAGAAATCTATTTATTCTAATAAATAATCATAGTTTTAGGTTAGGTTATAATAGGTGATTATCCTACTGGATCTTACAAGATAATATTGTCAAGAGAATTTAATAGATCCCAACAGTAGAATTTATTGATGATTGTGTCAATAGCTAATACCAATACTATAAATGCTTATGCTTACAGAGAATGATAATAAACACTAATAAAATGAACTAATACTGTTAATTAATAAGAAATATTAATAAAGCTAATAACCAGCCCCTGTCACTACCCTGAGAGGACAGAGGGCAATGGATGGGTGACACCACAGGTCCCTGGGTGACCCTGAGGCCTTGGGCTGCCCTGGCCCAACACTGGCAGTGTTTGATCCATTAACCAAAGTGCCCCATCCCACTTGGCCCCACAATCAATTAATGGAGATTCCAATGACCTCAAGTAACCCCTGTGACCTGAAGTAACCCCGATCAGGGCCTCAAATGACCTCAAGTGACCCCTATGACCTCAAGTAACCCCAATTGGGGCCTGAAATGACCTCAAGTAACCCCAGTTGGGGCCTCAAATGACCTCAAGTAACCCCTGGAACAACCAAAAAATACTCCAATGACCTCAAGTAACNACAACCAAAAAAGACTCCAATGACCTCAAGTAACCCCGATCGGGGTCCGAAATGACCTCAAGTAACCCCGATCGGGGTCCGAAATGACCTCAAGTAACCCCGATCGGGGTCCGAAATGACCTCAAGTAACCCCGATCGGGGTCCGAAATGACCTCAAGTAACCCCGATCGGGGTCCGAAATGACCTCAAGTAACCCCGATCGGGGTCCGAAATGACCTCAAGTAACCCCGATCGGGGTCCGAAATGACCTCAAGTAACCCCGATCGGGGTCCGAAATGACCTCAAGTAACCCCGATCGGGGTCCGAAATGACCTCAAGTAACCCCGATCGGGGTCCGAAATGACCTCAAGTAACCCCTGGATCAAATTTTAAAGACTCCAATGCCCTCAAGTAACCTCTGTGACCTCACGAAAATAGCATGAAGTGTACAAAATCTCATTCCAGTGCTGTTGCTGAGGGAGGTGTAATAACAATTCTGACATTAATTCACTTTCTGAGCTGCTGAAGGGAGGCCAGGTCTCTCCTTTCTCCAACTTCTGCATTGGCCACACTTGCTATCCACGCCAAACCAGTTCTTCCATGATAAGAGGTGTCTTTTTAATATTTTATTATTAAATCTAACAGGGAGTTTTGGGGGATCTTTATTTTCTCTTCACTCGAGCAGATGCAGCCCGTTTTTCCATGTGCAAACAGGAAAAGAGCCACTGAGAAAGGAGCTGGTGATGGTGCTTGGGTTTTGTCTCTTTTCCTGCAACTCTGGCAGCCCCAGAGGCTGAGTCCTGGGTGGGATCCACACTCAGGTTCTGAGCTCCCAAACTGGGCTCACTCTGCTCTGTGCCATCCCTGTAACAGGCACAGGCAGCACCAGGAATGACCTGGAAACAGAAAGAGGAAGAAACCTTGTCTGACCAGGATTTGAACTTGAGTTTCTGAGAGTCAAGGAATAGACTACAAATCCTTCTGTTGGTGGGAGGAAACTCCACAGCCCAGCTTTGAATCTGGATTTTATTTTCACACATATTTTTTTTTTATCCACACAGATAAAAAAAAAATCATGCAAATATCGGACAAAAAATCCCACCTGGAAATGCACACACATTCCAAGGAGAAAAACTTAACCCTGGGCACAGGCTGAGCTGTGCAGTGACAGCCTGAAGGCAGTGATGAGGGAAGGGTGTCCCCAACTCTGATCACCACACTGAACTCTTGCAGGACCATGGGAGAACAAAATGTACAGAACAAACAAAATCCCTCTCTATGGACACCCCCTCTGCCCCTTTCCCACCCCCAAAAAAACCCACAAGGGATCTCCAAATGCAAACCCACAAATGTGAGCGACAAAACACCTCCTTTTTATTGTACTTCTACTTCCGTGCTGGATTCTGGAACTCCTGGAGTCTCCTGGATCGCTGTGAAGAACTCACATTTTTGTTAAAAATGATACCCACAGGACAGGGATGGAGGGTGGTCCCCAATCCAAGATGTGCCAAAATCCCTCCTGTCCCAGAGTCGCCAGAAACCTTTTCCCTGGTGCTAAAATTACAAGCCAGACTGGGTTAGGTGATAAAAAGAGGATACCTTTAAAAGGATCCTTGTGGTACGTGGCACACTGGAGGAGAATGTGCTGAAGATGCACCCTGTAACATCTTCACAATTTTATGTTTAGCAAATTAGCATAACTGACAAGAATCCCCAATTAGAGAGGCAGCTGATGAGGTAATTCCTCCCTGGTTCAACCCTTTTCTGAAGGGATGTCCCTGAGAGGGGTTACTGGAGGGGTTTCTTGGGGTTATTTGAGGCTCTGATAATTGATTAAGGTGTCCTCTCAGGGGAGTGAGAGGAGGTGGTTATTAGCTTTATTAAGATTTCTTATTATTTTATATTATATTATATTATGTTATGTTATGTTATGTTATGTTATATTATATTATATTATATTAATTAGTAGTATTAATTTATTTTATTAGTGTTTATTATCATCTACGGTAAGCATTAGCATCTATAGTATTGGTATTAACTATTAATAAAATAATCAATAAATTCTACTGTTGGGATCTATTAAATTCTATTTAAAATATTATCTTTCAGGATCCAGTAGGATAATCACCAATTGCAAGCTAAAATTATGATTATTTATGAGAATAAATTGTAGATTTATTAGTATTGATATTAGTTATTAGCATATCATTAGCTGCCACAGGGGTATAAATGTATAAATAACCCAAACACCTCCCTAACACACACCCCTTCCACCTTCTCTCCTCCAGCCTAAACAGCTGAAATGCCTGGGACATCCCAAAACCCAAATTCCACCAACCTCTCTGAGCAAGTTTGGGGTGAAAAACCCACATCCAAACCTTCCCACACAGGTACAGAGCAGATTACCTGGAAAAGCCTCGAGTCCTTCCACCAAGTAGGGATTAATGGGATCTTTCTTCCCAATATTGCTGTGTCTTCTTCAGAGCAGTGAAACGAGTCCAGCTCAGGGATCTTCCCTCTCTTGTGCAGGAGGGAGATGACAGCTCCCAGCACAGCCACCACGAGGATGGTCACGAGGATGGCCATGATGATGGCCACAATTATCACTCCTTGGCTCTCTGCTGTTGACTTTTGATCTAAACACAACAGGGAGAGGAAGTAATTAATGCCTGGCCCACTGTGATCCCCATCCATCTTCACCCATGTGTTAGGAAAGGGATTCTTCTCCCAAAAAAGCTTCCCCAGCTGCCTGCAGGATGCAGATTTCAGTCCAGAAATGCTCTGTTGGGTTGGTTTCTGTGGGAACACAGAATTTCTGCTCCAGGCTGCCGTGCCCCACGTGCCACAGGAGGGTGGGTAACAGGAATTCCTGCAAGGCACCAGCCACCCCTCTGCTTCCTTGCCCAGCAGGTTTGGGCTGCAGGAAGCTGCACTGGGTGGCCTTGCTGGGGACAAGCAGGCAGCTTTCCCTCTGCTGGGGACAGAGCCTCTGCCTCCCTCCTGGCTTGGCAGGGAGAGGAGCAGTGAGGGAAGCACTGCCAAGCTGCCTCCCCAGGCTAGAGGTGAGCACCTCAACCTCAGGGGGGGCTCAGGGAGCCCTGGAAGCAGAAGCCACCCCACAGGGATGGGATGGGATGGGATGGGATGGGATGGGATGGGATGGGATGGGATG
>VZTZ01002033.1:63012-103859 GCA_013400955.1 Drymodes brunneopygia
GGGATGGGGATGGGGATGAAGATGAGGATGGGATCCCCACCAGCCCTGCAGAGCAGCTGCCCAGCTGTGCTGCCCCCCTGCCCCAGCACTGATAGACTCTGATCTGTAGACGCTGTTCTCACCCATGCAGTAGCTGCCAGCTCCGACCTGGCACACGAATGTCCTGGTGTCCTGCACTGTCACCTTGCTGATGGACAGACTCTTGTCCCCACAGCCCTCCTTGGAGTCCATGCTGTCCTCCAGGACCCTGCTGGCTATGACATGGTACAGCCTCACCTGCTCGTTGCTGTGTCCCACCTGCAAGGGGAGGCGCTGGACTGGGGAGCCCAGCAGGAAGTCCAGGGCTGGTTGCCACCCCAGCCACCAGCCAGAGCTCCTGAGCCAGCACTGACCCAGAACCAGTCAATGCAGGTGTAGGAAGCATCTTCAGGGATGCAGAAGCTGCACTCGATCCTGGCTGTGCCCCTGATCTCCACTCCCACCACGGCTGGCATGGAGATCTCTGGCTTTCTGGCTGCAGCTGTGGGGCAGGATTTGCTCTTAGGGGCACAAAGAATGGGGAAACCCTCATGTCTGAGCACAGCCTGTCCCCATCTCCATCCCCCAAAAGCTGTGGGGCAGAGCCGTGTCCTGTGCCAGTGTCCCAGCCCAGCAGCAGTGACAGCCAGGACCCCACTGCCACACTGCCCTCAGCACCCACAGAGAGCCCACGGGCTCAGGCCAGCGATCCTGCTCCCAAAGAGGGGACAAGGCATGTCATGCCCACACCAGCTGTGTCCCCAGGACACCCTTGGGACCCTGACCACCACGGCACAGCCAGGACTCCCAGGACACCCCACAAGCTCTGACTCTGCTGTCCCAGCAGGAACCCAGCAGTGAAAGCATCGATCCCTGCAGCATTCCCAAGGTGTTCCCTCGCTGCTGCTCTGCTCCCTGCTCAGCTCTGCCCAGCCATGGCATCCCTGGGAGGGGAGCTTGCCCATCTCTGCACCCCACCTTCCTCCCAGCCCAGCTCAGCCACCTGCAGCAGTAATGGAGCTGCTGGCCCCGCTCCAGAGAGGATGGGAAAGGCAATTAATGGCTTTTGATCCAGGACAGGGAATGGAGCAGCTTCCCAAGGGACTGGGAGCAAAGAAGAGACAAGGGCAGCATCACAGCAGGGCTGGAGTGTCACTGCCACCATCCCTGCCAAAGCAAGGGGGGTCTGCACACCCTGGGCAGGCACACGGCCCTGCAGAGGGGACAACAGCCTGTCCCCAAGCAACAGAGACAGCCCAGGCTCGGGACAAGAGGCTTGGAGGAAGCGATTTCATTAACATCTCCCTTGATAACACCCACTTCATAACAACCACCACCAAGGCAACTTCAAAGGGCAGTGCCAGGCCCACAAATTCTCTGTTTGGAGTGGGGATGTGGTGGCACGATGCCAAAACGCAGCCAGGAGCCCTCCTGCCACAACAAAGGCCCCAGCTCGCAGGATCAGCCACCTCAGAACTCCCCAACACACAGGGTTTGGGCCTCACCCAACCCCTCAGCACGTTATAGTTAGCAAAGAGGGGTGAGCAAAGCAGGGCACAGCAAAGAAAGTGCTGGAAAAAAAGGTGAAGGTCCCAAAGATAAGCACACACCTTCCAACCTGGCCTCGGGCACTTCCAGGGATCCAGGAGCAGCCACAGCTTCTCTGTGGAGCCTCCCCACCCTCACAGGGAGGATTTTCTCCCTAATACCCCATCTCACCCTACCCTCTGACAATGTGAAGCCGTTCCCTCTTGTCCTGTCACTCCGTGCCCTTCTCCAAAGTCCCTCAAAGAGCTGATTCAGGCGGGTGGGAGGCAGGAAACTCACCTCATCCTGCAGCTGCAGCAGAAAACTCCATCAGCGCTTTGCAAGGCAGCAGCTCCTGCTCTCCCTTCCCATCACCACGCTCAGAACATGGAAAAGCTTTTGGAAGTGAAGCCTTCGGCTTTCTCCAGGTGCTGCCAAGTCTCGCTCAGTATCCAGGAGAGGAGGAGCCCGGATTGATGCCACCTGTGCCAGGCGCAGCATCCCGTGCGGGTGGTGGCAGCTGCGGCACCGCCAGCCTGGCACCGGCCAAGAGGGACCCCAAAACATCTGGCAGAGGCCGTTCTGCCCCCCGGCCGTGCCAGCTGTGCCGGTACCCGGTTTCGTAGCCCCATCCAGTGTCTGCCAGGCGAACTGCACCGCTGGCTCCCGGGGCGGGCCGCCCTTGGCCCAGGGGGGCTCACGGAGCTTCGGCTCCCGGTGCCGTCAGAGCCGGGATGCGGCTGGGAAACCCTCCCGGCTGATGTGCTACACCTGCTCTCCCTCCGGGAAAAGCACAGGTGGGAAGGGAGGTGCTGGGCAGGGCTGTCACCCCGGGTGTCCCTCGGTACCTGGTGGCAGCAGTGGGTAAAAGGTGAAGGTGAGTGTGCCTGAGGCTCTTTGGGGGTTGCTGTGGGGAGGGAAGCCCTTCCCGAGGTGGGGGAGCTGCGTCGGGATTCCACAGGAGACTCCCAGAAGCGCTGAGCTGTGCCCAGCTGGCTGCAGGGCTCCCCTCTCGAGATCCTCTGATGTCTAACACATGGTGGCTCAGCCTCGTCTCGGTGCTTTGGGGCTCTCTCCACTGCTGAGTTTCCTCGGGATTGCGGGAAGGAGACCTGCAGAAATCCCCTTATTCCTCCTTCGAGACATGGAACATCTCCAGATGTTCCCTCCTGTCCTGTGGGACGTGCCCAAGAAACCCCAGGGGACTCCTCGCTGTTCTTCCACTGGGATTGGGGCATGTTCAGTTTTTAAGTCTCTAAATGCAGAGAGATTAATCCCACCACTAAAGCATTTGATTTTATCCTTCTCTGAATGATTTACAATTGAAATTGGAAGATTCCCATGGAGAAACATAACTTTGATTTGTTTTAATTAATTTTTTTCCCCCGTTGCAGGAGCCTGAACTCCCCAAATCTGTTTTACTGCAGCAGCGGGAAGCTGCTGGGAAGGGCTGTGCCGTGGCTCCTTTCGGAAGGGCCTGAAGGCAAGGCTGAGTCACTGAGACAGAGCTGCAGAGAGGGACTGGACAGTAATAAAACACATCTGTCCTCTGTGGCCACATCCCAGATGTGACTCACATCCTCCCCTTCCTCACTTCCAACTCCAGGCCATGTTTGGACAAGGTCACTGCAGCTCCTTGTCCAGCTGGGAGACACAGGGGGTGTCTTGGCTGAGCTGGTTTTTTCCCTGCTGGTTTCCCCAAAGGACTTTGAGCTCATCTGCCAGCAGTCCTTGCTGTGGGCTCAGCCAAACTTGCCCCTCCACAAGCTAAGAAGGATGGGCAGCTCTGTAAAAGCTGGATAAGCTGGAAAATCCCAGAAAACCAGCAGGGTGTCTCTCCCTCTGGAGCTGCTTGGGGATGGAGCTCAGGGATGGAGCAGGATGCAGGACTGAGGGGGCCAAACCCACCAGGCAGTTCCCTTCTCTCCTGGTGCTGTTTCTGACAGCACTGCAGTAGCTTTTTGCAGTTTTATTCCAGCCCTAAGGCTTTTCCACGCATTGTGGCTTCCCAAGGAACAGCAGGAATGCTGAGCTGGTTGGCTTGGGACCAGCAGGCTCTGGAGCCCCCACCAGCAAGAAATCCTGGGAAGCTCTTGCAAAAGGTGAAAGCCTTGTGTGTGTCCTTGCTGGGAATGGAGGCTGAAGGGAGATTTTCCTCCTCCTTTTCCAGCTGGAGTGGAGGCAGGTGTGTTTTCCCCCGGAGCATGCTGTCTTTATCTGGCAGCCGATCTGCTCAGCTGCATCCCCAAGCTTGTGCTTTATGAGCCATTTCTGCACTTTCTCCACGAAATGGGACATTTTTGGCTGCAATCCTGGGATGGAAACCCCGTGGGGCCAGGTGGGACACGAATTCTCTTGTGTCACCTCTGCTCAAGGTCACCTTGACCAGACTTTAGCTTTTAATCAAGGATAACCACCTTTCGTTCTCCCCGGGGATTGGGAATTCAGGGTGTGAGCAGCCCTTTCAGCAAGAAACCCAGGGATGTGGCTCAAAAAAAAAAAAAGGAAAAGATTGAGGTCCTCAGGGGATTTCTGTGGGGCTGGCAGCCAGCAAAGCCACTTCCTCGCCGAAGGGAGGCAAAATTGAGCAGTTTTCCTTGGCTGGCCTCTCCTGCCACTGCGTGTGCCGCTTCCAGGCAGGATGCTCGGGGACAAGAGGGGACAGCAGGGCCACTGCTTGCTTCCCGCAGGCTCCCGGCTTTGCTGTCACTCAGACTGTGCTGGAAGTGGGTCTGAAACGACCTTTCCCCGCTGCAACCCCGTGGGTTGTTGCTTTAGCCTGTGGATTTTGGCATCCAGCCCCTCCATCCCTCACAGAGGCGATGCCTGCTTGAAGAGGAGCCGGTCCCTGCAGCAGGCGAGGAAAAGGATGCTGCAACTGCTTAGCTGGGAGGTCAGGTTTCCCAAGATGGCACTGTGGTGGCTTTTTCGAAGCTGTCGCTGCCAGCAGAAGGGGGAAAAAAACCCCTCCTGGATAACGTAGGTCTGCGCAGGGCAAATATTTGACGTGCTGAATAAATGAGCAGGAGGGAGACGTCAGGGAGAGCAGCGAGCTCTGACTCATGTTCCCACAGCGCTCCAGACACCTTCCCGGCAGGCAGCTGCCAAATGTCCCTGTCCCTGGAGCATGGCAGGCAGAGGAGAGTGTTCCCACAGCTCTGCTGGCAGCCGGGGATCTTTGCAGATCTCCGGAGGTGCCGTGGATACCCCCAGGTGGGCTGGGACAGCCCCAGGAGAGAAGGAGAGGCAGAAGCCTCTGGGAGTGGGATTTTGGGTTGGAGTTGCTGGTTTAGCCCCCCCATCCCTTCCCTTTCTAGGGGATGCTGAGTGAAATCCAGCCTCATTCCCACTCAGGATGCTGCTGTTGAACAAACAGCCTGGGGATGCTGCAGCCATCTCGCTGTCAGCGTGATGGGCTTCACCTCCTGCCTCTGACACAGGTTTGGGGTGAAAATAGCGGGCAATTTCCTCCCTCCCAACATGCAATTTAAGCGTGTGGCGAAGCAGCGGCGTTTCTCTGGCTGGAAAGCTGCTCGGTGTGAGCGTTTGAGCAGAGCTCTGTGGTTTTCCTGCCTGTCCGCCTGCAGCTGCAGGGGAAAAGCGGAAGATCTCAGCTGAACTCTCGTTTCCCATCAGGGCAGCGCTTGTGCACAGCGGGGAGGGCCGACCTGCAATTCAATCTCCAGCTCTGGGGACAATACAGCCTGTGTCCTGCTGCCGACAGCCATCCTGTACAGGGACACGCTGTCCCAGCCTCGTGCTGGCGCTGGTGGCACCGGTGCCTGGAGGGACAGCTTGTGCCTCTGAGGACACGGAGTATTTTGTGATGTGCGTCGGCTTTGCTGCCTGTGCGCGACTGGGAAACGATCTCTCCCCCACCGGCTGCGTCCTGAGGTTTGTGGATATGAAAGTCCACACGCCTCTTTCTTCTTTTTAATTGCTATAATTTGTCTGGCTCTTATGCGTGGTCAGGAGCAAGGCTTGGCTCTGAGTTCCCTCCGTGGGTTTATTTTGGTTTCGATGCTGTGCAAAAAAACCAAACCACCCCAGCCCCTCGCGTGGTGCCCGGGGTGTGCATCCCGTGCCCGGGTAATTTTCCTCGCTGGAGTAATTTCCTTGCCCCCAGTGGGACTTCTCTTGTGAATAAAGCTATGTGGGATAAGAGGCTGAAAACCACAGCCTGGGAAATTTATTCAGAGGAGGGAAGGAGGGAGATTGTTCCTAGCAGGCGAGCGGCGGCGCTGATTGCTGTTCTCATGGCAGGCGGACGGGGCTGGGGCTCATTAGCAGGCGGCGGGAGGCAGGGCAGGGTTCGCGAGCTCACAAATTGCCTCGGAGCAGGGGTTGGTGCCTCCTGCCCTGGGTGCCGCGGGGATGGGTGCCCAGGGGGATGGGGTCGAGCTGGGAGCGTTTCCCTGTGCCGGTGCCAGGTAGTGGGGTGCTCGGTCCTGCCCCCGTCTCCCAGCAGCCTGGAGCCTGTGGTCCTGTTTCCTCTCTCGAGCAGGAAGAGAGCCTGGATGTGCTGCTGTTTTGGGGCTCTCTGGCAGCGAGTCGGGGTCTTTCCGTTTGTGGTGTCCAGGGTGAGGTGAAGTCAAGGGCTTGAAAGATTAAGAAAGGGAGTAGCTGAGGAAAATAGAGGGTCCCAAGCAGAGAGAGGTGAAATTTGTAGTATCATGGGCAGGAGAAGGTAAAGGCTGATGGTTTTTCATGGGAAGAGTGCCAGGAACAGCCTGGGCTGAGCAGAGAGCACGGAGCATGGGAAGGGCTGAGCTGTCATGGGACACATCCCCTGGGACACGTCCCGTGGTATTTTTCCTGCAGACACAAGTAATGCCCCATCCCTGCGGGAATTCCCAGGACCTGCTCCCACACCCAGGCTCATCCTGCACCCAGCCCTGTGGACCGGGCACCCCCAGCCCCTTGGCACAAGGATCAGCATGATCCCCCCAGACCCCACTGCCACTCGAAGCCTCTCCAGAGCCAGCGAGCTGCGTGTCCCCAAGCCAGCACTGCCACCCCAGGTGGCCTTGTTTTCCTCGGCAAAGGCGGATGGGAGCCACCATCTTCTGAGCAAAGAGCATTTTTAATCTCCTGCTCCCGCTCCGTGCAATTAACTTGATTCCCTCCCCTCGTTTCCTGCAGAGGTTTAATTAAAATGCATTGTTCGCCTCGCCAATTATTTGCTCTGTCCCCCGGATAACCTCTGTGCAGCGGCTGCTTCTTGGGGCTTTTTTTTTTTCTTTCTTTCTTTCTTTCTCTTTTTTTTCCCCCCCCTCTTGTTGTTATTGAGGTTTCTCTCCGCTCCCCCCTCGGCAGCTCCAGCAGCGTTTACCTGCCCGGGAGAGCGGGATGGGGGAATGAGGGAAGCACGGCAGCCCTGCACGCACAGGGGCGAGCGGGGGCCGCTGCATCCCCGCGGAGCCGGGCGGGGGGAGCGCCCGGAGCTCCGCGCCCCCGAGCAGCTGAAACAACAAGACCTTGTTGACTCGCTTTGAGTTCCCGGCACTCGGCAGCTGCTGCTCCAGCAGGTGATAATTGAAACCGGGAGCGAACCTGGATGGCGGCAGGGGTTGAGATGTAGTTCAGCCTTCAACCCCCTCCCTCCTCGCCCTGCTGCCGCGGTGCAGCGATGCTGCTGCCACCGCGATTTGCACGGGGTGGGGAGCCTGGGGACGGTGGGTGACACTCCCCGAGGAGAAGGGCGGTGGGGCAGGGAGCGAGCGGCTGCAGCTCCGCAAGGTCATCCCTGGAGGAGCCGTTTGGGAGAAGGGGTGTTCAGCGCTTTCTAAAAATAACCCCGTAGCAGGACCGAAATAACAAGCTGCTCTCGAGCAGTGCTGGGCTTGAAGCCGGGCCAAGGCAGCTGCTGCCGGGCCGGCGGCGGCCCCTCGGGTGTGCCGTGCAGCTGGACCCGGCGGGGGGGGCACGGGAGTCCCCCACACCGGCCAGGGGGCGAGCATCGGATGCGGGATGGCTCGGAGAGATGCTGATGCTCAGCCCGAAAGCGGGGGAGGAAGGGCAGGGTCTGCTCTTGGAAGGTTCCTTACGAAGTGGGGTTGATCCCCTCGGAGGAGCTGGGTTTTGGGAGGGGGGACACGGCCATGTGGTTTCCTCCTTTTCCACGGGGACCAGTTTGGAGAGCAGGACTCACGTCTGGCTCTGCTGGAAAATGTTGGGTGTCTGCGGAGTGTCAGCATCATCTCCTCCTGCAAAGTCTCCTTAATGTGTCCCCAAAGGCTTCCCTGCTCCTGCCTTTTGCAGATCCTGCCCAAGTTCTTGGCTTTCCTTGCAGAGGCTCTGGAAAATATCATTTTCCTGGTGGTCCCACACACTGGGATTTATTGGCTTGCTGATATCGAGGTGCAAGTCTGGGCTGGGGGGGTTCATCAGGATCTGTGCAGCAAAGCAGGGACTCCCTGCCTGTTCTGGCAGCCCGAGGGAAAATTTCTGGAGATCTGGAATATTTAGACACCTTCCTGCTCTCTACACCCACCTGAAAGGAGGCTGGTGCTGGGTGGGGATGGTCTCTCCTCTCAAGGGACAAGAGGAATCATGAGATGCTGGAGCTGGGGAGGCCAGGCTGTGTTTTCATGTTCCCTGGGATGATTTTGGGAGGCAGCACTGCTCTTCCCACAGGGATGGGGTTTGTTGGACTGTACAAAGAGTTGCTGGGGACGGGATTCAGCCATTCATGGATTTCTGCTCCTTGAAGTTCCAGCCCAGCAGCCTGACTGGATCTCAGAGAGCCATCCCTGAGAGATGCAGGTGGAAATTATTCCTGCAGGACATTGGGATGAGCTGCTTTTGGGGCTCCAGGGTGAGCAGACATCCCTCAGGGGGTATTGGCTGGGCACTGCACTCAAGCCCAGCAGTGCCAAGCTCCCCTCTTCTCACACCTGCCTTTCCAAATCCACTGATGAAACTCGGAGCAGTTTCCAGTCTAATTGCAGCTTCAGAGTGGGAAACCCCAGCCCTGCATGGAGGATAAATCCTCTTTTATCCCACTGGAAGAGGGTACAGCAATAGCCTGGGGAAGGCAGCCCCGCTCACGCATCCTTCGAGGGAAAGGTCCAAACCTGCCTCACGCTCTTGCCTAAAACCTGGCTTGAGTTCAGCCCTGGCACCTCCCCAGCCAGGTTTGCAGGGCTGATTTTTGGGAAGAGAAGGGCTCAGATCCATGTCACAAGCTGTTGGCACTGAGACTGGAACAAGCACGTCCTTGGGCTGACAGTGGTGGGGCCTTGCTCTACCCAGCCAAGCAGCAGCCGGTCCCTCCCGGTGCAGCGCGTCCTTCCGAGTGCCTCTCATTTTGTTTTTATTTTTATTTTGATGGTTTTTAGGCTTAAAATCCATACTCCTGGCTGTTCCTGCCCTTATATGCAAGTGCTCTATAATTGAAAACTCTCAGTTGTGCGCTTCTCCCATGCAAAGCGAAGGCTTCAAAGCAGCAGGTGGAAATTGAGCCGATATCTTGGCTGCCGAAGTGAAAATTTGAATGAAAATTTCATTTTTCCTTTGCAAAGCAGGGAATTGGGTTCCTGGGGCCCTGGCCAAAAGCCTGATGTGACCTTGACTTGCAGGGCAGCAAGGGGAGCAAACCCCAGCTCTGTCCTAGGGATACAGGAGATACAGGGAAGGAGATTTTTCTATAAATTCTCTTGGCTAGATGGAGTTGCAGTTTCTGTGTAACAATAATGTGATTTCCTGAAGGTCTTATGGGTTTAGGAGAGGGGACTGAACATCTCCTGGGTTTTGAGCATCACCTGTGAGGCTCAGTCCTTTCCCACAAGGACACTCAGCAGCCTCAGGGCTGGTTGATGGTGTTGAGCGGTGCTCCCAGACTCCAGGTGTGCTTCATCCAGGTGCTTTCCTGCAGCACCAAGCTGTCCTCGATCCTCTTTGGCACCCTGCTTTTCATCCCCACCCACCTGGTGGCCCAGGCCCCTGTGCTGGCTGTCATTGTCACCTGCAGAAGGCAGCGATGGCGCTCGCATTGAGCAGGAGGTAAAACATCACCATGAGCATCCCCCCCTGGGCTGGGGGCATCCAAAGGTTCCTGGCGGGTGCCAGGGGCTGGATCCACTGCGGAGGGTGCAGGGCAGGATCCTCCCATGCCCATGCCCACATTTGGGGACCAGAGGGATGGCAGGGAGGGAGGAGAGGGGATGTGACTGTGGAGTCACTGCCTGAGCTGGAGCTGTGCCACTGCCGGCTTTGCAAGGGAGGAGTGTTCCCCCCGAGGGAACACTCGAGGGGGCTTTTGGGGGGGCGTGTGGCCCCTTAGGAGCGTTCTCTCGCTCAAATCCCACGTGGATTTGATTTCCGAGCCCGCGGATTCCTTTGGGCTGAGGAAAGCCGGCGGAGCCGCCTGTGCGAAGGAGCCGCGCGGCGGCAGCGGGCGGGTCCCTCCCGGCTCTTATTTTGTGTTTGTTTTTAATTGAAAGACAAAAGGCCGCATGCTGGAGACAGCCTGCCTTTCCCTTTGTCCTACGCCTTCACGGGATGAGGAGAGGGATGCGAAGGAAACACGGCAATTCCGATTTTACCCATCCCTGGGCCAGCATTCCCTGTTCCCATGGGACCCCCAGACCGCACCGAGCGGCAGCTGCCCCTTTCCTGCGGGTGAAGGGGGAGCAGCTGCGGGGTGATGCCACAGGCAGGTGTGTCCATCGATCCTGCTCTCCTGAGCTTTAATCCTTTCTTCTGGTTTTTTTTCCCCTTTTAATCCCTGGAAACAAAGCCAGAGGGCAGCTGCGCCCGGCAGCGCATCCCGCTAAAGGCAGGGCTGGGGCTCCGCTCACGTGCGGGGTCTCGGCTTTGCAGGTGATTCCCGAAAAATCCCTCTGCTAAAGAGAGCCCTGTGGCTGCCAGTGGGTTTCCGGGCAGGCCGGGGTGTTGGCCGGAGCAGGGATGTTTTGGGAATCCAGAAGAGGAGCCCACCCTGTGACGCCTGGGGCTGCCCGGCAAAGGGGTGGCTATTTCTGGGCTGCAAAAGGAAAATTGTCCAACTGCTGAAATTGGCAGCAAACCCCAGGACTATAATAAACAACTTCCCGGCCAAGGTCCCTGGCTATTTTCTCTCTGTTTTGGCTCGGAGAGGAAGATTTATTTTGTTTGCTGCTCGGAATTTTTTTCCCTTGTCTTTTTTTCCCCTCTTCCTTTGGAGGTATTTAAAGCAAACAATCCCCCCCCGCAAGGCCAGGCTGGGGTTGTTGCTCTCCTGGATGTCTCTGGGTCCATGGAGGTGTCAGTGCCACCAGCTCCCATGGTGGCACTCCAAGCAGAACCTCTCGGGATGTGTTCAAAGCCCATCCCTTGCAGACCTGCAGGGCATTTGTATCTTCCAGATGAGCCTTGATAGTAAAAAAATGAAATATTAAAAACCAAGAAAACAAAGCAGAAAAAAATTCCACCAGCTCCCAGGAAGGGTTTTCCAGGCTGTGGGACTGAGCAGTGAAGAAGGAAAGTGGATTCTCTGTGCAACCTTTTCAATCCCCATTGTCCTTGGGGAAGTGTGGGCTGTCAAAGCTCCTCCCTGGGAGATTTGGGAGCTCCCACATTGCTGTGCTGTCCCTGGGTGCCCCTTTTCCCATCCTGCAGAGAGCTGCCAGGTGCCACAACTCATTCCTGTGGGATACAAAGGGCATCAAGCTGGATAAATCGGGCATAAATGATGGGGACGTGCAGCATCTCTGTGCAGTGACAGCTCCAGCGGTGCAGGAGCTTCCCAATCCCTGTGCCTGCAGCAGGCTGGAGCACTGCAGGTGGGATATGAGGAGTGGAGATCCATATTTTGGGACAGCCCTTGCTTTGAGCAAGTGATGGAGCAGCAAAGTGAGGGAAGCTCTTGGCACAGGGCTCTCCTTGCAGGTGGAGTGGGAGGATGCCATTGGAAGTTGNCAACCAGGACCCAAACCCTCTGGGAGCAAGGGAAGCTCTTGGTGCAGGGCTCTCCTTGCAGGTGGGGTGGGAGGATGCCATTGGAAGTTGGTTGTGGAGGGGGTTTGGAAGAGGCTGCTTCCTTCTGTTTCTTGATTTAAAATCCAGGTTTACTCTCTTGAAATGACATTTTTCCCATCGGTTTTCCTAAGGCAGGACTCACTTTGGACTCCAGCCAGGAGCAGGGTAAGGTCCAGGTGTGTTTTCCCTGATATCAAGTCCTCAAGGTGCCACCAAGGACATGAGGATTTGGGCAGAGTGGGATGCTGCAGCCAGCTCTGGTCCCACAAAGCCACCAGCTGTGGTAGAGGGGATCCCCAAGAGGAGTCTTTCAGGATTTTCATCAATTTCTTCCTTTTCCCACACAGCCAAGCTGGCTGGTTGTTGTCAAGCTGAGTATGGGTGTCTCCAAGGTCACTTCCCAAGGGAGGAGCAGTGTTTGGCCACCAATTCCGTTACTCTGTGATGTTTGAGCTGGTGCATCCTGGATTTACAGGGGGGTCATTCCCCACTGGAGGTGAAGGGCAGGGCAGGTGGGGTTGGCAGCACCTCCCTGCAGAGAGCCCTGTGGAACACGAGGTGCCATCCACAGCACAATCTGTTGGCATGACCCACATCTGGCTGGAATTCCTGGGATGCTGGGAGCCAGCTGGGAGATGCAGAATGGGGCCAGGATGAAGCTGTGTACATGGAATGAGGGGGCCAGGTCTCAGCAGAACGATGGGAAAGGCTCCCTAAGGCTGAAGTTTTCTGAGCTGGATGAACTCAGAGCTCTGTTTTCACCTCTATTCCGAGTGGATTCGGTGTTTTTATATGGGCAGCTCATCCCACAGCACCCCAAAAGTATATCTGCCATCCCTATAGCTGGAATTGGGAAATGGATGGGATCTTGGAAGGATTTCCATCCGGGGCGAATGGGGGACTTCCCCTATGGAAGCATCAGGATGAGAGTTGGGGTTTGGCTCTGCCCTTGCTGCATTTTCCCAATGAAATCGGGGTGCTGCCCTACCCTGAACCCACATCCCTGGATCCATCCCACCTGGGGAGGCTTTGCAGCACCTCCTGGGTGAGCTGCAGCCCCGGGGAGCCAGCGCTGACACGAGCCAGATTTCGGAGCCGGGCACAGGAGGCTGGCAAGGGCTCGCCTTGGCAGAGCAGCCAGGGGAACAGCTTGTGACAGCCTCTCTCCCTCTCCGAGCGCCTGCTGGGGTGCGTTCCCTAACCTTTCCTGCCTCCGTTCCACTCCTGTGTTTCTCTCTCTCTCCTCTTTTTTTTTTTTTTTCTTCCCTTTCCCCTAACTGTAAATGCGCCATAAAAATGGATCAAATTGCTTAAATCACTGTCATTAAATCAGTGTGAGTCCCCCCTCCGCCCCTGTGCTCGAAGCCTGGCAGAGAACATTTGTTCCAAAGGCTGAACAGCCGTCTTATTGCTCTGAAAGCATATTTGCTGCTTGATGGAAGGAGGAGAGGGGGAGAAAAACAGCCTGCAAGGGAAAGAGGGGGGTGAAACCACCGGGGGCTGGTTCTCCTTGGACACAGAGGGGGGAGCGAGGGTTGTATCCTGCAGGCTGGGTCCATGGGAGGTGATGGGGTGACAGGGATGAGGGGACACCCCCCGGGGTTGGCTTTGATGGTGAAGTGGGGGGTTTGTGGTACAGGGGATGCTGGAGAGGGGTGATAGGGATCCCAGTGCCAGCACAGACCCCACAGCCCCATCCTGCATTCCTGCAGAATGCTCCCCATTGAAACCCAGCAGTGATGCCGTGGAACAGCTCAGCCTGGTGCAGCACAGGAGAGCAGTGGATTCCCAGTAAACAAGGCAGGTCGAGCCGATGAACCTTCCCAAAGCCCTGGGTTGATTAAGCCCTGCCGGTCCCAGCTTAAAGAGCGGCTTTAGACCCGCTGGTGTTTGCACATCCGAATAAAAAGCTTTTGCAAACCTTCACCGAGGGCCCTGCTTGCTCGGGGGAGCTGGGGAAAAGTCATCGCTCTTGGAAATTCAGAGCGTTTTGGGAGCCTGGGTTTTGGCACGGCAGCGATGGAGGCAGAGACAAGGCTGACTGCAGGAGCTGCCGCGTGTTCCCACGCCGGCACCGGGCCACATGGGGGAACACAGGAATGCTTCTACCCAGGTGGTCTGGAAAATCCCTAGAGAGAGCAACGCGAATGAGGAGAGCCAGGAGCTGGAGGCGGATCAAAGGGCTGGGGAAGGGGCTGCCACAGGTGGCAGGTGCTGGCAGGGAGAGCCCATCCCAAAGGCACCGCAGTGCCGAGCCCTCCTGGTTTTCCAGAGCTCCAGGCTCTTGCAAAGCTGTTGCGCTCACCAGCGGCTTTCTGGTCCTTTGTCCCCAGGAAGGTTTCTCAGCGGATGCTGATTCCCTCCCCATCCATCATCCTCCACCCCGCTGAGCCGGGACGCCGCCTCCTGCCCTGGAGCTGCCTCCTGGGCTCTGCCTGAGCACTAAAGCTGCCTCCAGGACCAAATTGCGACCCCGGGGGTGCTGTGCTGCCCACGGATCATGGCAGGGCTCACTGTGGCCTCCTGCTGCACCGACCCCTGCCCCAAAGTCCTAAGGAAAGCAGGATGAGATGTGCTGGCGCAGATCCCCGTGTGTGGGGCAGAGCTGGGGGGCACAGCCCTGCTCCTGCCTCTGCCCTGTGTGCGGGAGCTAAAAGCCAAAATGCAGAACAGCTCCGAGGGCTGGAGGGGTGCCCGAATTTCCACGACTCCAGAATAAAAATGCACCAGGCTCGGAAAGGCTGCCCGGAGGCTGGGGAAAGGCTCGGCACACTCCGGATGCCTCCGGGTGCTGCTTTGGGGAGCCAAGGTGGCCCTTTCCAGCCCTTTGCATGCCCTATTCTAGCTGTTCCAGGCGAGCAGAGGCTCCCATGGCCTTGAAGACCCCCGTAGATGGCGAACAGGGACCCCCAACCACGAGGTGGGATCTGACTGGAGCATTTCCAGAGTCCCCCCCTGGAAATGGGAGCACGGAGAGGGCAGCGCAGCCGCTCCCTCCTCGTGGGCTTTGCAGATTAATTATTCCCAGGGTAAGGAGCTGCTTAATGGCTCTCCCCCTCCGCCCTCCCCTTCCCATGGGAAACTGCAGGGACAGCTTCTCCTTGTCCCTCAGGGGCGATGCACGTCAGGCTTAATCCCTGAGCATCCTGCTGCTTGCTGGGGACACTCAGAGCTGATCCTTGGCCCCGGTCTAAATCAGGAATAACTCCCTTAAAGGCAGCAGCAGTGAGTTAGCATCTCTCAGTGCTGTGACACGGGAATGCTCCATGGAGGAAAGCAGGATGGATAGGAATAATCAGGTTTTGTTTAACCATGTTGAACTTCAGGGTGAGGGGCAACTCCTCCGTTCCCAGCTTTTGGTCTTTACTTTGGTTTCTGAGTGCCTGAGGGCAGCAAATCTGTCTTGACAGAAGTGCTAATGGAGAAAAAAATGGATATTAATTCAGGGGAAGTGTTCCCAGACAGGGATTCATCTCTGTAAGCACCACTGAAGTACGTGAGCTGCTCAGCTCAAAGCAGGAGCAATGATTTTTTTCTGGCTCTATCCCAGTCCACAAGGATCTGAGAGACAAAGCTCATTTTGGGCTCATTTGGACCAGATTTAGACCTGGGGGTCTCTCAGCTGGTGATGCCAGAGCATCCAAAAATCCACTCTACCTCCAGGTTCCACAAGCCATGAGACAGTACAGAGGAGAGGGGGTGATTTCCCTTCTTTCCACCCCAAAAACCCTCTGAGAAGAAATTATGTGTCATCATCTCGGGCATGCTCCAACCCTTGGCATGATTTCCCTCAGCTAGGCATCCCAGCAACGGGAATTTTTGCCCAGGGATGGTGAAGGGAGGAGGGAGCACATCCCTCCTGGCAAAGGCAGTGGCTGGCACAGACCCCTCGCAGCTCCCTTCACTGCAGGTGTGTGTTTATGGCTTCCTGCAGGGAAGGGCCACAGCTGGGATCTGTTTGTTCAGGACCTTGCTAGGGGCTCCTGGTCTCAGCCACTCTCTGTCTCAGCCTGCCTGGAATCCTGCAGTAGGGATAAATCCTGGCAAACCCATCCCGGCACAGGGCTCCAGTGCTGGCACAGCCTGAGAGCTGCTTCACCAGGAGATCCACCTTGTTTTGGGGGCTGGCCACCTTCTGAGGGTAGGAAGCCATCAAGGACCTCTCTGCATTGGCCAAACTCTCCATCAATCTCATCCAGCTGAGCCTGAGGGTGACCGGAATTGCCAACAATGGTCTGAAAAATTGAGCCATGATGTTCCTCAGCATGAGGAACCCTCTTTCCCACCTCCTCATCGGCTGGGCTGTCCTTCTCCTTGAGCACTGGCTTTCTGTGGAGGGTTAGGATTTTTCCTTCTCTCATGGAATTTTGTCCCATTTGTTCTTAAGTGATAATAACGACCAGTACTCAAGAGACAAAAAAGATGGCCAAGGTGGGTGAAGGGTGCAGCTGGCTACTCTCTTACCTTGGGGGTTTTCCTCTTTGGAAGGGCAAAGATACCTTGAGATTTTGGCCGTGCCTGAGGCCAGGGTTTGGCTCGTTGCTCTTGGCATCTGAGGGGAGACAGGCTATGGTCGCTGTGGGGAAAATTTGCCACCACTGCAGGGTTCTGTCTCCTGCTGTCTTCTCCTACTGCGAGTGGACCTTATTAACACCCGACCTCACTAGAAAGGACCCTCACCATCTGCTTGGGTGCCTCAGGGGAGAACCCTGAGAACCCAACCCCGAAACAGTAGGGCCTCTCCCAGTTGGGGAGCCGGGCTGCCACTGTCCAGACATGCCATTTCTCTGCCAACTTCTCTGGGTTTTTCACTACACCCCGTCCCTGACAGGACAACCCTGCGGAGTTTCTGATACATCTCATTATCCATTTCACCATCCATTTCTCCCGCCATTACCGCCTGAGGGAGCGAGGCGGCCGAACCCCCGCGCTACAGCGCCCCCTGCAGGCTGGGAGGAATCACCGCCCCCGCCCTGCCCGGCCGGGAGCCAGCAGCGCCCCTGGAGGCCGTGACGGGAACTGCACCAGCAGGGACACGGCCGAGAGAAGGTTGCGGTTGGGTTTCTGTTCTCGGCGTTGTTTTTTTGCCTTGTTATCCACGCTAGTAAAGAACTTTTATTCCTTTTCCCCTTATCTTTGCCTGAAAGCCTCTTAATTTCAATGTTATAATGATTCAGAGAGAAAGGAGTCATGTTTTTTTTTCCATTCCATTTTTTTTTTTCCATTCCATTTCCATTGTCACCTTCCTTGGCAGACACCTGTCTTTCAAACCAAGATGCTTCTCCAGGAGTGGTGTCCATCCATCAGGTGGACCCCGAGGCCAAGAATCCAGCAGAACACACCCAGACAAGGGTGGCAGGAGCTGTGCTGGCTCCTCCAGCCTCTCCAGGTTCCTGGTGCTGGTGGGCTCTGGGTTGATGCGTGGCAGGACCTTGAGTTTCTCTTTCAGTGAACTTCTGCTCCCCACTCCTTTGCCAAAACCAAAGTGTTTCCAAGCTGCTCTGGTGCTCCTAAGCAATGTAGGATCACATTCATTCACCTGGATGAACTGGGGACCAGTGAGAGAAGGGAGCTGGGAGCACTAAGGAAAAGGTGGGAAGAGCTGACAAGCAAGTGAAGGGTGAGGGAAAGCTGTGGGGGCTGAGGGTGTCTGGGGATGTTTTTCTCCAGAGACAAGGGATGTTTTGGAGGGCGCTGGGTGGGTTGGGATGAAGCCATGGACTCTTGGGAACACCACCATGGCCAGAACCAGCAAATGCCCACCAGAGCTACCTGGCAGGTGGGGGAGTGGTGGAAATGAAAGGGACCTCTGTGCTGGGAGGAGCACCTGGGGCAGGAAGGAGGAAGCAGCCTGGTTGTAGCTGCCTGGGAACCTCTTGGGCTCTGGAGCTTTTTCCTGATGAGGCCCCACAAATCCCACGGTGGGATCTTGGCTCCGGTTGCACGGAAGAACGTATGGATCCAATAGAGCACAGCCCCTGCTTGTCAGAGCAGCCTCTGAGCTCCAGCAGATGCAAAGTTTCGAGGAAATTGTGGTTTCTCCATGTGTCTCTAAACGTCGGATCCAAACAGGGTCCTTCTCCACCTCCTGCTCTCACTGGGAGGTAGCAGGACAGCAGGATGCTTCTCTCCCTGCTTCCCTCCCTTGGAAGGGCTGCAGGAGGGGCTGTGATTCCCTGCACATTTCCTTGGAGAGCTGTGCTGCTGGGAGAATAAACCCTTGTGTATTTGGAGAGCAAAGCTGTTGGTGACAGCTGGCTCCAGCATCCCCATGCAGGTAACTGTGCCCAGGCGTCATTGCTGGGCTCGTTTTCAATTAAAAGCTCATTTGCTGCAGCCCTTTGCTGACCTTCAGCCTGGCAGGCTGCTGCTCTGCAGGGGAAAACAGCCCTGCTCACCACCTCCCTCCCTCCCTCCCTCCCTGGTCCTGTTTCCTTCCCCCATGCCCGAGATAACTCCCTGTCTTGCTCTGTCATCATGTCTTTATCTTAACCCTACAGATTTTTCCCTTCCCCAGTGAGCTGGATGATTTCTTAATGCTTATTGACAGGGGTTTGTGAGCACGATATAAGGCCGGGGAGCAGGACACGGAGGAACCTGGGGGCGGTCCGTGCTCCTGGAGGCAGGAGGGGCCACGCACAGACAACACCCTCGGCTCGCCTGACAAACCCACGGCTGTGCCCACACCCAGATCCTGCAGCTGATGCTGCTGCAAAACCAGGATCCCACAGGATTCTCCTTCCCCAGACTCCTGAGACATCTCCCATCCCCACAGCCTGATGCTGCTGCAAAACCAGGAACCCATAGGATTCTCCTTCCCCAGACTCCTGAGACGTCTCCCATCCCCACACCCTGATGCTGCTGCATAACCAGGATCCCACAGGATTTTCCTTCCCCAGACTCCTGAGACATCTCCCATCCCCACAGCCTGATGCTGCTGCAAAACCAGGATCCCACAGGATTCTCCTTCCCCAGAGTTCCGAGACATCTCCCATCCCAAATCTGCGCCAGCACTGCTGCTGCATAACCTGGGTCCCACGAGATTCCCCTTTCCTGGGGCTCCTGAGGCGTCTCCCCTTCCCACTGCTCCCAGAGCAGCCCTCCTCCCCATGTGCCTTGGAGCTCTCAAGGCCGTGGCGTGGGCAGGAATTGCTGGGCAGGCTCTGGCTCAGCAGCTCTGCTGCCAAGCCTGGGGACCCGCAGGCAGGGCAGCTTTGGCCGGGCCCTCTGCCAGTGCTGGGACTGCAACGACAGCTTTGGATTTAGCAATCTGCAGACTTTGCCTTCCGGATGCCAGCCTCCCAGCACCTCCTGTGGATTTGCTTATGAGAGGGAAAATTATGGAGCTTGGGAGAGAGGGAAGGAGGAGGGAGTTACCTGTTGGGATGGGCACTTTCTGCTTGGGTGTGGAGATGGGGGTGGGAGGCAGCGTGACTCCAGGGTAGGTTGCAATCCCCTGGGAATGGAGATTGGATCTCTACCCTGGAGATTTGATTTATTTCCCGGAGATTTGATTTATTTCCTGCGTGGAAGGCATTGCCCAGATCGGCTGAGTGTCTGTGCAGGCTCAGCCAGCAGCAGGGGCTGTAAGGAAAAGCCTTAAGTGAGAGATAAAAGGGACCTGGAACCAGAAAGGTTCTTTGCCAGGCAGGGGGATGGAACAGCCACACACGGGATTGCCGAGGAGGTGGCAGCGGGGCTGAGCACGGGCACACTCAGCACACATGTGGCAGCAAGGGACAGCGGTGTCCCGGCCAGCCCGGGTGGAACCCCCGGGGTCAGAGCCGGGCTGTCCCCGCTCTCCCTGTCCCTGGACCAGCAGAGGGCAACAGTGACCTTTGCAACCGGCTTGTCCCCAAAAAAATCACCCTCCCTGCACCAGGGAGGCTCGGCCGGTGCATCCCGGCTGCGGGGAACACGGTGGTGCTGAGGGGTCCCATTGTCCTCTCCTGGGAACACGGCCTGTCCTCAGCACCTGCTGGGCAAAGTGGTGGGACCTGGAGTGTCACCCCATGGATGGAGTGACAGTTCCCACCTTGGAGCCCATCCATGGGAGGGAATGGTCACTTCAGAATGGAAATAATACCAGTGATGGCTTCGAGGTGGGACTCATCATCCCATCCACGAGCTACAAGGTTGGAATCGTCATCCCTATAATGGGCTCCAATGTGGGCTGTAAACCAGAGAGAGCTGCTCTGAGCCCAAATTTTGGGTTTTAGCAAGGCCTGGAAGTGCCTCCAAAGGTGATGGGGTTACCAGCAGCAGAGCTGTTGTGTTTCCCAGCCTGTGAATCCTCCCCGTGGACACAATTTCAGGTATGATCCACCCTAACACTGATGAAAAATGGTTGGATGCTGCCTTGAAGCCCTTGAAGCAACCCCGACGTTTCGGGAGGGAATGACTTCTGGGAAATGTGCTAGGATGACCTGTGGGATGTGGATCTGGAGGAAAAACCCTTGAAGGGCTGGAATGTGGGAGATGGGCTCAGCCAGAGCCGGCTCAGCTGCAGTTTGGAGGCTGCAGCAGGATGAGCGCTGAGGGAGCTGAAACCCAGACAAGATGTGACCCATCACCCGCAGCCCTCGGCGGCCAGCCCCTCTGCAATTAGCCTCCTGAACCAGCCAGCGGGCTGAAGCCGCAATTTTCCTTCTGGAATAGCTCTCTCCCCCGACCTGCGCGAAGGTCACACCCAGAGCGGTCGTTAGCGCCGCATCGACCTCCCATTAACGCCCCGAGCCGCCGGGAGGGGCGGCCTGGCAGCCGCAGCCCTGCCAGCCCCGCCAGCCGGAGGGGTGGGAGGGAGCCCTTCGATCTCCCCGCAGACGTGGGAGCCGATCCATTTGCTGAAATGAATGGGAAATGCTTGAAAGGCTAAACCTCAAATGAGGTATTGACTATCTGCCGAGCCGGGCAGCGCTACCTGCCGCAAGCTGAGCCCTGCTCCCATCTCCGTGCGAGCCTGGAGCCGCCGGAGCCGCCGGCTGTGCCAAAGGGCTGCTGGCATCGCAGCTCGGGGATGCTGGAGCAGGGATCACCTTGGCATCGGGTTTTGCAGTGCCCACTCGCCAGGGAGCCGGAGCCTTCGGTGGGGCTGCGCTCCGAGGCGAGACAGTAGGGCTGAAATCCTGCCGTCACGCTTGGGTTAATATTAAACCATTAAATGTGCTCAGCTCTTAATAGAGGGGCTGGTTGGAGCCTTAACCCCGTGTTTGCCGGCTGAGTGTCCGCCTCTCCTCTGCCAGGGATGGCAGACCTGGCTCTGCTTTGCGCGTTCTCCCCACCGGGGTGTTTGCTCTGCAGGCTGCTTTATTTTATTTGATTTTATTTTCAATTTTTCCCCCTTCAGATACTCTCCTGCCTCCTTCCCCGATCCCAAATCCAAGGCCACCCCGCCAAATATGTTTTTGAAAGTCTATTCATTCGAAATCCCGTGGTACTCTGCAAAAACGGTGTTTGAACAAACTCGAAATCATACTTTAAAGAAAACACAGCTGTTTAATTACAGCCTGCATGCAAAGCAGCCTCCATCATGTGAGTGGAGGAGCTGGGTGCTGACTGTGTGTTTGGCCTCTGATCCCCTTTAATCTCTGCAGTCAAAGGATTTTGGTTTGATTTCCTTTTATTTCCCCACCCGCCTTGGAATCTGCAACCAATTTGTTGTTGTTGTTTGGGAAATAAACCCCAGGGAAAAGGTCTGGATCCGGCACAGCCGGGCTCGCACCGGCTCTTGCCGTGCCGCCTCCTGGTTACCCCAGCGCCAAGAAAAAAATCTGTTTTCCCTTTGCCCATCCTGCTCTGCTTTTTTTGGCCCGTCTCTCTCCCGCCCCGGAGGAGCCGATGACTTTTGCATCTGCTGCTGCATCTGTTTTCCCCATCGGGTCCGAGTGTGCCGATAACTTCAGCTGGGAGTGGGAACCCACTGCTGAGCCAGGGCTGGGGGGGAAAACCTTCCTCCAAGAGTCCCTGGCTCCGGGAGGAATTGAGTGTGAAAAATTCGGGGGGGTCCGTGAATGTCGGGGTGCCCCACTGGGGCTCGGAGTCCGTCAGAGGTGCTAAATCCAAGCTGGAATTTTAGGCAGTGAGAAGAAGATAGGGATGCCAGTGGCACAGCCTCCATCCACATCACATTTTTTGGGATGGGGAGCCCATTATTTTGGGGGGATGGTGAGGGTCGCAGGCTGCTTGGCTGGTGAGGACACACAGATGTTCCTGCAGGCTGCAGCCCCAGGTTCATCCTGGTACGAATCCAGCGCTTCCAGGCTCTGCCTGAGGGGGATCCGACAGCAGCGAGCAACAAGGCAAATAACCCCTGGCCCTGGATTAAAGCACAGAGCTGCAGGCAAGCCCTGCTTTGCATCACTGAGGAGTGGCCGGGGCTGTCCCCGAGCTGCAGTGGCAGGGGCTGGTGTCCCAAGGGATTGCTGGCTGCGGACCAGGACCACCAGGGCAGCTCCCAAGATGAGCTCCCTCGGCGCCGGTGGTCAGTTGTTCATCCAAACAAGATGTGGGCAAGGTGGGAGGGTGAGTGTCCTCACGGTGTCTGCGGTCACCAGCTGTTGGGGACAGTGAGTTATGTCTCCTCGGGCTGCTTTGTTTCCCTGAGGTGACCCTGGGATAACTCTGGCCAGGCTTCACACAATCCCAACCTTTCCCTGTGCCTCTCCTTGCCCTGCTGAGCTTTATCCCGTGCCTCCAGCGTGTTCAGCCCCCTGCCTGGGCCCTGCACCCTCCAAGGGCTTCAAGCTGTGCTCAGCTCCAGTCTCCAGCTTTGTTTCCCCCTCCGAGGCTGCACCAGCCTTTCATTCCTCTCTCCTCCACCGTGCCCGGTGCCTGTGCCATGAGCCTTTCCAGGCAAACATTAAAGCCTTTGTCTGGTTGGGAGTGCGGAGCAGACCATTTAGGAGGAATTAGTGGTTACATTGAAAGGGGAAAATAAGGGCTCCTGGGTTAAATGCACTTTAAATGTCTTAATAATTGCAATTGGCCAACTCGTTCCTCCCCGGAGCCAAAAGCCTGTAATATGGGAAGCTTTTCTCTAATCAAGAGCAGCACTGATACCTTATGTAGGAAGCCACATAGGATGGAGGGAATTATTTCTCGGCGCTGCCTGTCTGTCATTGCCCCAGCCGCCAGCCGGCCCCTCCGGACCCGCCGGTCACCGGCACAGCCGGGATGGCTTTGGGATGGCTTTGGGATGGCTTTGGAACGGCTTTGGAATGGCTTTGGGATGGCTTTGGGATGGCTTTGGGGTGGCTGCGAGCCGCCCCCATCCCAGGTGCTGCTTCTGTGGGATCGCAGCCGCGCTCTCTGCTCCGAGCGAGGGTGGCCCTGCCTGTCCCAGTGCCACCCCCCCGGGCTGTCGCCGTGCCCGGGAAGCGCCGCGGAGCCCCGGCAGCCGCCGCGCTGCTGGCGGGCAGCCTGTCAGTGCCATCCAGGTGGCTGGCTGAGCCCCCGTGCAGACACAGCCCGGCTCCCTGGCTCCAGCCGCCGCGCAACCACGTCATCCATCAGCGATGACAAGCTCCTTTTGCAAGGAGCCTTTGTTGGCACCCGGTGCCGAGCCAAGCGAGGGGGGGGAAAATCGGGCTCGCTGGCTTGCGGCAGACCTCCAAGGCGAGAGCATCGGCCCCGGCAAGGAGCAGCCCCCTCCCTGCCAGCAGCCGGGGGAGGGAGGTTAAAAGGTGCAGCTTGGAGGAGGTTAAAAGCAAAGCAGCTTTTAATTTATAACGTGGCCGAAAGAGAAATGGTAGCCAAAAAAGATAAAGATGCTGGAATAGCTGGAATTCTCCAGCCGCCGCGACTCCGAAGGGTAAAGCCACTGGAATGTGTGTGTGTGGTGGGTGGGGGTTCTGCTCTGTCCCCCCCCGGGGTGTCCCCCACGTCCCCTTGGTGAGGGCAGCAGAGGCAGGAGGGGTGGAGGTGGTGATGCCCGAGGGTGCCCTGGCACCCACGTAGCTCTGCCAGGATTGGGACTGTCGGGTGCAAGTCTGCCCCTGCTCCCAACCCCCCCGGCTGCTTTTGGAGCCGAGTTGGACCTGCTGCCACCCTGCCTGGGCGAGGGCAGGCTCAGAGGTGCTCCCAGGGCAGAGCTGGGGGCCAAAGTTCCTCCGTGTTTGGGCTCAGAGCTTGGCTCGGGCTCTCTGAGAAGCAGAGCTAAAATTGAACGGCTGCCCAAGGAGGAGGCAGCTCCTGGCCTGGAAAGCAGAAGGAGCAGGGGCTGCCCCCCAGCTGGCACCCCTGGGTGCAGCCCCCACTGCCAACGTGGGTGGCAAAGAAGGGGTGCAAGCTGGAGGGGAGGTCTGCTCCTCCAGACGGGCCATAAGGCTGGGTCTGCCCTTTTGCAAGGTCTTTTGCAGCTCGGGTTTCTCAGATCTGGGTAACCTTCAAGCAAGGCTGGCCTTTAGCACCTGGCTGCATCGCTCAGGGCTCGGGCCACCGGCCCGTGACGGGGACGAGCCCGCTCCCCATCTGCTCCCTTCCCTCTCCCTGATCCACTGGCAATATCCCATTCACAAATCCATCCTGGGTCTTGGGAGAGAGGAGGAGGAAGGAAAGAGCCGTCAAACCCTGTCTAGGTGGGGAAACACCCCCAAAAATGAGTGGGAGTGCTCTTTCCCCTCGCTGCCACACTCAGTGATGGGGCAAAGCTCATCCCAGCTCCAGGGGTGAAACTCCTCTGTAGGGGAGGCTTGAGATGGAGCTGGTGATGCCCGTGCTGCCTTCCCGTGCTGTGCCATCTGCTCCGTGCTGGGAAAGCCGGCTGGAGCCTTCGCAGGGCTTTGGGGACCAGGAGAGGACAGATGCCCCCAGCACAGTGTGTGCCAGGCCAGCGCTGCCCTGAGGATGCTCGGTGGGAGCTGTGTGTGCCCTGGCTCCCTGCTGGAGGATCTGCAGATCCTGGCAGCACCTCCAGCAGTGGGTCAGGGGGAGAAGGGACTGCTGGAGCTGTGCAAAGTGCAGGGCCTGGCTGTGGATTGGCCTCGCAGCCCCTGGCAGAACAAGGAGTCCCTGTGTGGCTCTGGCAGCTCACGCCGGGCGCGGCTCGGCCGCAGACACCGCTCGAGTGTCTGCGAGCGGCTCCGGCAGGAGCTGGGATCGGGATGGATCGGGATGGATTGGGATGGATGTCCACGCCCACGCCCGTGGTCTGGAGCTGGGGCAGGTCTGAGCCTCCTGCCCCGGCCTCGCCAGCTCTGCCTGCACGGATGGATGCTCTGACCCAGTTATTGGCTCTTTGCTATTGCAAACTCCAGCCAGGCATGAAAACCAGGGTTGGGGCTGCCTGCGTGGAGGTGGGGGAGCTTTGGGGGTTTGTTTTCCGTGCAGGGCTGGAGGCAGAGCCTTCCCAGCCCTTCCCCAAACGGTACAAAACCACCCAGGGCATCCCAGGCTGAGTTGCTGACACTTATTTCAACTCCCTGGTTTCTCCTTTCCATGGTTCATTTTCCTTCCCTTCATCCGGGAGATGGGACAAGAGGCTTCCTTGATTTTTTCCATGGGGTTTGTAACAGCAAATCTTGTGCCTGTGGTCGCTTAATGGGAACAGTGTTAAAGCAGTGGAGTTTATTTGTTTCTGCACCCCCAGGCTGCCAAACATCCCTTCCCAATGGGATTGGAGGCAAAATCCAGGGTAGGCAGCCAAATTATCCATGTTTTGTTTGTGGCAAGGGTAGCAGCTCTTGGGATGGCACAACCCTGCTGTTGGGACAGAGAAGCCTGGGATGCTTCCTCTTCAGGGTGAAAAAATTCCCATTTTCCAGTGTCTACGGGGGAATCTGAGGAGAGGGGTTTGTATTTCCTCCCCTTCTCTTCCACACTTGCACAGACACAGCTTCCAGCATCCCTATGGCTGGAGAGGAGCCTCATCCCATCTCCCATCCAGATCCAGCTGAGCTCTGCCTGGCTGCTTTTATCCCAGGCTTTAATACAAATAATATCATTACCAGGAGCTAATGGAGCGAGGGTACCCCGACTTCCCAGCTCCTTGCTGCACCTTCCTGATTTACTTGGAGTTATTTAGAGGGAAAAAGAAGCAAAACCAGGGCTGAGCCCTTCCCCATCCCCACTGCTGCATAATTAGTGCCACAGCAAACCCATTAATGCCACCCTTGGAACAGGAACTGCTCCAGCCACTGGCCTGGGAAACAAAAGGGATTTTTTTTCCCCCCATGGCTTTATTGTTATGGGAATACCCAGTGCCCCTGCTCAAAGCCATCTCAGGCAGATGTTGTCAGCCTGGAAATCCCACCTCCTGGAATCCCATTCCTCTTGCCCCCACTCTCCCCTGCTTTTCCTCCCTCTCACCACGATGGAGGCTTAGCCCTGGTGAGTGGGACGAGGTTGGAGCTCCTTCCTCCTGCACCATCCTGAGTCGGAGCAGACACCAGAGGGAATCTCCGTGGATAAGCCAGGGAAGTGGTGATGGGGAGGGTTGTTTTCCCTGCTAGAAGCTGCTTTGCTGCTGTAAAAGCTGCTTTATTTTACCCAAGGTAAGTCCCACCTGAGAGCTTCCCCGCAGCAAAAGCTCTGGCTGCTCCAAACCCAGCAGGTCCACCCAGGAGGGTGCCCGTGGCCCAGCACGGGGAGTTATTTCATCATGAAATTAAAGCAGTTCCTCTCTCTCTGCTCTGCTTTCACCCCGAGACTCAGCAGACACCGCTGAGCCTTTCCCAGCTTGTTAAGCTCAAGCCTAAGCTTTGAAATGGCAGCGCTGTCCCTGCGCTGGGACACCGGGTAAAAATAACGCCGGGGGGATGAAAGAGGATTTGCCATTTTTAGTTGAACTGCTGGAAGTTCTGCTTTTTGGCAAGTCGTCAGGGCACTGCAAGGGGGGCTGCTGCTGTGGCTCTCCCCCCCCCGTGTGGGCTCTTGGCTTCGGCGTGGTGGAGACCCCACGTGTGTGGAGCTGCTTTGCCAGATGGGAAATGTGTTGTTTTGCAGCCTATGTTAAATAATTTTCAACCTAGAAGCCATTAACAAATAAAAACTCTGCAGTACAGAGGGAGGCGATGCTCCCTGTGCTGCTTTTCCATCACAGCGTGCCCAAAGGCTGCAGAAACCAGCTCGGGGGCTCCTCCCTCCTTATCAAATTGAGCAAAACCTCTGCTTTTCCCGTGGCTGGGTGTCAGGATGGCAGCAGGGGAAATCTGCCTCCGGATCTGGCTGGATTAGGACTCCACAGGCTGAGATTTCCTCTTGTGCCCGTGGTTTTTATCACCATCAATGTCCCCACAGATGGTCTCGCTGTCCATATAATGGCCTAGGAGATATTTATTTGTTGGGAAAGGAATTAATCCGTGGCTTTAATCCTGTTGAGCTCCCAGCTTTGCTGCTGCGGAGCCGTGAGGAATTCCCCAGGTTAACTCTGAGCTCTGTTCTGGGGGAAAAAAAGGGAAGTAATTTTCTTTCCATGGGCTGCTTCTCCCTGCTTAATGCTTCCTCTGCAGCTCTCCTGGTCCCTCTCCATCCCGTTGCCCAAGGTCTCATCCTTCTGCTCCTGCATTTCTGCACTCGGCTTTCCTGCAGGGAGGCAGCGCTGGGCAGCAGGGCTGCTCCAGCCCCTCCCCCTCCTCCTCCTCCTCCTCCATCGCCTTCGTTTCCTCTCTGGTGGTGCCCCCCCAGGCTGGGGTGCAGCGAGGAGAGTGGTTTGCATTGATCCAGCTGCTGCCACGCTCGGATCTCCTTCCTGAGGGATCTGGGCTCGCTTTGAGCCTGGCAGCGTTCAGGAATCACTCTCTCCATCTTTCACGCTGCCGACACTCAGCTCCTGCTGGCTCGCCCTCAGGCCCTTCCCCAAAACCCCTGAACGTGTTCAGCACCGGCCCCACAACCCCCTGTGGTATTCTCCAGCTGGATCAGGCCTTTATTCCCTCCCTCTGGAGCTGTTTCCAGCCTTCCCAACCTCGCTGACCTCTGCAGAGGCTGCGGCAGCCTCTGGCAGCGCTCTGCGCCCTCCGCCTCCCACCCCGCGTCCCCTGCCACGCACCAGCCGTGGCATCTCCCTCTGAGCACGGATCCTGCTCAGCCCCTGGCAAATTCCCGTGCCAGGAGCCGTTAGTGGGAATGTCTTGGCTTGGCCAAGCTCCCCAAGCCGAAGGTTCGCCTCCAACACGCCCGTGCTGGCGCCCAGCGCTGCGTCTGTGCTGCCGCGTGGGTGGTGGGGAGCAGGTTCAGATGGTTTCCCTTTATGGAGCTGGGGGGGAAAAGGCTTTCCTGGGGATTTTTCAGCCATAAAGCTGCTGTTTCTTTTCTGTGGATGGAGGCTGGGTTGCCCTGCTCTGGTGCAGATGCAGGGAGGGATCGGGGAGATTGGGGCAGAGAATCCCCTTTTTGCCAGATCACAGCTGGTGACCTGAGGTCCCTAAATTGGGGATGGGGAGCCTGGGTCACATTTATCCAGGAAATCCTAAAATGTGGAGGTTTTTCCTACACATCCCTGCCTCTCTCCATTGTATTGCTGCCCTCCCCTCCCTCTCTGGGAATCCTGGCCCTAGGGGAATGCTGGGGGTTCCTAAAACTGAACCCCTTTGTCCTGGCTGTGGTGATGGGGCCTGGGCTGATATTTATAGGAACTACCTCAGTGCTGGTTCAAAAAAACCCCACGGAACGCCAGGCTGGATCCGTGTTCTCCGGGACTTTCCCTCCCGCATTTGTCAGTGTCAGCAGGACTAATTCCATAAATATGCTGGGAGCAGGGGTGGGGACTTCACCCAGACTTTACGTCAATGTAAACAGCCCTAATTGGTGCTGGAGCCTCATAATTCCAGGATTTCCCCCCCTCCTTGCCCGCGTGCATCGAGGAAACTTGCGGTGCCAAGGCCAAACGTGTTTTCATTCATAAATCCTGGGAGGGGGGGAGCAGGGGCTCGCTGGCATTTCATGCCTGGGGGTGCTTTTCTTTACATCCCCCTCTTCACCCTCCCCAAGCTGACTTATCACTGGCTTAAAGCAGTGGCAGAAACAGGGAGTGTTTAATGGGGGAGTGCTGGGAAGAGAATAAAGCCATTTACTGCTCAACTGCTGTGCTGGAGGCTGCCGAGGGCCCCTGGGAGCCTTCATCCCTCTCACAGGCACTCACTTGATGGCCTATGAGTGACTGGAACCGTGTGAGCTTGGTTAGGGGGGGGCAAACCCACCTGCCTGCACCCCACCTGGGGGTTTCGGGGCTGTGGGATGGGGGTTGTGGGATGCAGGCAGTGATCCCTGTTTTCTTGCTGGCCTGCAGCACTCTGTTTGTGTTTATGAATCCATCCTGTGCTGGGAAGCAGCTGGGAAGGATGGGAGATGGGTGAGGGTGTTTAGCAGGGAGGAACGGAACCCTCCAACTCCTCCTGGGCAGCCCAACATTCCCAGAAGGCAGCTGCCAATCACTCACTCAACTACAGTTCTTTCCTTCCCATGAAATAAGGCTCCTAAAAGAAAAAAAAACCCAAATTGGCAGCCCCTGGGGCAGGGTCCTGCTTGGCTTTAGTTGCCCTTGGTGGCTGCCACATCCCCCTGACCCACAGCAAGGGTTGGCAGCTGTGGGATGTGGCTTTTCAGGCTGCCCTGGTCAGCAGGGATGGATGTGAGTGTGGATTTGGGGTTCCAGGAAGGGCAGCATCACTCCTTCTTCTCCCTTCAGTCAGTGACTCAGTGGGTACAGAGTGGTGTGGGGGAGGATTGTGGTCCCTTTTCTGTGCTGGGAAAAGGGAAATGACTTCTGGTGTCCAGACTCAAATCCTTCCCACCCACTCTTCCCCAAATCCAGGGGAAATCATGGCTATGTTTGCTTCCTGTGGGGACTGTGATGGATGGCAAAGCCATGAAACCAAGGTGGGGGACCCCAGCTGGTTCCTGGGGGGCTGCACAAGGCTCAGACTCCTCTGGTGGCAGCACCTGCCTGGGGACAGCACCAGGAGGGTATTGGGTGCAGCCTCCAACCCCTGGGAGGCTGCTGTGGGTGCTGGATGTGCCTCGGTGGAGCCAAGGGATGCTGGTTACTCTCCCACCACACTCTGGGCTTGTCGGGGTAAAGCCAGAATCCCACCGAGCTGGGCTCCATCCTCCCTGAGCAGCACGGCTGAGAAGGGCAGCCTGTTGATTTAATCCATGTTTTAGCACCTCTGGGCTGCAGTGCTGAAGGGAGAAGTCCGGGGAAGAGCAGTGGGCAGGATCGGGGTATCCCCGGGCAGGATCGGGGTGTCCCCGGGCAGGATCGGGGTGCCCCCGAGCAGGATCTGGATGTCCCCGAGCAGCACTGGCTGCTGTCGTGCCCCGGTGCCGGGCGCGGGGACATGCTGGCCCTGGTGTCACCCTGCCCTCGGGCACACACACGCTCATCTCCACCCTCGGCCCCCTCGCTGACTTTGAGGGATTGCAGATGTTTTCCCCGCAGCCCGGTCAGTGCGAGAGGAGCGGAGAGGAGCGGAGAGGAGCGGCTCCGTGTCCATCGGAAGCGCTGTAAATCACTGCGATGGGTTCCTCAGAAGGGCTTCCAGCCAGGGCCATAAACATCTTGCCTCGGGCCAACGTGACATCCGTGGAGCTCCCCGGCCGTCCCCCCGGCCGGCGCGCGGCTCGGCGGCTCTGTCCCATCCAGCTAGCACTCAACAGCTGATAACTTTTTCCCCCTGCCTTTTCTTCCAAGAGTTGGGCTGTTCTTCAAACTCAAAAGCTCGGAAGGGCCTCCAGCCAAGAGTTTAAAGCTCAAGATGAAGGCTTTGTGAGCTGGGTGGTTTAGCAGTTACAGAACACGTGCTCCAGGACCCTCAGCATGGGCCAGGTCCCCCCGAGGAGAAGTTCCTCACCAGTGTGCAAAGGCTTTGGTGGCTCTGGAAAAGGAAATTTATTTCTACTGGCCACAGCAAACTCCCACTTCTTTGGGGAAGCAGTTAAAAAAAACCAAGAAACCTTTGAGCACAATTAAATTTTTTAAACCGTAGTCATCCCCTCTGTTCTCCAGTGATTTCCCACCGGCAGGGTTAGGAAATCATGTTTTACATCATTTTGGCTGCTGACCCTTCTGAGAGCTGCTGGATTTCACAGAGGAGCTGGAAGGGATCTTCTGAGCTCACCTCAGCCCAGGCAGGAGGAGTTGTTTCATAAAGAGGTATAGTCAGCAGTTTGATTGAAGGAAAATAGCATGGAAAAAAAAATTCCTGAGTGATGGATACTCTGGTTGCATTGTGGAATATCAAGTTCTTCTGTGAGGGAAAAGATTCCCTGTGAGCACTGCTGCTCTGTGTTTCTGGGTCCTTCGGGACCTTCAGGGAAGGGTTGGCCTCCCGAAAAGTTTGCAGTGAATGTGGAAAAGCACAAACAGGGAATTTTAATTAAAACTTGTCAATATTTAATCACTGCACAGTGTTTCATCCCCAGGTCGCAGCATCCTCAGCAGGCTGGCGGGGGTCACAAGGGACATGGTGGGGCTGGGGCCATCATGAGAGTGGCAGAGTTTTCCATCCCCTTCTTCTGGTGCTCTCAGCAGGGTCTGGCTGGGATTTTACCCTGGCTCCCAGTGGATCTTTCCATATGGGTGAATGCTTAGCACAAGCCCCTGGCACAGCAGAGCTGCCTGCCCTGGGAAAGCTCCCGAGAGCCATAGCTTGGCCTGTGCACAGGTATCTGCTGCCTTTTACAGGCAGGATCCCGGCTTTGATGCTCTGCCCCTGTCACCTCCAGCTTTTCCGTTGATCCTGGGGGATTTGGGGGCGGCTCCAAGCTGGGATGTCGCACTCAGCATCCTCGCTGTGCCAGCCCACCCCAGCCCACCGCGGTGCAGGTGAGCTGCTGGCGGCTGAACAAGCCGGGAGCTGCTCCCCCACACCTCCTGCTCTCCCTCCCTCCCTCCCTGCGGAGCGTTTGGACAAATAAAGTTCGGAAAAAATCCGAGCTGGAGCTGCTGACTCCTTGTGCAAGCGGTTTAAAATAGGCCACGCTGTTCCAGGCTGGCGGCAGCCAGCTGGCCCCGCGGCCTCCCCGCTGGAAAACAACCGGCAACAATAACACGGGAGCCCCGCGCCGAGCCTGTCACCGCCGCGCGGGGACGTGACCTGCTGCCACCCGGCCCGCGTGGCCTCCACACGGGGCTGAGGGGGTACCGCGGGGCTGGTAGGAGCGGGAGGGCAGCTTAGGGACATTTCACTTTGCCGTGCAGGTGGGATCCGGGCCGGGGAGCAGAGGGATCAGCATCGGGATGTGCAAAGGAGCATCTCCGGTGACAGCATCGCTCCCCCGTGCTGCTCCGGCTGTGGCCGTGTCTCTGCTCCAGCGGGGTCCTGGGCGATCTCCCCGCTGCTCCCATTGTGTTTCTGGATTTTGAAGACAAAGCAGCGCTGCTGGCCCGGAGCCCGGCGGGAAGTGGCCCCAGGTGGGCTGGACGAGGTGCCGGGGGGCAGGCCCATGTCCCCCCCGGGGCTGGCCGGTGCCTGAGCCCGCGGTGGCTTTTCCGTGCTCGGCGGTCCTTCGGGGACAGGAAGGGCTGCATTGTAAGATGGCCTTCCAGGATTTCCTCCGGCAGCCCTTGGAGCAGGATGCTTCCGTGCAGCAGCTTCCAGGGGAACCTGCAGGGATGCTGGGGTGTCCTGGGGACTCTCCACTGCTCCTTTCCAAGCCAGCCCCAGGCCAAGCCCAGGTGGTGTGGTCCTGGTGATCCCAGGATTGGATTCTGGCTCGAGGGAGGGCTGAGAGCCCAGCAAGGAGATGAGAGCCCCATCAGCCCTGAACTGATCCAGCTCAGCCAGCAGGCTCATTCACCACCCTGGCCCCCAAAAAGGGAGCAGGGGGATCCCAGGGCAGGTGGGATAGCTCAAAGATGATCCTTGGCAGCCTCATGGAATGATGTGGCAGTGAGAACTCAGTTAACACGGAGCAGGAGCAGCACAGTCCCCCGAGGGAGATTCTGAACCGCAGGTGTGGTGATGCAGCTTGTGAGGATGTGAGCAATGTCCCCAGGCTCCCAAGGGACCAGGGATGTCACCCCATCCCAAACCTGCCTGCACACACAGGGTCACTGTCCCTGCCTCCTTCCCTTGTCCCTGAACACCCCTGCTGGCATCTGCTTTGCCTCCCTTTGCCACAGTGCTTGGATCATTTTGGATCTTCCTTCCAACGTGGTCTGGGAAAGTGGGAGAGCAAAGGATCCATCCACAGGGACAGAGCAGCAGTTGTGTGCTCCAGCAGGGCTGGGGCATCAACCAAAACCTCTCCAAGGGGTGCAGCATCCCCCCTGTCACCGGCCATGAGGGACATCAGCGCTGCCACTCGTCCTCTGCGCCCTGAGGACGGCGATTCCTTGTTGCAAGGTTCAATGGTTGCGTGCAGCTCGCCTTGAAGAGCTCTGCACCTTGGCTGGGGGGAGGAGGAGAGGAGGAGGAGGAGGATTTGGCAGCCGGGAGCAGGGGGATTAGCAGAGATTTGTTGGATCTCAAGGAGAGAGGTGCCAAGTTTTATTTGTCAGAGCAGGAGTCCTGCGGGCAGGGGACCCCCGGGGATGCTGCGTGTCCCTCTCAGCTGGATGCAGCTCCCAGGGCTGGCTGGGGGGGAATCGGGGCTTTCTGCGTGGAGATCCCCATGGGGCAGTGCTGGGGGGGAGATGACAGGGAGACAGATTTTGGGTTGGAATAAATCCCACAGGCTCCTGGATGGCATCCTGGAGGATGGAGTCCTGTGGGGCAGCGCGAGGTGGAGCAAACACAACGCTCCTTGAGATGTGCAAAAACCAGCTTGGGTTTAAGCCGAGCCCATGCAGTGCTGGTCCCAAAACACCCTTGGGATGCAGATCCCTGCTGTTGGGAAGCAGGGAAGGGGGTGAGCTCGTACCCAGGGCACGGGGAGCCTGCAACATCTTGTGTAACAAGGAGCGAGCATCAAAGGGAAATGCCTGAGCGAAGCAATAACCCACGCTAACAACAGAAAAAAAAAAAAACCCTCTCCCCTTTCATTTCCCTCCCTCCCCTCTTGACCTTGAAGAATGCTGGAAGGTGTCATGTCATCAGCATTTCCCAGCCGCTGGGAGCTTGGGGGGGGGATTTTTTTCTTCCTTCGGGGCACCCTGCCAAGAATAACAGCCGACTCCAGCAGGTCGGCACAGGAAGGGAACGGCTGGAACCTGATTTGCAGTCAGACGCTCGGAGAGCCAGAATGCGTTTTATTGAAGAGGTCTCCAAGGAGGCATAAACCTTTCCCCCCACAAAAAAAGGAAAAGAAGAAGAAAAAAAAAGCCTTTCCGATGAAGCTGTATTTTTTATACGCATTTTTAAAAGTCTTTAAGATAAATTAGCTTTCGGTTCATGTTGCTGGTGTTGATTTAGGGCAGGAGCAGCTGTGGGGAGGAATGGGGTGCACCCTGATGTGAGGTTGGGGTTGCATGGAACTCCTTGGATGAAGGCACATTTATTTTCCTGGTGGGATCAGGCTCCACCTCTGCTGCCTCCAGCAGGGCCAGCACATCCCTTGGGATGGATGTGCTCTGCAGAGGTCAGGGAGAGGCACACAGGCACAACTCCTCCCAGGAAGGGGATGTTGCTTGCCTGGGACACAACCTGGGCACAGGTCAAGAGGTCCAGTGTCCCCATCGTGACCAGTGCTCCTGTGTCCCACAGTGTGGGAGGTGTGGGGGGGGACAGCTGGGCAATGAGAGAGTCTGGAAGGGGAAAATCCCTGCTGGAAACCTGAGTTTGGTCAGGAAAGAGATCAGCAGGACACAGGGATGGACAAACACTGGACAGGAGCTGGCAAAGGAGGCGATGCCTGGCCTGTGTGGAATCTCCGGGATGAGGGGGAGCTCTGGGGCTGGTGGTGCCTCTTGGGGAGCAGGGCTTGGAGCAGGGAAGTGATGAGCTGGTGGTTATGGGAATTTGGGGGATCTGGGCTCACATTCCTGCAGATTCCTTGCCTCAGTTTCCCCAGGTGTGACAGCTGCAGGCTGTGTGCCAAGGGATGTGTCTGTCATGGCTGATGGGTTCCAGTGCCACGTGGGGAGGGTGACCCTGCAGTGACAGAGGTGAGTGACTGTTTCACCTGGATGGTGGCACCTTCCCCTGCCATCCCTGCCTGCTGTGGTGGAGCTGGACCCCTCATGGGCTGCTCTGGCACGGCCATGGATTCCCATCCCGTTATTGCCAACAAAAATATTTCCAACACGGGAGTTTCTCTTCCCACCCTTTGGCTGCACAAGGGGACACTGATTCCTTATCTGTTCCATTGCTTCCTGGTTTGTTCCATTGATTCCTGATCCTTTCCATTGACTCCTGATCCATTCCAGCCTTCAGAAAAGAACAAAACCAAACCCCATCCATCTCTTGGCCACAGGAGAACCTCCCAAACAAACCCTTCCCCCAAATTTTAGAGGGAAGACACTGGAGGTATCCCTTGATCTCCATCTCAGGGCTGAACCTGTTGAGGTCCCAGCCCCTGCCCCACTGATCTCATCCCACAGCTCACTAAATCCAGCAAGATATTCCCAATGAGGAGCACAGACCGGGCTGGGTTTTTTTGCAGAGCTCCATCCTTGGGAACATCTGGTCCCCTTGGCTCATCCCAGCTCCAGGTGGCTTTGGGGGAGCAGTGACCGTGGGTGGTCACACCCTGCTGAGCCACCCCAGGGTGCCACAAGGGTTGGTGACAGCCATCCGTGGGCTCTCAGGGTGCTGCTGGCTCCTCCTGGCACATCCCCACCCCGGCAGGGAGGAGCAGGATCTGAGGATGCAGTGAAGCCGTGCTGCTCCCCAGCTCCCTCCTAATTCCTTTCCCAGCTGCTTTGCCTCATCGCCATGACCAGGCTGTAACCGGAGCAGGTCAGCGTTTTGCTGATGGAATGTTTTTCCATCGGGAAATACCAATTTCTGTGGGAACATCTCAATTTTGACCAAAGATTTCTTTCAGGTTTTTTTTGGGCGGGGGGAGGGAGAATACTTGAAAGCCAGGCTTTTCCAAAGGGTTCCCTTCCTCCTGCCATTGCTTTTGAGATGAGCACAGAGGATGGTTGAGGCATGGGAAAAGTGGGAATGAAAGGTGATGTGGGAATAAAACCATGGCTAAGGACAGACCACGGTGTGCTTCAAAAACAATGAGCAGGAATATTTTTGAAAAAGTCAAAATGAAGTGAACTGGTGGATTATCCACAGAAAAACTTTCAAATTGGATTTTGGAGTAAGATTTGGGCTTTGTCTATCTCTTCCTCTGCTTGCTTTGTCTTTTCCCAAGTGGTGCTACTTGAGCATCCCTGCATCCACTTGGGTTTGGCATCCCGGCAGGAGGGAGAGGCAGTGCCAGGGGGAATTTTCAGCTGGGCAGGAGCTGTCAGCTCCACCTGCCTCCCAGGGGGATGAGGGTGCCTGGCTCCAGCCCCGGATCCAGCCCCGGATCCAGCCCCAGCTCCCGTGGCTGCCCTGCGGGGCAGATCCATCTCTGACTGGTGAATAACGGGCTGGGAATAGAAAGCTGAAACCAGAGACCGCGTCTTCCCGTTGCATCTTCGCAGTCATGTGAGAGGTTCCTTCCCTTCCAGCCCACTCGGCAGCAGCCGGGGCTTGCCTAGAAATAGCTCCTGGCACTCACGGGGCAGGACCTCGACCCCGCCCCGTACCGGGGAGCCCATGCCGGGCACGGCCCCGCTCTGGCTCCCTGCAGCAGGGCCCGGAGGCCAAGCAGGAGCACGGCAGGCTTGGAAAACCCTCGGAGCTTGAAAAACACTTTGTGCTGCCCACAGGGGATGCCAAGCTGCTGGGACGGGTTTGTGCTCTGCAAAGACACGGGGGATGGAGTCCCCGCTTGATGCCAGCACCCAAGGGCACTGCAGGGGTCCAGCTGCTGCTCCCGGGTTTTTACTGCTCTGCAAACTGTTATTATTTGCAGTGACAAACCTTTTCTTCTCTTTTTCACCCCCCCTCTCCCTCTCCTCCCCACCCTTTTTTAATAGCAGCCTCTAACAGCCACACTCATTCTTCTTTGTTGACACGGCCCTTTGGCATCAGCACTTGGCATTTGCGGAGCTGCTCGCCCTGGAAAGGAAAAGAAAAAAAAAATCTCTTTAAAAAAAAAACAACCCCACCACCAGCAACTGGGCCCTTGTGCCTCGCAGGGGATGTGGCTCCCTCCTGCCCCACAGGACACGGGGACATGGGGGGATTTGGGGACTGATCCCAGTGGGGTGAGCAGGAGGAGGAACGGGAGGTCAACACTGAGGGTGCCCACAGAGGGATTTGGGGCATGGATTGAGGGTGATGGATCTTCCACTTGTGTTCATGGACTCACAGGGTGCTCCAGGTTGGACCCAGCCACTGTGATCACTGTGCCAGGCACCAAATGTGTCCCCAGGTGGCTTTGTCCTTCGGCTGTCACAGGAGCAGCAGTTTCTTTGCTGCAGCCTCTCCGGAAGCGCTCGGTGGAGCAGAGAGGCTCAGAGTGTCCCCACAGGCAGTCCGAGGTCTCCTCCTCCCCCTTCCTCCTTCCTGCCTGGTGAGGACCATCCCAGCAGCATCCCTGCATCCTCACTTGGTCCACAGCTGTGATTCCAGTGAGATGGCCGTGTCCCCTTCCCCTCCCTGTCACCTGTGCACAGCTTCTCTTGGGTCATTATTTTTGATTCCAGCCTCCCTGCTGCACACAGGCAGATGTTCCTGCTCGCACCAGCTGGGATCTTGGCTGGGAGCATCCTTGCCTCACCTGCACGGCCACGCGAAGGACTGGGGGAAAACAGGAGCAGGAGAAAATCTGCCTGGGCTTTTCCAGCTAAAGGAACGGCGAAAAAAATCAATGAAGTCGATCCAGAAGTTCAAAGAAAGGTTGAAGCAGCAGATAAGGGATATATCCTGACTATTCCCATGAACCAGCCCTATCTCTCCCTATCTCTGAAAAATCAGCGCCAACTGAGTGCAGAGATCAGCCTTTAAAGAAAAAAAAGGAAATAAAAGCTTGCAGAGACAAATACAGCTGTTGAGCGCAGAGTTCAAGGTCGTTGAACTCCAGACCAGTGTCCCGTGGCAGCCACCCTGGCAGGTGACACCCTGGAGTTCAGACTGGTCACCCCGTGCTTTAGTTTCCCCAGGTGGCACAGCAGGGATCGCCACCCACGCTGGCACGTGGTGGCATTTAGATGTCCCTGCTGGATTCTGAGCGGGGATGACGACAGGGCTGGGCTGCCCTTCCCAGTGCCCTTCCCTGCCTGGCTTTGCTCTCTGGCAGGACGCCAGGAGCCCACGGGCGGAGGTGGGAGCCTGGACAGGCGCCGTGGAGACAGCGGCTGCTCTGCCTCCCCAGCCACGCACGGCTGGGAATTGCCTCCTTGGAGAAATATTCCCTTTTCAAACACCAGACCCTGCCGAGGATTATCCAGAGGGGGTGGCTGGGGCAGCAGTCACGCTGTCTCGAAGGCACTGTGTTGTTTGAAACGCTCTTTAAGGCGCTTGATGACTCACAGCAACAGCTGGAAGGAATAAGCAGTTGGTAATTTCCATATTAACCTCCCGGTCCCAGGGATGTGGGAGCTGCAGCACGTGCCTGCTCCTCGGGGTGCCAGGGAATGGGTGCTGCTGGGCCTTTCCTGCAGGGCCCCAAGGGCCAAAGGGGCTGGGATAGGAACTGGGATAGGGATAGAGGCAGAGCTGGGGATGGGAATGGGAGTGGGAATTGGGATAAGGACGGGGATAAGGATGAGGATGGGGAGGCAGGGATAGAAACAGGAACGTGGATGCAGATGAAGATGGGAATGGGGATGAGGATAAGATGGAACAGAAATGGAAAAAGAAAGGGGGATGGCAGTAGGGACAGGCACAGGAATGGAAACAGGAATGGGGATGGTGATGAGAATAAAGATAAGGCTGGAGCTGGCAATGGGGATGGATGGAAGAATTGAGGCAGAAATAGGGATGGAAAGGAGGATGGGGACAGGAATGGGAATGGGGACAAGGATGGGGATAAGGATGGACCATGTGGACTGCTCATGCATCCATCCTAAATCCCTGCCCAATATCAGCTGGGGGAGCTCCCTCTATCCCACGAGGTCGATCACAGCTGTTTGTACAGCACCTTGCACCGCTGGTGCTGAGTCCTGATGCAAGACAGGGCCTGTCCCCTACCCTGTAAGGGACATCTGTCCCTGGCGCTTGTCTTTGATCAAGGGGACAGCTCTGCACCGCAAGCCAGCAAGGAGCTCTAAGGTGAGCACAGTGGGATATTTGCCTTCCAGAGTGAGCGAGGAGTCATCCTGCCCTGCATCCTGCTATCCCCACACTGCTGAGCTCGGAGGAGCAGACCTGGCTGTCACCACCCCCAGCCCTGGGGTGGCTGTGGAACGCCAGCTCTGGCAGGAGGGCTGCGCGCCGGCGGGAGCCGCGGTGGAAAATCCTGCGCTAGGCTCGCCTTGATCCCCGCGCGCCCCGGGGGACGCGTTTGCCGCCAGGGCATATGTTTTCAGTTCTTGCCGAGGCCGACTTGAGAAATTTTCTCTCCCTCCCAGCTTCTCTGTTGCAAACAGCAACCGCAGGGCCGGGGCGGCACAGGATGATAAATGAGCTGCTCTGTCCGGGCGCAGCCAAGGCCCGGGAAGCTGCTCTGAGGCCGTGTCCTGGTAGGGTGAGGGGGGAACGGGGGAGCTGGGGGCTCATGGTGCCTCTGGAGAGGGGCACGGAGGGTTGGTGTTTCAGGGCAGGGTGGGGAGGGGGGTTTGGCCCTGCTGAGCTCTGGACTTTGAATGCAGCGTGTTGTTTTCTCGCCCATCTGCGGAGCAGGCGGGCGAGCATCTGTCGGCTGCACTCGAAGGGTGGGCTGAGCTGGTGGCCACAGCTCCCGGGGGAGCTCCAGCTGGGCAACTGGGGTGAGGCATTCCCAGATCCGGTGCTGCCGCCCGGGGTCAGGGATCCCATCCGGCCCAGTGGCCCCTTTCCATCCGGGAAAAGGGGTGACACGGAGACGCCGTGTGCATCTCCAGAGAACATCTGAGTCATGTCCACCGGGACGCGCGGCGTTCCCGCTGCCCTCGGTGCATAGAGCAGCCACCACATCAGCCCTATAAATAAATAAAATATAACCAGGCCCTGCTGTCTTCTGGAAACCCCTGAAAAAGCCCCGTAGAGCCAGTTCTCCCAAGGTATCGTATTCCCGCTTTGTGTGTTGCCTCCCACCCCCTGCTCCTTTACTGCCGGAGCCATCTGCGTGGAAACTGGATCCGGGTCCCTGAAGAGCCCTCCTGCCCCTGCCCGCGCTCCAGCTGATGTCACACAATCTGTTTGATCTCAGGGCCAGTTGCTGGGGAGCACCGGACGCTGTCACCCGCAGTCCTGGTGGGAGGTGACACGAGGGGTTGGTCAGTCCGAGGGGGACCCAGACGGGGTGGCCCGAGGAGTGATGAGGAGCAAGGGACAATGCGGCTCCTGTGCATCATCTGGGTGTGCTGGCACGTGGCTCAGGCGTTCACCCCGCTGTCCCTCTGTCCCTGTGTCCTACCCAACCACTGACCTTGCCTCTCTGGGTTTCATTCTGCACCCTCTGAGCTCAGGGAGATTTGCAAGGACAGCATCTGGGATATTGCAGTGACTTGCCGTGAACTCAAACTCCACATCCCTGCCGGGAGCAGGCTCCCTCCTAAAATAACTGTTTGAAAAATCCCCCTTCCAGCTCCTAATATATGTATTTAATCGGGAGAGAGCCGTGCCGAGCCGGTGGGCATGCTGACGAGCCGCCCGGGTGGTTAATCAGCCAGCTTTAATTGAGGCTGGCCCTGGGTACAGTTTGCGCTTCCGCGGTGCCTATTGTCCAAGGACAGCAAAGTGCTTTCCAAGCATTAAATCTTATCGCAGGCTGCGAGGCAGGTAAGGATATACCGGGATTATTGCATGCGCCGCTGAAACGCCGCCAGCTCCGGCTGGGAACACATCAGCTATTTACCAGTGAGTGGCAAAGCGATGCAGCATTTTAGGACCGAGCGGGAAATAGAATCTGGTATTGAACTGGAACAGCGGCAGTAGTTTTAAAACGGGAAATAAATTACCGGGGGTGGTCGGGACACCGAGTCAATGGCTGGAAAGGGCAGGAAAGGGCCGGTGCTTTCGGTGGGATCCGTCCTGCCGGCGTGAAGCGGGACGCGGTGTCTTTGGGCAGTGGGAGCCGCACAAAGCGCCGTGGCGCGGGGAGGGGGTGCCGGCTGCGACACTGGTGACAAGGCGCGGGGGCTGTGCGGGGATCCCCGCGTGGGGCCGGTCACAAACCCCCTCGGGGGGTGGCTTTGTAAATCCGCACCTCCCTCCCCCGCGGGGTCCCTGCGCTGCGCTCCGCGCCGGGCTGGCGGCGGGCGGGCCGGGGGGGTGGCAGTGGCTCGTTCCTCCCCCCGGGCCCCCCCGGGCGGGCAGGTCGCGGCGGGGGGG
>VZTZ01002033.1:104194-116926 GCA_013400955.1 Drymodes brunneopygia
GAGGAGGAGGAGGAAGGGCCGGCAGCCGGCTCCGAGCTCTCCGAGCTCTCCGACGCCGAGCCCCTGTCGGAGCCCGAGGGGGCGGGCGGCGCGGCGCGGGCCCCCCCGGCGGCGGGGAGCGAGAGGGGGCCCCCCTGCTGCTCCTCGGACAGCGAGATCAACATCACCAGCGAGGAGGAGGAGGAGGACGAGGAAGGCAGCGAGCGGCCCGCTTGGGCACCGGGCACCGCCTGCTACATCTGCGGCAGCCCCTTGGCACCCGGCGCCCAGCACCGCGTCCACGTGCAGAAGCAGGAGAAGACCTCGCCGGGACCTTTCTTCCCGTTCCTGTGGCTGCACAGCCCCCCGCCGGGCGCCCAGCCGCTGTCCCCCACCGGCAGCACGCTGGTGTGTCCCTGCTGCTTCGCCTCCCTCATGCAGCAGTGGCAAAGCTTCGAGCTGGCCAACGTGCCCGTGCTGCAGCGGCTCTACGTGGTGCCCCTCAGCGCTGGGGCCATGCCCAGCAAGGGCCGCCGAGGGATGAAGGAGGACGGGACGGGCATCCCGCTGGTGCCCGAGGCTTGCTACCTCTGCGGGGAGGAGTGCGGCAAGGAGGCGAGGCCGGTGGCGGCCAAAATCACCAACGGCAACGCGAAGAGCACCATGCATTTCCCCTTCCTCAGCCTCCTGCCCTGCCCGCCCGGCGCCAAGGGGCTGAACAAGCACTGGGAGGTCAGCAGCTGCCGCAAGTGCTTCGGGGTGCTGCAGGACCTGTGGGCCATGTACAGGGCCTGTCACAACGAGGAGCTCATCTCCTCGGTGCAGAGCTTCCTGGGGAGGTATCACCAGGTCTTCTCCGCCGGTGACCTCGCCGGCCACCCCGCTGTCATCAAGCCCGGTCCCACCTCCGTGTGCTACATCTGCGGGGCTGAGTTGGGAGCTGGCAAAGAGTTCCAGCTCAACGTCAACCCTCCGGGGCGATTTGGGGAGAAGGAGCCCTTTTTCCCCTTCTTGACCGTCTACCCGCCCGCCCCGCGGGCCAGACCGGCCGACTCCACCGGGCTGGTGGCCACCTGCATCCTGTGCTACCACGACCTGCTGGGACAGTGGCTGCAGCACGAGGGCAGGAACTCCCACCACCCCAGCAGCGCCTGGTCCCGGCAGTACAAAGTGGAGACCTTCGTCTGCTTCTTCTGCCGGCAGGAGAAGAAGCGATGCCTTGGATTAAAAGCGGTTCAAGTGGCCAGGCTTCCCGTCTTCCTCTACACCCTGCGCGTGGCCAACAGCCTGCTGGTGGATGATGGGAAGCAGCTGACCATCGGTGCCTGTGCCGAGTGCGGGGCCGTGGTCCTGGCTGGCAAGAGCATGACCCCGCCAGAGCTGCTGGCAGTGGCATCCCCGGCTCTCCTCCCCAAGGTAAGGCAGCTGGCCTGGACCCCATCCCTCCTTTCCCAGCGCTTCCCACCTCTGGAATCCAGGAGGAGTTGGAGCTGTGACATAGATGGATGCTCTTCTTTTGGGCCTGGTTCTTTGGGGGCGAGTGCTAATGGATGGGGCGCCTTTAGCAATGAACTTTTGGAGCTGTCAAGCTGCGAAGGAACAGATAAAAATCCTTCCAGGAGGTGGGAAGAGCCAAGACCTGTCCTGTTCCAGAAGTGTCTGTGCTGTTGGCAGCTTCGCCAGAGGGAGGTGGGAGCCAGGACGGAGGAAATCCCAATCCTGCCCTGCCTGCCATCCAGGGTGCTCAGAGGTGCCAGAGGGGTGGGAGGGCTGCCTGGCCTGCCCTCCCTGGGAGCATCCTTGGGAAGCTGGAAGGAGCTCATGACCTCTTTAGGAAACTTCCCAAGTTATCCCCAGTTTTACAAGGCACCCTAATCAAGGGGATTTCTCTCGGAGAAACCCCGGTTCTTCCCAGAGCTGACGGGTGGGCACAGGGCTGGGTGCCCCCCACCCTTGCTGCTCTGGTTATCCTGCAGTGAGGGCCCCCCAAAAGCCCTACAGCCCTGAAGGGTGTCATGGGTGTCATCGCCCAGGTGCTGCCAGTTCCCCCAGTTGCTCCTTTCTGTGCCTCCCCCTGGGGTTACACAGGGTGCTTGAGGGGCATCACCTTGAAAGCATATGGCAGAGCAAAAGTTTATTCCTCCCAAGCTTGTTTTTCTCGTGGGATGGGGAAATAACAGCTTTTACCCCCAAATTTCCAGCTTGGAGGAGCTCTCCAGAGCCATGACTCTGTATCAGCAAACCAGGCCCCAGGCTGGGCTCTGGCAAATGCCAACATCCCAAACCCCCGAGGTCATTTTCAAAGCCTTTCTGCTCCGACCTAGCCAGAATCCTGTGGCTCTCTGAGGCACTGGCATTTTCTTTAGAAATGTAAACCAGCCCTTCCAAGACAGCGCTGCTTTTCTCTCCCGTCGCTCTCCCTTGGCTGCTTACAAATGTAATTTCCCATTCAGCTGTGCTGCCTCCTGAGCTGGGGGGACACTGCCTGGAAAGCCACCAGGCAGGAGCTGCATTCACCTGGAGGGTGCCAGGATGGCACGGGAGGTTGGGTTGGCACTGGTGCTGGGAATCCTCCAGAAGCTTTTGGAGGGGTTTCCCCCAGGGTCTGTCAGCCTGAGGTGCTGGATGGTCCTGACATAATTGTGGGTCATTTGTGGATGCAGGTGGTTTATTTTTGTGGTTATTGGGTGGGTTGTGATGCCCATGTGGTCACGGGTTGGGTGGCACTTGCAAGGTGCTGGTGGCCGTGGAGGGCTCAGGAGTGAGGTGAGCATCCCATGGTGCTGATCCAGGGGTGCCTCAGCAGAGCCCAGGTGGGTGCAGCTGATGAGAGGGGCATCATCTGCATGTCCCCAGCTGGTTTTCTGCCCCCTTGGTGTCCCCAGGCCACCTCATGGGGACATCACAAACAGCAGTTCTGTGCCAGCATGGATGGGTGCTCTGGGTGCTTCCCGTGGGGTCCCTCAGTGACTCCCCCAGATCCCAGCCTTTCTCAGGCACTCCAATCCCTGCTGGCCCCAATCCCACAAGGACACACAGAGTGTCCTGGGGCAGGGGACATTATTGAGTTCCTCCTCTTGTTCCCGGGTTTGCTAATGAGCAAATTAAGGGCCTGCTCCAAGGGGCTGCGCGGCANAGCTGCGAAGGAACAGATAAAAATCCTTCCAGGAGGTGGGAAGAGCCAAGACCTGTCCTGTTCCAGAAGTGTCTGTGCTGTTGGCAGCTTCGCCAGAGGGAGGTGGGAGCCAGGACGGAGGAAATCCCAATCCTGTCCTGCCTGCCATCCAGGGTGCTCAGAGGTGCCAGAGGGGTGGGAGGGCTGCCTGGCCTGCCCTCCCTGGGAGCATCCTTGGGAAGCTGGAAGGAGCTCATGACCTCTTTGGGACACTTCCCAAGTTATCCCCAGTTTTACAAGGCACCCTAATCAAGGGGATTTCTCTCGGAGAAACCCCGGTTCTTCCCAGAGCTGACGGGTGGGCACAGGGCTGGGTGCCCCCCACCCTTGCTGCTCTGGTTATCCTGCAGTGAGGGCCCCCCAAAAGCCCTACAGCCCTGAAGGGTGTCATGGGTGTCATCGCCCAGGTGCTGCCAGTTCCCCCAGTTGCTCCTTTCTGTGCCTCCCCCTGGGGTTACACAGGGTGCTTGGGGGGCATCACCTTGAAAGCATATGGCAGAGCAAAAGTTTATTCCTCCCAAGCTTGTTTTTCTCGTGGGATGGGGAAATAACAGCTTTTACCCCCAAATTTCCAGCTTGGAGGAGCTCTCCAGAGCCATGACTCTGTATCAGCAAACCAGGCCCCAGGCTGGGCTCTGGCAAATGCCAACATCCCAAACCCCCGAGGTCATTTTCAAAGCCTTTCTGCTCCGACCTAGCCAGAATCCTGTGGCTCTCTGAGGCACTGGCATTTTCTTTAGAAATGTAAACCAGCCCTTCCAAGACAGCGCTGCTTTTCTCTCCCGTCGCTCTCCCTTGGCTGCTTACAAATGTAATTTCCCATTCAGCTGTGCTGCCTCCTGAGCTGGGGGGACACTGCCTGGAAAGCCACCAGGCAGGAGCTGCATTCACCTGGAGGGTGCCAGGATGGCACGGGAGGTTGGGTTGGCACTGGTGCTCGGAATCCTCCAGAAGCTTTTGGGGGGGTTTCCCCCAGGGTCTGTCAGCCTGAGGTGCTGGATGGTCCTGACATAATTGTGGGTCATTTGTGGATGCAGGTGGTTTATTTTTGTGGTTATTGGGTGGGTTGTGATGCCCATGTGGTCACGGGTTGGGTGGCACTTGCAAGGTGCTGGTGGCCGTGGAGGGCTCAGGAGTGAGGTGAGCATCCCATGGTGCTGATCCAGGGGTGCCTCAGCAGAGCCCAGGTGGGTGCAGCTGATGAGAGGGGCATCATCTGCATGTCCCCAGCTGGTTTTCTGCCCCCTTGGTGTCCCCAGGCCACCTCATGGGGACATCACAAACAGCAGTTCTGTGCCAGCATGGATGGGTGCTCTGGGTGCTTCCCGTGGGGTCCCTGAGTGACCCCCCCAGATCCCAGCATTTCTCCAATCCCTGCTGGCCTCAATCCCACGAGGACACACAGAGTGTCCTGGGGCAGGGGACATTATTGAGTTCCTCCTCTTGTTCCCGGGTTTGCTAATGAGCAAATTAAGGGGCTGCTGCAAGGGGCTGAGTGGCAGGAGGCACAGCAGAGCTGCCTGGGGACAGCGTGGCCGGGCTCTGCCGTGTCCTGGTGGGGACTATGGCTGGCCAGAAGGTCCTGGCGCATTTTCCCTCCCTGTCCCCACATGCTTTCCAGCAGGCTGAGGCCTCACACATGTCAAGGTTATTTAAAACACGGCTTAATGCTTGGGTAGGGCACTTGGTTAATTTAGCTGTACCCTTGTTCAGCCACGCTTGCTGCTGAGGGTCACCCCAGATGAGCCTTTCACTCTTGGGTGACACCCAGGTCCCTGTTCTCATGGGACCAGGCCTGAGCAGTTGAAGTCCTCTCCCCAGTTTTCCTTGCAGCTCTGCAAACTTCATTTTTGAGCTGCACTTGCTTTTTCACACCCCCTGCACACAGAGCTGTGGTTTGCTGCTGTCCTGCCTGTGTGTGGTTGACGCAAATGCCTCAAAGCTCGAGGTCAGCACCCCAAAAGCCACCAGACACCCCCACATCTCCCTCTTTTAGCTGGGCAGCAAGAGCAGGATGGGGCTAAAGTCCTCTCTGTAACGGTGTGGAGGTGCTGATGAAGTTCCCCAACATCTGAGGCTTGTCAGGAGGGAGGAGCCAGCGATATTTTGGATGGGTGGTGCCTCTCTGCTGTTGGTTTGGTGGTGGGGAGCAGTGGAACCAGTGATGCTCTGTGGAGGTTTGGTGGTGCCTGAAGTTCTCCCTGCTGCAGGAGGATCTGGAGGTGAGCTCCGTGTGTGGGGTGGGTTTGGGTGTTCCCCTCCAAGGAGAAATGGCAATTCTGGGTGTGGAAAGGGCACTTGTCATGGGTGTCCTTTGGTTTGTCACCCTTGGTCCCCAGATGTGCGCCGTGAGAATGGATTTTCTGTCCAGCTGTGCCCCTTGCAAGGGGGAGACGTGTAGATCAGTGTTGATGTGGGGCTCTTGAGTTTGGGGTGTTCAGGTGGGATTTCTCCTCCTGCTGATCTGGATAATCTGCCTGTGCATCCCACTGGGATGTGCATCCATCCCAGGAGGAGCTGGTTCCTTGAGCAGCTGCTGTTGGGAGCGATGTTTTTGAATAAACCATGAAATGCCCAGATTTGGTGGCTTCCCAGAGGTGACAGTGACCTGTGTCCCTGGCTGGCTGTGCCTTCTGAAGTCACCCCCAAGCCCTCCAGCCCTCTCCACAGGGGTGAAGTGCTGAGTTCCCAGCTCAAGGGCTGGTTGTCCTCAGCCTGTCTGGCATCCTCAGTGTCCTGTGTTCACCAGGAAAAGCTTCCCCTGTCTTCCAGCTCTGCCCATCTTTGCCTTCCACTGCTCTCTCTGCACTTCTGTACCTGTAAAAGTGCCTCCTCTGGAGGTTTTATGGTTTTTTTCCCCTCGAATACAGCTTTTTGGAAATACTTCCAGGTGTCTGGAAAGCTCTCAAATCCCACCATTACTCGAGCACAGCTGTTCAGGACAACCAAGTGATCAGGCCCAGCCCACATGGGTTCAAGAATGGCAGGCCTTGTCACCTGCTGTCCTGTGACAAGGTGACAAGGTGTCCCCAGGGCTCAGTATTGGGGCAGCAGAGCTGGGAAGGGGCTGGAGAATCCCTGAGGGAGCTGGGAAGGGGCTGGAGAATTCCTGAGGGNGTAGTTCTGTGGTTCTGTGTTCAGTTTCCTCTGGTGCCGTGGAGGTGTTGCCATCCCGCTCCTCGGGAGCAGCTGGATTTCACTGCCTTGTCCTCAGGCCGGTTTCTGTGGGAATCACGTGGTGTTTTCCATGCCCCATTCCCGCTTTTCCGAGCCCACCTGGGGCTGCTTGTGTGGGGCTGTGCCTGACAGGGCACAGCCAGGCCCCAGGGGCTGAGTTCACTGTATTTGCTAATTGCCAGCAGCGCTGTTGGCTCAGCTGGGGATTTGGCCCCTTCTGCAGGTTCCCAGCTCCAAAGGTCATGGCTGCGTTTCCAAATCGCTGCGTCGAGCTGACAGCTGTTGGTGGGCACTTTCCTTTTGGCTTTCCAAAAAGGCTTTTGGGCAAAAATCAAAGAGTTCTTGTGTTCTCTGCTAAACCTTGTCCCGCTGATGCTGAGCGGCAGCCAAAGCTCCTGGATGCCAGAAAAGCAAACCCAGAAGGTGGAGAGTGATGCCTGAGCCCTCCTCCTGCATTGCACCAGGCCAAATTATGGGATATTTGGGTGCACTGCAGCATGAGAGTTAAGAAACCTGTATAGGAACAGCCCCAGGCACCTCTGCCTTCATTGCATCTTTTATGGATTTTGGAGGAAATCAAAAACCCTCTGGCCACTGGCAGTGTTTTGGCTGGTGGTGCTTTTTTGGCCAAAGCTGGTGGCACCTCTTGTGTCCCCACCCCAGGAATGCTGTGTGGGCTCCAGGGGGTTGGCACAGGCTGCATTTGGCTTCTCCTCATCCCTTGAGTAAGGAGCAGAGTTGGCCTCACTCCTCTCAATCTTTTGGCTTGTGTTGCTTTTGCTGGTTCTCCCTGTGCTCGTGCCAATTTTTGCCATCACGAATTTCGGCAGGTTCAGAGCAAAATCAGGCCAATTTAAGCCAACTTTCTTGGGATAAACCTGTTTAGTTTGCAGCATGTGAGGGTGTTTTTAAGTGAGGCCTACGCTGCCTTTCAGCAGAGCAGCTGCTGCAGCCAGCACCGACCCGGGCTGGCATTTTGGGATGAGATCTCAATCCCGGCACGGGGGTGGCAATATAATCATGATATGACTTCATGTCTCGGGGCACGGCCTCCCTCGGGATCGTGTTCCCAGATGGCAAACAAAGAAACAGCACACGGAAAATGTGCTGCGAGCTTTCTCCTGCCTCTGAGGTCAGGGCTCTGTGAGAACTCGCACCTGGCTGTCCCTCCTCATCCTCACCCGCCACTCAGCTCGTGTCAGTGTCCCCCCCTGGAGTGGTGGCTTGTCCCCCTGGGGTTTTCCAGCTGGGGGTGTGTGTCCTTCAGCCAGGGGTCTTGGCTTTGGCCGGGCTGACCTTGCTGGAGCAGCTGTCCCGAATTCCAGGGCTCCCGCGCCGCTGCCAGCGCCGTGTCCTGCAGACCTCGTGCTGACTCCACAGCTCACCAGCTGGCTGCTATATATTTATTTTTCACCCTGCCCTCCCTGCTCTTCGCTTTCTCCCTGCCTTTCCCGAAAGCAGCAGCAGCACTGCAGGACTGGCAGCTCGAGCAGGCACCTGCCAAAAACGCTGCTCTGACGCTGTGCTGCACCCCCTGAAATACCCCCTGTGGGCTCCCCTGGGGACAGGGACCAGCTCCACTCTCACCCCATGCAGTGAAAACGCTTTTGCAACTGCTGGAGCATCCGCAGCAGCCTCGGGAGTCGCAGCCAAGTCGGGAGATGGGGTAAAGGGCCGGCTCTGGCTGCTGTGGCCGGACAGATGTTTTGTCCAGACACTTGGCCTTTCTCAGCCATCCGGGAAGCTCTGTCTCAGAGGGCAGCCTGGGATGCTCTTTGGCTGCTTCCCAGCCAGCAGGGACTTCCCTGCACAGCAGCGTGGGTGCCTGGTTTTCCAAGTACATCAGGAATGGCAGGAGTTGTCTTTTCTTTCCCTGAGATACCAGCTGGGTCCTGTTCTGACAGCCCTGTCACCATCCTTGAGTGGCAAGGAGCTGTCTGCATCTCCTGAGCAGCTTTTGGGGACCCGTGATGTTTTGGGGCACAGCTGGGTTTGCCAGGAGCTTGTTTACACCTCTCTGGCTGCCCTGGATCCATTCCCATGCTGGTTTTTGGCGTGGGGAGGGCTCTGTTTGCTCCCTGATGGCACTTTTTGGGTCCTTTGCTTGGAGATGGTCCCGTGCTGCTGGACAGCATCTGGCCAGATGTTCCTCCCTGCAGCACAAGGTCTGTGCCACGCGCTGCCATCCTGGAAGAGATGGCACGGAAATGCCCCTCTGTAGCATCAAGGGGACTCTGCCCTCCTTGGGGACTGCCAGGCTGGGGACTTGAGGACACATCCAGAGAGAAGGTGAGGCAGGAGCATCCCAGGGAGCTGGGACAGGGGCCCGGCTGGCGGTGGCAGCCTCCCAGCCCTGCCGGGCTCTTTTCCGCTGGGAGCAGCTGGCGGCGGGAGCCTTTCCAGCAGCACGATTGCCCCGGGCCCCGTCCCAGGGCTGTGACAGCCCCGTGTCCCCCATGGCCAAGGCGGGTGGCAGCGGTGCCTCGGGCGTGCCTTGGCTCCTGGCGGTGCCGGTGCCGCGGAACGGCGCGTGCCAGCCGCGCTTTGGGGGCTGCTCCCGTGCCAAAGGCATCGCTCCTGGCCATCCCAGCCTGGTTCCCCTCCCTGGGCCGTGTGGATGGTGCCACAGCCCCGGTGCCAGCCCAGGCAGGTCGTGGTTTGCTCCCGGTGCTGGAGCAGCTGCTGCGGCCTCTCCCCAGCGTGCGCGAGCCGAGCTGTGCCATGGCTGCATGAACAGCCTGGTGCAGCTGTTCCGGCTGCTGTGGGACTCCTTTTCCCTGCTGGATCTCTGGGAGCAGGGCAGGGATGAAGGGGATGGCTCCAGGGGGGTGGTTTTGGTGGGCTGGGAGAAGGGGGACGTTACCTGGGTTCGCCTCGCAGCCTGGCATCGGTGTGACCATGCTTCTCCCTCTTTAGTTTCCATCTTTTCCTCCCCCTTCCCCGTTAGCACGAGTGCTGCCGGGCTTTGGTAGCTCTGGGGAGGCTGAAGTCATCTGTTTACCCACGGAGCTGGAGCGCTTGGAGCAGCAGCTGCCCCGGCTTTCCCTCTCCAACCTGCCCGAGAGGTGCCTGTGCCGAGCGTGCCGTGACCTGTGCTGGGGCAGGGAGAGCCCTGGGGCTGCCCCGGGCTGCCTCACATCCCATCCCCACATCCCATCCCCACATCCCATCCCATCCCAGGGCTGGGGTGTCCATGGTGCAGGTGCAGCAGCTCCCTCCACCCGCAGAGCTCCCAGGACGCTGTGTTTTGGTGGCCGTATCCAAGCTGGCTGGATGGGCCATTCCCGGTGGCACAGGGACCTGCTGCACGGTTTTCCCGAGGGTTATTCCATAGCCTCAGGCACACAAACTCAGGAAATCACCGTCTGCCCCGGTGCTGCCTCTTCCTGCCAGCTTCTGGCAGAGCTGGCCACAGCATTGCCTGCCCCGGTACCCTGGGAGAGCCAGGGCTTGGCAGGGGTGAGCAGCTGGGTTTTGGGGCTGCCTTTGACCAGGAATGCGTGGGGAGGGTCCTGGCAGCCCCCATGAGGGATGTGGAGAGGGCAGCAGGGCTTGCGGGGACTGGTTTGCTCTGTCTCAGCTTCTCCCAGTGAATTTTTGTCTTCTCCCTTTAGAGCTGAAACAAGGCTGAGACCCAGCTGGGATGAGAGGGAGGGTTCTGATGGGAGAGGGCTGGTAGCATCCAGGAACATCCAACCCCTTGGTTTGGGAAGGAGAGCTGCCTTCCCTGGCCAAAGGACTGCTCCCAGGCTTCCAGCCCTTCTGTGACCTCCTCCAAGCTATGTCACCCAATGTGTCCCCAACACCTGCTGTTTTGGGGCTGGGGATCCCAATTGTAGGTGCCCATCCCTGCCCAGGCTCTGCCACAACCCTATGCAGGGGGAGTTCTCCCAGCTGAAACCCCAAAATGCTTTTAATTGCCCTCCCCAGCTTTACCCCACCTTGGAAATGGAGAGTGTGTCATCTGAGGGGCCACCAGCAGCCACCTCTGTCCCTGGGGACACCAGGGAGGGACCTTGGAGCTGGGAACATTTTGGTGCCAGCCAGGATTTTGGGCTCTTGCTCAGTGTTTTGCAGCCGTGGCGGGACAGACAGACCTGGGAGGGAGCGAGGGAGGGACACACAGACAGCTGAGGGTGTGGGGCACAGAGCAAACTGCCACCATCACCTCCCAGCTGCTTCCAGCATGTTTCTGGAAAGGGGCTGACTTCAGTTGGCCGTGAAGCTTTTCTTCGAGTGATGATCGAGTGCTGATGGTTCCAGTCATTGTCCTGGCCAGGAATAAATGTATATTTATATATATATATATGGATGTATGGATGGCTGTCTCCTGCCCCCCTCCTCATCCTCACTGCTAAACCAGCCACATTTTCCTCTCCCCATGGCTCCCCCCTTGCTCTCAGAGCAGGCACCAGGAGTTATCCTGCAGTGAAAACACAGCGCACACAAGGCGCTTCAGTTTTCCCTGGAGGCAGCAGTGCCAAGGTCAACCTGGCGTGGGGACAGGGCTGGGTTGTCACTGCTGGGCCTGCTCTTGGTGCGGGTGGGCACCCCGGGGGTGTCCTGGCTGGGGGCTCCCAGGGAAGGGGGGGCTGGCTCTGCTGCCTGCAGACAGAGTCCAGATGCTCCGGCTGCGGCGTCTCTGGAGGGGGAGATGAATTCGCTCCTGCCGTCTTCTGTTTTCAGTCCAGAACATCTGCACAGTAACTGGGAAATCTGGGCTTTCTCCTGCTTCTCAGCCAGGTCCTGTCAGCCCTTTCCTCTTCCAAAAAGGGGTTTGGTGTTTTTTTTGTTGTGTTGGTTTTTTTTTTTTTTTCTTCTCTCCCCTTCCCGCTGTTGCTTGTGCTGTGGAACCTGCTCCCTGCTGTGCATCCTGTCAGGGCTCTGCTTGGATTTTCCTCCATGAGGGGCATTTGGAGGGACCTCCCCATCTCAGCCACTGCCTGAGCTCAGGGATGTGGATCCTCAGGAGCAGATTTTCCTGCCGGGCTGTTCCCTTGTGGCACTGGGATCACCCAAGCTGCTCTGTCACTCGTTCCAGGTTTTTTTCCCTCGCTGATCTCCCCGTTCTCATGCTGGCCATCCTGGAGCCTGGGTGCTGCACGCCGTGTGCTTGGGGCTGGACAGCCCCTCCCAAAAACTGGCACTGGGGAGCATTTGAGGCTGCAGCAGGGTGGGGGCCACCCTGCTCCCTGTTCTTTCCAGCAGTGAGTGGCTTGGCCAGGCTGGCCCTGGGCTGGCCAGGACAGCTCTTGGCTTGGCAATGTCCCACACGGGTGAGGTTTGTTCTGCAGCCGCTGGCTCGGGCTCCTGGCAGGGCTCTGGTGGGTGCTGGGCACCTCCTTTTCCTTGCTGCTGCTTTCACCGTGCCATGGGGACCCTCAGAAAGTGTCACCCCAATAACTGAAGCCCTGGAGGAGGAATAAATCCTGCTGTGTCGTGTCCTTCCTCCCTTTCCCCTGTGCTCTCACCCTGACCTTCCCCACCGGAGCTGCTGGGGTCCAGTGAGCCCGAACCCGGCTCCATCCTTTATCCATCCCTGCTCCTTCTCCTTCATTCACAACCATTTCCTCCCTCTTTGCTCATCTTTCAGTCCTTTTGCTGGTTTCCCCACCCCTCTCTGCCCTAGTTCTGGCTGTGCTGGCCCCGTGCCCGGTGCCCTCTGCTCGGAGCGGAAGGAAGGGCTCCAGGGAAGGATTGCAAAGTCAGGGTGATGCCAGCAGGGCTTTGTCCTTGGCTTGGACAAGGGGCTGACCCCTCAGAGGGGGTTTGGAGCTGTGGATATCATGGGTGATATTCCCCCAGGTGAGCAGAGGTCTTGCAGCGTGCAAAGAGACAGCAGAGGAGGGAGATGTCACCCCTCTTTTGGCACGTTGGGGACCCTGGGACGGAATGCAAGTGCTGCTGCCTCCCCTTGGGGTCCCTGCTCCCAGAGGAGGGGGGGAACCCTCAGGATGAGATGATTTTGGGTAGACTTGAGGGGCCAGCAGGCTGCCTGAGGGGATGACTGGACAGGGTGGCTCCAATCTGGGCACCCCCAGGCACCTGGAGGTGACGTGAGCCCGGTGTCCCCATCCTGGGGACGGCCACACAGCAGTGGCCTCACAGCTGCTATTTCTGTCCAGCCCGTGGCCTCTGCACCGCAGCCACCACCGCCAGGGCCAGCAGCTGCTGCCCTTTCCCTTCCCATTCCCTCAGACCCGTGGGATGCATGGAGACAGGATGAGGAATCCCCCCAGCGTGGGCAGCACCGGAGCAGCTCAATCCCTCCTGGGATCTTCCCTCCAAGCCCCGTTTCCCTCCCGTTTAAAGCCGGGCTGTGTCTCTGTTTGGTGGGCGGCTGTAAAAATAGCACTTGGTTTGAGTTAGGAGGGTGGCGGGGAAGGGCTGGGAGGGGGCCG